>CM040760.1:14773601-15088601 GCA_022829145.1 Albula goreensis
CTCATCGGCTTGAAGGGAAATGGAGGAAAAAAACACTTGAGGAAAAAAAATGCTTGAGGAAAAAAAATGCTTGCAGACATGAAAGAGCAGTTACAGTCGGCCTTTTCAGCAAGCAGCGGATGAACCATCACCTAACTCAATACTTCATTACATTAGACATTACTGAGAGAATATGTGAATGTCTGAAAACTGAACACATTTTTCTGTGACAAAGAGAATACTGTATATGAAATGCCTATTATTGCATTATAAAGGGCAGTAACATTGAATGGCTTTAACATCTGCACACAATGTGACAATGCACATCAGACACTGATTTGCTACTATCCAAAATGAAACATACTGTAGTGGTGCAGAAGCATATATAAACATAAATTAATTTCTATCTTTAGAAATAAAAATGATACAGCACAGAATGACTTTTTAGACTGAAACCAACTAAATGAAACATTTCATGTTACTGCCTTTCCATTTAATAATATACAGTCATATCCACACCTTAGCAGCTTGAACGTCGCTGCCCTCAGCATCTCCTGAAACAACACTGCAACTGCTGCCCCAATGGCCAGAAGCTGCAACTGCAGGCTTTCAGAGTGACCGCACAGGGATATTAGGGCATACCAGACCACTGAGGATAACAAGAGAGACACCAACCACAGACTGGCCCTAAGCGTGAAACAGAAGGCAAAGTTTAAACAACGTATAAGTGTACATGTATTCCTTAAAACCGACCTAAGTTTAATGAACGGTAGAGCACTGTTCATTCATGATGATTAGTGAGGCTAACTTGCTGAGAGACGGTTACAAATAGTAATTACTTTTGTATATTCTCCAAACCAACGACCAATATTTAACATGCAACGGTTTATAAACTGCATGTGAACGTTATCAATTGAATGTTAACAATTTCCACAGTAGGTAATTACACAAAACTACAAGTTTAAAAATTCATTGGACACTCACCCAACCACCAATATAATCACTCGAACCGGACTCCCTGTCACAGTAAATATAAACAGTGCAAAAGCTGGTCCAAATGTTATAAACAAGCATCCACTAAACATGGCCCATCCCATTTTAGAATTTGTACACCGACTTTGAATTTACATATATTTTATTTCAGATTATTAAACCGATTTAGCAACTGTCCATTTCGATAAAAGCATAATTCTTGCAATCATTCAGCTAGGTGATAAACAGCAGGTGTGATGACTCTGCATCGGGATTTCATGCAATGCAGCCTTAACCAATCAAAACACTGATTCCAAGCATTTCACGCAGGTATCGTGGATTGCACGCTTAGAATGCGTAAGAAGACACTTTCAGGTGAGCCCATCTTCGTTTTTCACCCAGTAGTCCAGCCAATTAAACATCGGACAGCGTAACTTGCAATCTTGTCAAAAGACGCAATAGCGGTAATGAGATCAAGATTTAGATGTAGACCAATCGGACAGGTTGTCGGTAATATTGGTGATTTAGAATACCTGCAGTTTGTCTCACTGAAGAAATTCACTTTTTACAGTTAGCAAAGCAAATGCTATAACATGTACTGGTTTCCTGGATTGGACAGCCATAGCAAGTGTAGGATCACACTGAAGCAGCAGCAAATCACTTGTAACATTTTTATGAGAAATTATTTTTGTCATTCATTGCTATTATATTTTTATCTGTGCATGTGCTTATTTATTATTCAATATCAAGCAAGTCCACAAAAACATATGAAACTGGCAAGACAACTTGACATCCCTTATTTCACTTTTATTATATATTTTTACAGTCTGGTTCATATGTTTGAAGCAGCTTGTACAGTATATAATCTGACAGGAATGTCTCAAGATAAATGAGGTGCCAGGAATGTTTTCATATGCAGAGAGAATGACTGACAGAAAATACAGAGGAAAGAGAGTGCTAGTGACAAGCAGGGATAGCAACAAAAGAAACTATACTCAGATAAGTGTATGGCCTGACAACCACACAGGGATTGTGCAGGTCTTAAAGCAGTGTTTGGTAGCACAAACGTAAAGTCTGTGCTGTGGTTATGAAGACATAAATCTGGCGGGTCAGCTGGTGTGTCATGATTCCTGTCACCAATCAGCATACAGCATCCTCCTTTACTTTACACTTAATCTCTCTAACCCACTTCCACATTCTTCCTCCCATCACCTCTATGGTATCTCCAATACCTTTTCATGTTCTTCAACCTAGATCTGTCTGGCTGCAACCCTCTCTATTCACCAACATGCAGACCAGCAGAAGTTTTTATTGAATCACCCCTCTCACAAACAAGCAATTTGAATTCGTTTTCAAAAAAAGAGAAGAAAAGTGAATTCAGTTTATGTAATAAAGTGCTTGGACAGAATTAGACACCTACTGGACTGCAGTCCTCCACAGACCAGGGTGCCACCAATCCTAACTTGATCCAGCTGTAAATATCCTACTAGCTTTTTTATGTCATGATATATTATCAGCCGTATCTTCTAACTAAAGTGTGCCTCTGTAGTGTAACCAAAATGAGAGGTGAAGTGAGAAGAAGCATAAAAAGTACCATGGTAATTGCCATGAACAGCCTAGCCAATGCAGCAATCTGTATAGTACACATATGGTGTAACTATGTGTGACCTCATGGAAGCCATCACTGTACTTAACCTCTCCATTCAGAAAATTCCCTTAACTGTCCTGCATACATAATACTTACCCTACTTTACATTTGTCTTTCATAAAAATGCTCCTCGCTTTAATACTGCTCCTACATAACCCCTCAACCATTAATACCCCTCTGGTAATGACCCCTCCCTCCCTCCCTCCCCTTTTGCCCATTTCAGAGTAAAAGACATTTGGATGATTTCTTCTCCGTGGTTGTCAGTTTGACCTCCCGACTTGCTGGACCCTGTGAGAAACAACACACAATAGTGTCAGTCAAGAGCACCACAACAAAACATTTTCATACCATGAGTGATGAGGTTTTATGACACTGCAAATGGGCAGAGCTACCATACGCTACCATGAACTCACTGGGTTGAACCAAAAACACTCTTCTTTGTATAGAACACATTTTTTAATGGTTCCAAGAGATGTTTCATTGTAGGCCCACTTATTATTGCAGCATTGGTATGGAAAATAAGAAAAAGCACATTGAAGCCCAATTGTAATATTAATTGTAATATTATCATTAAAATATGTGTAAATCCAGAGGAAAAATAAATGTTCACCGGTTTCTTGCTTGACTTCAGTAGGATGTCTCGTGCCAGAGCAACAAAAGACTGCAATGGGAGAGAGAAAGAGAGAGAGACAGTGAGAGAGATTCACTCTATGTTGCTGTTTCACAGTGGGAATAGTGAAAGAGGCAGTCTGGAGGTAATGCAGTGTGAAAGCACTGACTGTGCTGTGGACAGAGACTGCCAGACTAAAGTATTTGTCATGTATATGTGGAACTTCCAATAGCTTCCTCTTTCAATTCAGGGTTAGATTCAATCTTGCCCCAAACTGGTTTGTTCCTAACTTTGAATAACAGGTTGAAACAGGTTTAAATAAACTGTTTTGTTTTTACATAATTCAAAACAATACTTTTCTCAATTCTGAAGACTGCCAAATCTAAAATGCTGTGTCTCTAACCACAAGTATAAACTAGAAATACATTTTTACTGGAGGCCTTTAGTTTCGTCTTCACAAAATACAGAAGAGATGTTGTTACCCAGAGCAATTGATACAGTGTTCACACTATTCATTGAGACAGCTGGATAGGAACTGAAGCAAATAGGTAATGCACTTGAAAAATACAATGGCTATTGGGAATTGATCTTGCCACCTCTACTTTACAGAGCCAGCCTCTTAACCACCGTACTACGTTCTGTCTTCAATGTAATCTGTTTAAAAATATATTCCATTACCTCTTCCACATTGATGCTAGACTTTGCACTTGTCTCGAAGAACCTGATTCCATGATCCTTTGCAAGCTGTGATAAATACCACAACATAATTATTGTGAGATATCCTGTCTTATATGTCAACAATATTTCATTATTAGTAGATAAAAAAATCTAATAATAATGATCCACTTTACTCATTCTGACATTTTAAGCTACACATCACATCCTGTAGTTTGAAAAATGTTCCGACCAATGATCCAAGTGTGAAAATTGTTGGTGAAAGTTTAAGTATATTGACAATGATTGCAGAGAACCATCTGCAGGGCAAAGCACCCCAGTTCTCTGATGAATTTTCATTTGGAAAAGGGTAACCTGTGAGTTTTTGTTTTTAGTTTTTATAGTTTGAAAAGGTGAAATGATTTTTAAAAAGCTGACAAAACACCTAAAATGAATTTAAGAGCCTCGAGTAAGGGCAGCTCTCTGGAAGACTTGACAATTATATTGCAATTAATCATCTACATATCAGGCCCTATTACAGCTCCATTTAATCTCCTATACTAGTGCTGCAGAAAATGTGACAAAAACAAAAACAAATCTAAATTCTAGGTGAGTTAAAATCACTTGGTCATCTCTCTGTTATCTTCCCAGTTTAGGCAGTACAGAGTTTAATAAAGCAGCAACTTTCACTTTGGAGTAAATGGTGTTATACAATGTTCAAATATTCAGACTTCTAATTACAACGTAAATGTAAAGTCAAACAGAGAACTGATCTTACTGTAGGCTTCACCTGCACAATATTCAGTGCACATAATGTCACCTACTGGAGATTCATTAATGATTTGATGTCAGTTAAAAAAGGCTTCATTGGGCTGAAAAATGAGGATAACTCATTTCAGTCCTGCACAAATATGGCAATGCAGACAGACAGTCAAGGTGGATGAACACAAGGAATGACTCTGATTGGCCACAGTCTTGTTTCGCCTCACCTTCTCCCCTGTCTCCTTGGATACCTTCCTCTTGGCTTCAATGTCACATTTGTTCCCCAGCAACATCCGACTGACCCCAGATGAGGCATTCTGGGATGTGGGATAGTGAATGGGATTCATTACTCACTCCTTATTATAAAGTGTGCTTTGTGTGTATAACAATGTCTATCTAATCCCCCTCCTTATCTTAGAAAACCCCAACATTCACTAGTTGAGCACTTCAAATGAGCTCTTGGTTGGACTTCTTCATTCAATTTGTACAGACTTGAAAATTGTAGAGATAATGATCTAAACCTTTATTGGACAGCAGAGGAACAGCACACAACATGTTTTTTTCTGTATCCTATGCACTAAATATATAGTGACATGGCATGCACTTTGGTAATTTGTTGATGACTAATGGGCATTGTTAACGCTGCTCTCAGTAAATAGCACTGTAGCAGTAAATCATTTCCAGGAGATAACAGAAGAGGGTGTGGGATGTTTTAAACACAAACATAGTCACAAACATAGTCACACAATCAACTGCTGTGTCATCCATATGCTACTTTACAAGGCATCAGCATTTTAAAAGAATATTAGTTTTCAGGACAGTTTGTTTCTGACATCTGGTTTCAGATTTCCTACAAAATCTCACTGCTGTTCTGTGATCAGGCCCAGGGCACATTTGTGAAACCGATCTATAATAGATGACAAATTTGTTTTTCTCAACCACACACTGACCCTATCACTCTCTCAGAGACGTCTGTCACTGAAACTTTCTCTGTGACTGATAAAAGACCAATAAACTATTGTAAACCACTGTGGATACAGTCATTAAAAAAAAAAAAACGCATCGAATGCATGTATAACAATTTCCTCCTGTACTCAGGTCTTACCTCTTTGATGCTCTTCATCCAGTTCTGAATGTTCTCAAAGGACTTCTCATCAGTGATGTCATAGACCAGGATGATGCCCTGAGACACAATGCACAGAAATGAGAACAATGTGAAAGGTGCGGTGATTCTCACATTCTGGTCTCAGTCTGCATCTTCAGTGAGGAAGCGGGAGGGAGTCAGACTCACCATGGCCCCTCTGTAGTAAGCTGTAGTGATAGTCTTGAACCTTTCCTGGCCAGCTGTGTCCCTGTGAAAATGCACAGCTTATTCCAGCACACAGACACTCTGACTCCAGCTTTGTTTCTCTTTTGCTCATTGTTGCACACACTTAACATGCTTAGCAGATTATTCTCTGCTCTTAGAACCTACTTTCTGGGAAAACATTTGCACTTTTTCTGATCTACCAAGCCCAAAAAAGTGTATATTGTCTTCTGACTGAATTTTTGTGTATTTGTTCTATATGCTGCATACTTACATGCATTATGCATCCGCCAATTCACTAATATATGCCAATTTTACAAATAAACTACAAACAGCTGACAACAGTTATGTGATGAAAGCCACATAATGCATGTTTACACGCACATTCAACACATCACACATAACATCACATTAGCTATGCTAGCATTGAACGAAGGTGTTCACTAACATGAACCATAAGCTACATTTATATAATGTGGCACCCTTAACACATGACAGTGCAGCACAGTAAGCATAATCACGTTTTCTGCACAACACTTCCAATGCTTTAAATGTATCATCACGCACACACACACACACACACACACACACACACACACACACACACACACACACACACACACACACACACACACACACACACACACACACAGACACACAGACACTGAACGCTAAAGACATAGGGTCTGTCTGTACGGTTTTCTCTGAACATAATTAATTTAAACACTGTTTACACAGACTCCCATTGCACATAAAGCATGATTTTAAACACTGCTTTCATGTTACAGGGGATTCCTACCAGACTTGCAGTTTCACTTTCTTCCCTTCAACTTCAATTGTCTTCACCTTGAAATCAATTCCTGCAAAGGTTGACAGTTACTAGGGGTGAGTTGGGTTGGGAGAGTAGGGTGGCTGTTTTGGAGAGGAGGGAGTGGGCAACGGGCGAGCAAATGTTTGAAATAGTTTAACCCACGGCTTTGGCAAAACAGCAAATCTAGGTCACGGCAATTAAAACACCTCTGATTTGTTCGGGATTTGCTTTTACAGTATCCTGGCTCTGTTCTTTTTAACGACCTTACTCATTATTTCTCTCTCACACTCTCTCCTACCATTTTGGTTTGTTTTTATCTGGATTTCCTGCGGATAAACCCAGGCAGAGAGAGGGTGAGAGAGAGGGGGGTCTTTTCCAAGATGTGGATGACTGCACAAAATACCAGGGAAGACAGCCATTATGTTCAACATAGAATGAAAGATTGCAAAAGAGATAGGGGTGGGGGTGGGTAAAACTGTGGTGGGGGAAGCCATATAAAGTGAGGAGATGAAAGACATGTTTAGAGAGAAAGGTAAAAAGGAGGAGCAGCTAACAGAGCCAGCACAGGGTTAGATAGAGAGATTGTCACTTTGCGAAGAGATAAAGGAACGGATAAGCAGGACCTGGCATTTAAACAGGTACTGACATGAGGAGCCTATGCCGTTAATGAGTGAGAAAGCATCAACAGTAATGCTAGTATTATTGAATAATGTTAAAAAGGTAGTCTATGAGAAGATCATAGGGTTGACAACAGCAATGACAATAACCATAAACATCTATCATACTATTGGTGATTTAGAAAAAAATTATATATCCATTACAAATATTTACCGATTGTCGATATGTAAGTTGAATTGAAGTTATCCTCAGCGAATCTGATGATCAAACAGGTTTTGCCGACTCCACTATCTCCGATAAGCAATAATTTAAATAGGAAGTCGTATTTCTTCGCCATAGTTCGTCAGCCTTTTGTGTACAACCAGTCAGTAAAAGTGAAGATGTAAACTTTCATAAATCTCCGTTTTTCCTGTTTCTGGTATTTGCCCCTACCTTTCCCTCAGCACAACTTTCTCTTAACTTAATCCCGTTTAGTGTCTTTGTTTATCTTGATATCCCTCAAACTGTCAACGACTGCTTTCCGTCCTCGAGTAGGTTTCAAGACTCTCGAGTTAAAAGAAAATAGGAAAAATAGCAAAAAGTGAAAGTTAACGCGATCCTGTTCCTAGTTGTCCATCGCAAAGTTCTGACAATGTTGTGTTCAACCACAACAAAATAAATTTAATCCAGTTTGAGACTTGACTTGTTTATCCTGTTTTCTTTTCGGGTAGATCGATTAATTCTCGTCCACACATTCACGTTTTCGTAAAAATTTGAGTATTTTATGATGTCCAACTTCTCGACAGATTACGTAGAGGGTTCACAAGCACTCCGCGGCGTTGGACAGAAGGGAGTGGGATAGGGATGTTCTGTTTTGCCAACAGAGGGCACTGATCAACTTCAAGTAGGGAAACAGCAACATTGTTTCAGAACGTTACAATGTGGCATTTTGCAGGGAGTTTCCCAGAGTTCCTGTAAATTGCCCATTATAAAAATTGTTCATATGTTTTGTGTCCCATGACGGCCAGTTGGGATTCACACAACTTTAGTAGTTCTATTTGAAATGTCTTGTCCCACAACCATGTATCTGATAAGGAATACATGCATATTGTTATTTTTTTATGGCAAATATTTTTACATGTTTTTCTCTAGACAGTACACTGCTGCTTTTTATTTTGTTATTTTACCAAAATCACCAGTAGCCTACCAGTGATAAATTGAATTAGATTAGCGTTGTATTTTGGATACAGGTGGGTTATTCCCAGAAATGGCCAGAATAAAATCTATACAAAACTAATTCAGGAGAGGGAGATTTCATTTAAGTACACAACATATCGTGGTTAACGGTAGATCGGGGGAACTACAGTTAACTTCCTTTTCTTAAAGTACATGCAGCACGTTCAATAATGCCGTTTAGACCTCACAAATATGGCAACCCAAAACTCCCCCTTTTCATTTAGCACACGTAGTTAGGGAGCTTTCAAAAATGGCTCCACGGCTACTTCCTGCCCCTGTAATCAGCCCCGTTTATAATACCTCTCCGTTTCCGCCTGTCCCTCCTTTTCGGCAGCGGCTACTAACTCGCCAACATGCCAGTAAGTACATGCTGCGCAGCTAAAACCTCCTATAGGGTAGAGGTTAGCAAAAATAAAAGAGATGACTGCATGAATGGATATAGGGGTAGTTGGCGGATGCATTGATGTGACTTAAATGTGTTTTGACTCTCGGAGCGGCGCATACAAGCTAGCAATTGAGAGTCGAGCGCGTGTTTGTTTGAGAGACAAGATGGCGGCTTACATGTAATACAAAGCATGGAGGGCCTCTGCGTTTATGTGATACGGAATTTGTTGCTAGTTATTAACAAGTGTTGTAAATATCCTGTTTAAACGTCCATGTCGATTTGCTTGTATTGTTGGAGGTAAAGCTATCGCATGTCGCAGATTGCCAAACGTTAGATTCTGGTGAATGCTGTCTGACGCATCATTGAATTGGCTACATTGCTAATTCCAGCTTGATGGCTAGTTAGCAACTTAATTGAATCAAAACATTGATAGATCGTAGGTATTGCTGTATAACATCAAGCATACGTGAGTTATGTAGCTGGCGAACAGCTGCACTGGAGTGTATCTACAGATCACACAATTAACGTTGGCCAGTTTAGCTAGACGCTATGTTCATTTGTATATACATTCAATGAGGTCGGTTAACGGTTGAATAGGAATTGGCTTTGGTATGCTGAATGTGGATAGTGCAGCAACAACAATCTTATCGTCACTACATAGAAAAACGTTTGGCTCTTTTACCATCCGTATCCTCGGATTTTTGGAGGCACTTCGATAGGCTAATGGCTGTTTGAAAGTGGTAACAAGTCTCTGGTCTCTTGGGTTCCTGCAGCTCGCAAAAGACCTATTGCACCCGTCCCCTGAGGAAGAGAAGAGGAGACATAAGAAGAAGCGTCTGGTCCAGAGCCCCAACTCCTACTTCATGGATGTGAAGTGTCCGGGTAAGTTTGGTAACACATAACACATACGTGCTCCATGGTTTTCTTTAGGGTCCTAGATAGTTGTCTTTGGGCTCATCGGAATCCAAGCTCTTCTGTGACCAGTGCAAGGCTTTGCTTGTAAATTTAGTGTGTTACATTCCCTTTCTGACAATATGCTGCAATATTCCTATCATCCCCGTGTTTGTTTGCAAGAGGAGGCCCAGTTTGGTTGAGTTTTCTGGACACATATGTGATGTTTTGCTGTATTGCTTTGAAGTGATCCCCTGTTTTATCTCCCTCCCCCCCCTCCAGGATGCTACAAGATCACCACAGTGTTCAGCCACGCTCAGACGGTGGTGCTGTGTGTGGGCTGCTCCACAGTGCTGTGCCAGCCCACTGGTGGGAAAGCGCGTCTCACAGAAGGTCAGTGAACATCAGTCTCATTCTGCCCAGGGGTCCTGCAGGGAGTGCATGTCTCTCACTGTCCACCATGTCACAATGCGCTACTCTGTGACAGTCTGGCTTCATCAGTGAGGAACTGAGTGAAATCAGTCTGACTTCTGATCTGGTTAGACCCCCAGGGGTCTCTGCCTTTTCTTTTACCACCCACTCGCTCTGGCTCACTTCTCTGGTTCATATTCTGTCCTTTGCTACTCCCCTGGTGGGCTGAAGCAACAGCTACTTGAAGCCCAGAGCAATTTGTCAGTGATTGTTTTCTCATCATGCAGGAAAAATATAGTTTGTCTCTTTCAGTATCTGTTGAGCATTCTGCTGTGTGTTGGCTGAGAATGTTTGTGTGGTGCCAGGCAGGGGAATCCCTCTCTGTATTGTGAACAGTGCCAAGCTTGCACTTTGGTTTCTTTTCAACTCATTTTGAAGAACACCAGAGCTTGCTTTATTTAATATCTGAGACCAGCAGAATGTTAGGTTTTTGAAGTGTATATTGACAATGTAGTCCAGTTTACATCTCTGGTTCAGTACCGTTTCAAAGTCCCTTGGAAGATAATAAAGCATTTAAAGAGTTAATATTCAACAAGACCTCAGAGCTAGTGACTGTGGTAGAATCACTGAGTTGTGTTGATAGTTTTGTTCCATCCTTCGTAACTACAGGCTTGCAGGTAGCTGTTACAAGTTTATAGTATTTAGGTCTGATTTTTGCATCTGGCAGTGTTTTGAATTCCAATTTGAGCATTTATTGGAGTAGAATGGTTTGGTTATGTATGCATTTTATGCTATGAAAGCTTAATTGTGCTTAAGTGGGTTTTTATCATTTTAAATGCATCTGGCAATTCCATGAGTTCACAGTGTTTTGTGTTGACTTTTTGATTGGGCTTCCAAAGAATTGGCTTTGTGGAAATGTGCCTTTTGTGAAATTGTGCTGTTGTGAATCCCAGAGTGTGTGAACACAGAAATGCCTTACTTGATACGTGATATTGCCAACATGAAGTAACTGGCTGGCTGTTTGAGTATCATCTATGACTATGCCACTGTTACTAATAAAATAAGCATTAGGGTTACCCAGTGTATTTGTAAGGTTAGCTGTGGTGGATTATTATTTGCTTTTAAAAGTCCTCAAAGTGATTAAATAATTCTATCACAGAGTCAAAGTAACGCCAGTAATCTGGCTAGCTGCAGCAATATTCATATAAAATTGGTGAAGTGATACATGTAGCGAGGTCTTTGGTAAGCTGACCAATTATTTTTGCGGACATCATACCACAATATGAAGAATTATTATGATGGATCTAAACATTTTTTCAAGGAAATTATTTGGAGGTCTGTATGGAGTGCGAATCCAGCTGATTGGATGATGGTATGGAGAGGTGTGAGGCAGGTTTAAAGGGTACTTTACCTCTGAGGTGTAGTTGAGGACAAAGTTTATGTAAGTGCTGTCTGATCCAGTGTTTACACCAGGGCTTAGAAATAGCTCAGGATCTGCATGTAGTCACTGCGCTGACGTGCACTCAGCTTGCCCCTACCCAGGTATGGCTTGATACGTTTCTATATTGCCCCCTGTGGACCATAGTCTACTGAACTGAATTGCATTTATTACTGATTTTGTTTTTGACAAGAACTCCATTTATAATTCTCTAAATCTTGTGGTCTACAGTAGATATCGTGAGGATAACACTTCTGTTTTGTAGTTCTTTCCCAGTGATATCTTTCATGGTTTTGTTGTGGCTTAATGGTTCATGTCTCTGTTTGTGACCCTAGGATGCTCATTCAGGAGAAAGCAGCACTAAGTGTCGTTGATGCTGAAGTGGGTGAGAGGTGGGGCTGGACTGCAGGACTTCAGTGACTCCCTTTTGGGCGCAACCTCGTTCCTAACGCAGCGAGTGCAGAAGCCTGATCGAGAAGAAAGCTCCAGAGCGCCACGGCCGAATTTCCGAGCAGAGAAGAACCAAACCGGACTGACTGAGGTGCTGCCACCCCAGCCCAAAAACCTGTCTCAATAAAATGTTTTCATTAAAGGATCAGCAATGGTGTCTCTTTGGCAGTTTTCCTTTTCTAGTGTAGCATTACACATTATTCTGCTTGCTTCATCAACGTTAGCTTTCGGTTCACTCACTTTTGTTGACACAAATTTCATGTTTTTGTACCAGCATATATTTTGAGACTGTGCTTTTAATTACAAATTTTTGAACTGACTTGCCCACAGGCCCAAGAAATACTCAAGAAACAACTTGTGTGTAAAAGTCCTTTTGAAGGAAAAAGATGTGATTTCATTGGATATAGTGGCAAAGAATTTCAATGTAATATGGCTTCAGTCCACAAGTTTCTGAGGTTAGTGAAGGTGTAAAGAGGAATGGTCACTGCTCTATGACTGGAATTGTTTTGCCTATCCTAAAGTGACCGTACTGTGAATTTTCCTGTTTGCACTTTGGGAGATTTGTGTTTCAGGGAGTCTGGTGTTCTGTGACTGACTGTCTTAGCGGTAGCTGTCCTCTAAAAAGAGCACCCATTCTGCTGTCAACTGACATGAGCAGAACTGTCACAGGAAGCTCCTTGCCCATCAATCTTGCCTGCAGTGTCTCAAGCTCCTTCGGTCTTGGTTCAGGTACAGTCATTTTTTCTGAGTTGAAGTGGGCACATAAAGGAATTTTAGAAGTCAGCAAGTATGTGCAGTGTGACACAAAGAAGGCACCTTCACTTTAGTCTTAAGGTCTATGAATTGGGAAGCCTGCCACACTGTTACCCTCCAGTACCCGAGTCACCCTGCTGTAATGTGTTTGTTGCTGTATACTGGTGGTCCTCAGCTCTTGTCCTGGGGGGGCTGCTGGTTTTTGTTCTCACCTGAGCTTTTGAAACCATGTGAGGTGAGTTAGCTGTGGGATCAGCAGTTTTAAGCGGTTAGAAACTGCAGAAACCGGTGTGCCCTGTGGGCCTCCAGGGCAGAAACCGAACACTGCTGTGTGTGCAGTACAGTGATAGTCTGTGTCCAGGCCAGGGGTGGCCTGTCTGGGTAATTATTATACAGTAATGATTCCATGAATGTAATAGACCATCACCAAGAGTATTTTAATTCCAAAGGAAAAGACACAGTTGAAGGTCTGTACAGTATGAATCCAAGTGGGCCTTTTGCAGAGAAGTGGAGTCCAAATGACGCCTTGGCTTATAACCTGTAATGATTGCCCTATTCTTTCACATATTCACCACTACTTAAAAACCAAACTTGCACTCCTCCATAGCAAAGCAGTGCCCTGTGGAACTTTGCAAGAATTTCAATGAAGACCCAGTGTCCTAAATATTTATGATCCAGTCAGGTCTGTTACATATTCTGATTCAAAAGGAATTGCAGCTCCAAAGACCCTGAACCAGGGAGGATAAGAGAAGTGAACTGGCAATGGGGAGCTTAGACTACTACCATTTAATTAGCAGGAGGGCCTGTCTCTCAGGGACACAAATATCTCACTGCTCAACATGGGCCTGGATGTTGAGGCTGGAAACCCAGAGGGAGACACACAGGGACAAGCTGTGGGAATCAGCCCCACTTAATAGCCATCCCACTTAACGGTTTACCCTGCGGGTCAGCACTGGGCTCGAGCAGGAAGGCTGTGTCCCCAGAATGATTGATTTGCAGGGGGGTGTGTAGGTGGAGAGATTGAGAGTCCAGGCTGAGTAGAATTAGGTCACCTCTTATGGGGGGAGCTGAGAAAGGATTATAACTCAGAAGAGGAAGGAAAGTGTTAGAGGGGTATGGAATAGAGGCAGGGGGCAGGGAAAAGGTAATTTGGTACATGGAAATGGGAAAGGAGCCGATACGTTTGCAAGGACGCTAGATTGATGTAGGCATGCAACATGGAAATGTTTGTATTCATGCACACACGCAGATTTGCTGCAGGCTGCATGACACAAGTTGGCAATTACATGTTTTTAAGTAAAATGTACTGTCCATGCAGACTGCTCTGTCCATACACAGCTGTAGACCCTGTAACCCTCCATATTTCACTATCCAGTTACAGAAGCACATTCACAGACTGAACAGCCGATACCTCAAGGAGAAGCAAATCATGTTCATGGCCATTATCCCCAGCTTTTAGCTAAACATTCAACATACATCTTAAAATTGTTTGTGAGCAGTCTGAGAATCCCGTGCCATTCATTTCATACCCATAAGAGGTTTGAATGTACTGCCTCCACACACACAGCATGACAGTATCCAACTTATGCAGACACTCATTAGACGGTGCGAAAGAGAAAGGAGGGGTGTTCAACCTCCAGGAGGAAAGACACAGGTGGTGGTGGTGGAGGGCGCTCACCCTGCCTGTCTGACCCAGCTCTGTCCACGCACAGATAAAAAGACTTTAAGGGAGAGTGACGGGAGTGAAAGAAGACACATCACTGCCTTTCCCCGTGTAAAATGTCACGCTGTCTCTGCTTCAGAGGCTTTTCAAACGCACGAAAAAGCGTTTGATCAAAAAGCCGTTCCTAACTTGTCCAAATCAAATTGTGAGCCAGACTAACAGAGATGCAGAGGAGTCGGGGTCAGTGAGAGAGAGAGATGGAAGGTCGCGCTGTGGAAGAGACTGATCTGCCAGTTACATCTCAGAAACAATGACGGTGGACTCACAGCAGGGCTGGAGACAGTCACGCAGCATTTGGACAGACGGACGGTCTTAGGAGGAGAACTGTGTTAGAGTGTGTGTGTTTGGGGGAGGGATGACTGCATGGTGGAGAGGCTGAGACAGCGTTACTGCATGGTGAGATGATAATGGATCTAAGCTTGTAAACAGCAAGATGCAGGTTTGAATCAGTGGTACTCAAACTGAGATGCTTCAGTATCTACAGCATAAGCGGTTTAAATCACCATGGATAAGGGCTTCAGCTAAGGAAATAATGAGAGGAATGAAAAGAAGAGGAGTTCAGGCTTAAGGGTTTTAAACTACTGTGTTGAATTTGTATATTGAAAAGCGATAAGCCCCTGTTTAGTGTCTAGACTTGCTTTGTGATTGCACTGCATTTTTCAGTGCTCTAAATTATACTGTAACTGTCTGTGTCATTTCCTCCTTTTATGTAAAAGTTTTGACCTCTTTTATGACAAAAAGTCCAATCTCTCTCATTTTTACTCATAAATGTAGCCCATACACAAAAGCAAAATAATTAAAATGATTAAATATAAAATACAAAAAAGAATGAGAGGAAATTCCACTTGGTGACAATCTGATAACAGTGAAAAACGGGTTTAATTTTCATTATAAAATGAGGTTTTGGTTGTCTGAGGTGGATTGATGGCAAATCAATCTCTTCTCACAATGAGGAAAAATGTATGTCCTTTTGTTAGGAAACAGGACGTGCCATCTATTCAGAGTTGTAATACTGATAATGTCCACAGGGTGGCTGTAGAAAGTCATGGATAGAATCTTCCAGCACACATCCACCACAGAGACTACACCAGCACACCATGGAACACAACATTACCCTGGCATAGTACATGCTTCTGTTAGGCAGACCCTGATCTAGGAGTTACTGACATCACCTGATACAGCTCACAGGACTTGAAAACAAGGAAGCAGAGCTATCTCATGGTCAGGAACGGGCTGATGATCCCAAGTGTAAAAAAAACAAATACTTTTTGGTCAGACTACCTCTATGGCTCAGAATTGATAAAGCTAAAGAGTATTTTAATGTAATATACAATCATTTTTGGAAGAAAAACACCCATTGATTTAAATGATTTCATACTCATATGAACTGAATTTTAAAAAATCCCCTCCATACCAGCTTGGTAATGTTTTTGTGTACTTGTTTATTTTAATCACTTTTTAACTAAATGTTGCTGTCCAGTTGTTGTTAGTTCATAATATTGGCTTGCAATTTTATCAAATGCATGAACACGTATAAACTAATTTCATGCATGAAAATAACTGTATAACATTAAATGAAATGGCTCAGCTAATGATAATTAATACTGGAGGCACAAACATCTCCAGAAATTCAGTGACATTTTTTATGTTTTCATTTTTCCATTTCAAAGGCACAATGGTGTAGCCTGGGGCAAATACAACAGTGTTTAAAATAAGTAAACTTTAACTGGAATTCAAATAATCTGTCACACACAAAAAACCATCTTTGTGATTTATCTGTTATCTTCCAGGACACTCCTCCTCAGGTATTAGGGGCACATGCAGGGAAGGACTGATAGCAGAAACACACACACACACACACACACACACACACACACACACACACACACACACACACACACACACACACACACACACACACACACACACAGTAGCCATTCAGTTAAGCGTGTGTGGGGGAGAGAAGCAGGGAGTGTGGAAGTATGGGTGTTTGTGGAAGAGTGCACTGCTGTGGCAGGGCTGAGCTCATCAGGCTGCTGCTGCTGCTAGCCACGCTCAGCGCATAATTTCCTCTGCTGGGTACAGATCGCTGTGAAACCACATGAAAACATGGAAACACAAAGCACAAAGGACTGAGGGCACTTTCACAGCAAAACATCAGGCATGACAACAATAGACACAGCTCACACTAAAGTAAAGCTATGCCTCCAATATACGCAAATACTGTATGATAATAATCTTAACATTAATATCGCTATCAACAGTACTCTACTGCTTTTTTCCCTGCTTTATTATTTATTTTGCTTTGTTGACTAACAGAGCTTTCCTGAAGAAAATGTACCTTTGACTCAAGCATTGGAATCTAAAATGCCCAGGGATATTTCTGCAGTTTCATAAGACCTGACTTGCTGCTGGCTCCATTTGTTTGGTAACACCATCATTTCTATTCCTTGCACAGTTCCTGCTGCAGTTGCAGATCTTTTTTCTCATTTATTTTCTCAGTGTAGATGGTCCAGTAGGTGATCCTGGCTCGGCATGGTGCTGAAAGGTTTCAGCAGGTTTCATTTGCACTCTAGATGCTCAATCCCTGGTAACCTCGTTAACTCTTCCGGCTCTTTCCTCCTGAAATCAGATTGGTGACAGGACATGCAGACACCACCGTCCTGCAGGCCTGGATTTGACCAGCCCAGTTTTAGTCAGCTTATTGTTTGATGCATGCATCCTCATCCTCACCTTCATTCGGTGTACTGTGGGATTGGTCAGAGGTAGTTGGTTTATTGGTTTATTTGTTCAGTTCATAAACGCACAGGCATCTATCTGGCTGGGAGAGACTGATGGGTTTAACCCCTTGTTGTCCCCAGTGAGGTTGAGCTAATTGTTGCCTGGTCAATGTGAACCAGTAGAAGGGCCAGTAATGGTGTGGTTGAAACTCTCAGCATAGTAGTGCCATGAGTGTGTGCCTCACCTCTGTAAGCCACCTGACAACCTCATATGAGTTGAATGTTTATTAGTTTATTAGCAAAGCGCATCCTTGACGTTTGGAGTTTAGAGTTATATCACAGTGCAATGAAAATAATGGGGCTCATATTTATGTCACAGTTATGAACCTCACAAAGGAGGCCACGTGCAAGCCAAGCTAAAACCTCCCATTTTAAACATATATAACACATTAACAACACAACAATGTCTTTATAACACAGTAATATATTTTAAATAGATCCAGCATCATACTCGAGCAGGACCAGATGAGAAAGTCCTATTCAGGGCAGAAACTCTTATACCTGAGCCTGGGAAAAGAGATGAAGGGAGTGGAGTGGCAGCAGGACTGAAGGAAACAGAGAAAAGAGAGAATGAGAGCAGAGGAACAGAGTTCCTGTGATACCTACTTGTCCTATATGCACACTGCACTAGGTCCAGAGACACATCACACAAACTCCCATCCTCTGTTCAGAGCTGGAGTGTGTTGGTTCATCCCACACAGCAGAATGCCCAGTGGCTGCTTGCATCTACCTTTACCACTGCACATTGGACAGTACTGTAGCCTATGGAGGAATTCCATCATTAGTGCTATGAATTTAAATACATTGTGAATGGAGGGTAATTTATTCTACGCTTCCATATACTTTAATAAGCTGCTTTGTGTCATAACTGCACCATTCTCAGTGTATATGAGCAAAGTGATACTCATTAAATAAAGCACTACATAAACAATACTGTAACAGTTTAATAGTGAGGCGGGACTCCCAGATTGTGGCTCATGAGTTCTGCTGGTGTTGGTTTTTTTATTGGGAACTGTTGCCCCATCCATTTCTGCAGACTCAAAAGCAATGGATCGATTTGATTCTCAACATTTAAGAGCATGGTTTACTGTCATCTCATTAATTTCACCTGACTGAAATCATATGAAAGACATTGATCAGTTAAGCTAGTTCAACTAATGGAACTTTTAGATTATTTATATGTAACTTCATTGATCTGGCTGTAAGACTTAATGGAACCAGATGAAATGACTTAATTGATTAATCCCTGAGAAATAAGTGGTTTCCTCATGAAGCCTGAAGCAGCAGTAAGCAGTTCTGTCCCTTTGGGGGAAGGAGTGACTCTGGTTTTATCGGCTGGTTGGGGTGAGGAACTGTTAGTTGTGAGGCTCCCAGATGATTTGGGTCTCCCTGAGGTGGGATAAAAGTAGAACGTGTTTGACTGTGAGAGGCTGGGACTGCCTGTCCCGACCTGTGGGCCACTGGCTGCCCTGTCTGGCTGTCTGAAATCTGTGCCTGTCCTAGTGGAGCAGACTCCCTCCAGCCCCATGACTGCGTGGAGAGCACCACAGTGGGAGGATGGGGGTTTGTATCTGTGTGTGCGTGTGTACGTGTGCATGTGTGTGCGTTTGCTAAGAGAGAGATATGAGGAAAGTAATAATATATGAACAGCTATTGCATTGTGGTTTGGTAACACAGCAATATCTGGTATGCCATTGAATCCATTTACATTTTATTCAAGAAATTCTACCTTTATTTAACCAGGGAGATGAACCAAGACGACCTCATTTCCTGGAGTGAGAGCTGGAATAGCTGCTGTGACAGGTCGTCTGCTGTGTGCTAGGTTGTGATTAGAGTCGTTTTTTTGTGGTAGGGAGCAGGTAGATCATAACCCTCACTTCCCTGTCTTTCCTCCAGGAAAAGGCTGTATCCGCCCTCTTTACAGCAGTGTACTCATCTGAGGATGGAGAGAACACTCAGACAGCTTCCAGATGACTACTGTGCAACAACAGACAATGTGTGTCAGACAATCTGTGAGTGTGTTACAGTAACAGCATGCATTAATGTGAATCAATGCTAGTGTCAGTGTGTGTAATGTGTATTAATGTGACAGCATGTTACAGCATATTTTTTGCATAGTGACTTAATGTGAGTGTTTGTTACCCTATCAGTGTAGTAGCATTAATATCTGTAGTGCTTAGTGATGTCTGTAGCCTTACACTGTATGTATGTCTGGTTAACACCATCAGTCATGGGGCATACCTCACCTGGTCCACTGTAGTGTAGTTGTCCTAGGCCTGTAATTTTCAAGCCCCACCTTTCCTTTTACTGTTGCTAGTTCCCAGCAAGCCCCCCCCCCACTCCCACAGGTGTGACCACAGCTATGTGAGGGTGAGGGATAATGTGTGATTTGTTGAGTCTCCTTAAATGCTCTTGTGTTCTGAACTGGGCTGGAGGCCCTGGAAGGCCGTGTCTCTCAAGGTCTTGTTTACTTCTCTTCAGACCAATCAGTAGTTTACAGACAAATTTTTAGTCTGTGCATTGGCATGAGAGTGACTGCTGTCCCTTTGATAGGGGAGTGATGAGATCACTGTTTGTGGATCATCATTCCTGATATCAGCACAGTCTGTCAGAGAAAGAAGGGATGAGAGAGGTGGAAGGTTTTCACTGATCCAGAAGACAGCTGGATGGTGTCCAGAGTGGAGAGTAAAGGCATTAATTACAAGCATAAACGGACTCCTACAGCCTGGGTCACAGCATTGTTTGTCCAAGGACTATGTACTTGGCTCACTTACTGGGAGTGTCATCCAGGGCTGTGCACATTTAGATGGGCTAAGGTTACAATAAAACAGCGCCCCCCTAGTGACCGGCTAGGTACACACGCGCGCAGTCTTAGGTAACAAAGGTTTCATGACACCACAAATATGTGGAGCTATCATAAGCAGTGCCTTATGCAACCGAGTCATTGTGTTTTTTGTTTCTAGCAGTTCAGCTCCTTACAGAGATCATGAGCCCTTGTTCTGCCATTGGTCGCCCACAGGTTATTGGTATTCGCCAGTGGGAGAAGTTCCTCTCTCATGATTAGCACTGGCTTTCTGATAGTACACTGTGTCCCTGTGAGTGACTGAAGGGCAGATATAACAGCGGAGTGCACACGCTTTTGGTTCCTGGTATTCTATTGCTTAGCAGTGACACAGTCATACAGCTCTTTTCTCACAGGGTGACATGGATGATCAAAATTTACATTGTGATTTTCAGGAAGTTCAAAAATCCCATCAGTAAAACACTGGTAAGACAAGCCATGGTCAGATATGACATGGCCAAGAGGTCTAGTGTGTAGGGAGGAGAAAAGGTGGCCAAGGATTGGGTCCTGAGAAACACACACACACACACACACACACACACACACACACACACACACACACACACACACACTATTGAAATATTATGTGGTAAGGCTGTGCCCTGTCTGAAGGTTAGTCAATCAGGGACTAACAAGGGCAATCCCTGAAGGAGCGGAGACTGTGTGAGAGACAGTGTGGCTTGGCCCAGCTGCTCTGCCATAGATGTGACTGTCACATGATGTAAAAAAAAAAAAAAAAAGTGCTAATGTGTCCATTTGGTTCCTTCACCAGCTCACACTTCCCCACTGAGATGACCACATCTGGGGAACATGGGAGGCTGCAGGGCGGGTGTCGCAGGCTGAAGACCAGTGACCCTCCCAAGGTTAAATCAATCTCATGTGTGAGGGGAAGTCTGCTGAAGCCTGTCATTCTCTAAAACACTGGTCCTCATCCCCCATCCTGGAGAGCTGTGTGGTCTGTGGTTTTTGTTTTCACCTTAAAATCCACAACTTGATTAATCCTAAGGAAAGCAGATAAGATGAGTTAACTGCATAATCAACTGCTTTAAATCAAACAACTAATTGCTTAGAGACCAAAGCAATATACATGGTAGCTCTACAGTTACAGCATTTGAAAGAATGAGGAATGTCTCTCTGGAAAAATGGGTGGTCCCCATTCAGACCCAGGCATATATGTACCATGCAATCATATACAAGTCATTTAGATTATTATAAGAAATTCACCCTCCTCCAACAGAGAATAGCTCCCCCACCTTTCCAGTGGGGTAGACCGCAGGGTGAAAAATAGTCACTGATTCACAGCTGAGTGCATGAGACAGTCCACATACTGCAGGTGTGTGTGGCGTGGGCTTACTGGACATGTGAATAATCTGACTGCCCTTTAATCCAGGCCCCACCCCCACCCCCAACCCCAACCCCCTGCCCCTAAGATCTGCACAAAGAGTTCTTTCTATATAAATAAGGCTTCAGTGTGAAGTCTATATCCTCTCACTCACTCTGGGAGGGGAAGTATTACCAGTAAATTATCTCTGTTAACTTATGCAGGGTTGTGAGACTCTCCTGTATAAATATTGATGAGGAAAAAACTGTATTTTTCTCCTTTTTTATTCATATCCACATATTTGAATTCTGATGTATTGTGTCACTGTTTTTATGGTCAAATATGAATATAATGAAATATTCAGTCTCATTCCTAATGCATATTTGCTATATTAGCATTTGGAGAGTTGAGGGGAACTCTCAGACTGTCTCTTTAAGAAAATGGATGGCCTGGTGATGCATGAACAGAGTCACTGAGGAGAGACATGTTGAAGAAGCCAGTTAATTAGACCAGCACATGCTGCCCCAACTGGTGACACACATTCTGTTCCTATGAGCTCTGCTGAAAAATAGAACCAAAAAGGCTGGAGGAGATGAACTGTGATGACATATTTTTATACAACATTTTACATTTTATTTACATTAACTATTTTGAGTAATTTCAAAGAGAACAAAGTGTGCCACATGCACAACCATGCTGGAAGTTTATTTGTCTTCTATTCAATCATATGTCATATATAATAATTTACATTAACTATTTATGAATTTGAACATATTTATATCCACCACTCCACTAATGTGGATAGTTCTTACAAAACAGGAACTGTCCAATGTGTGGTGATGAGATGCATTTCCATTAACACCAAAAGCAGACATTATGAAAGCATGATATGAGATCAGGCCAATCACTCTCTATGGGATTCAATGTAAACATGTTTCCCGAGAGGCGTTTTTTGGATAAAGCCCCCAAAGTCACACAGATGCAGAAAACTTCATTCATGCCCTTTATGTCCCACAACTGGATCAGGCTGGATAAACTCTACAGTAACTCTAAGATGGTTAAAGGACTAAAAATAAATGACTATTCTCTTGGTCAAGGCAAATTACTGAAGAACATAACAACAAACAACATATTACCTTGAGTAATTGCTGCCATATTCATTTCAGCTATGTGACAGTGCACATTTCACACAAGGGCAATGTGGTAGTTACATCACTACAATGTCCACATTACAAATGCCCTAAAACAAATGGCACAAATGTGGGTTTTCAAACGAATGATTTTGAGTGTTTTTTTTGTAACTGCGCTGTGAGCTAGTGTCGCTGTGAGTCACCTCTGCTCCCCCATCTCTCCCGCCCTTATGACCCCTCCTCCTCATGACGTTCTCTGTGTTCCTCCAGAGCTGTGGTTTCTCTATGTCACTTGCGCTTGAGGCTGAAATATAAAACTATCACACCTGTATGAGATAAGACTGGCTACATGGGGACCCAAAGGCGTCCTTTATGTCTGCTCTTTCTCCTCCTGTCTTTCACTGCCAGATGCCACTGTAATCCCATATTCTCATCAACACCTGCTGTGCCCTACATAAAGCTACTCAAACGGCACCAAGTGCACAGCATCTGCAGCACTGTTACTGGAATAGGGGTGGGAAACCAAAGAGTCATCAAAGGCAGAGTAGCTGCAGCAAGAGAATAGCTACAAAAAAGTGTCTATTATTTAAATGTTTTAACCAGGGAAAAGCTTATTTGTCTCTATAGATAAATAAAATTATGTGTTTACATCAGACTGACAGTGTATGTTCCTCTACACATTTTTTTTTTTTTACAAAACCACAAGAATCACAAAGCTAATCAAATATGAAGAGAGGACAACATGCCAGGAAACTAGTTTTTTTAGTTAATTTATTTTTCTTATGTTTCACCTAAAAGGTCAGATTTGCCCTTTAAAATGCCATTTCAGGGTTTTGGAAATAATTTTCACTTTGTGGAATGCTTTACATAAATCTTTCATATGATACCTCACGATAGGTATCATCAGGATTGCACCAGAGAATATTTTCATTCGCAGTGCAAAAACAGCCTAAGTATATGATTTCATTGTTCTAATTCAATAGCTGGAGGTAATTTATTTTCTATTTTCATTGTATAATTGCCCCACATCTTGCATCCATTTCCTATAGTTTCTGTTGGCTTTGTTTCTCTGTAATGCAATCAGTGTAGTGCTAAGACAAATGTTGATTGATTGATGTAAATAACAGTTGTTAAAGCTTATTAATGACTGTGGTTAAATTGAGCGTAGGAAGCTGTGTTCAACATTTATTTTAATTTATCTTGAGGAGACATTCCCTTCCACTTAATGTATAATTAATTATATTATGATTTACAGCAGAAATAATTACCCAGTAGTTAGCAAGCTAGCAACTTTCTACTCTGTGGGAATATACTCACTACATCTACACTCATTAGCAAGCCATCAGACACATGCTTCTTTAAGTGAGACAGCTATTTGCTTTTAAGTATGATGATATTAAAAGCTTGTGCTAAGGACTGGGTATTTTTCAGTTAATGCTACAATGATATTTTTACTTTTAAGTGAAATGTGGCATGTTTATCATCTGCTATACTGGAGGCATTGGTTACAGCAGGTTACACACACACACACACACACACACACACACACACACACACACACACACACACACACACACACACACACACACACACACACACACACACACACACACACACAGCCACCACATCAATATCTCTAAATAGCACAGCAAATCCCAGATGGGGCACTAGTTTACACCCTTGAGCTAAGTAATTAATAACAAGGGGTTTGCATAGCAACACATTTATTAGAATCAATTCAATTTGCAGAAATCTGCACAACAGCATATTGCAATAGACATTTTAGATATCTTAGATACAAAATGATTTCAGTCAAAATGTGTTTTTTTGTAAAATTTCAGACGCTGACATTTTACACTACATGCTGCTGCATTTGTGTGAAAGATGCCATTTTCATAGGCAGCTCCCCAAACTGAGAACATCTGTCAAACAGAGATAATCCCTGCCACAAGCACTACCTGCTGAAATATCCGCGAGCCTCTAATCTCTGTATTGACTGCTACATTAACCTAGAGACGGCTGATTGGGGTGCACCAGAATATTAAAATAAAGTTGTCTCATCATGATCGCAGAATGGCTGCCTCGCTTATTGAATAGCAATGCAAATGAAAATTTAACCAGCCCTTGATGAGATCAATATATCCTGAAATAAATCAGCAGGCTCTGCAGAAGCAAATTAAAACAAAACCAGGGGACATCTGACTGGATGATCATGGCAGGGCACTGTCCAAGAGCGCGGGTACACTCCACGGGCTGGAATCCAGCATGGACCGTGTTAGTACTAATAGTGTCCAGTATCCCAGTGGTGTGGTGCATGATTTCTCTTCTTGTTGCCTAGGGAAGGGAAGGGTTTCAGTGAGTGGGGTCTCCTTATGTTCACACAAACCTATCAGGTGGACCCATAGTCCGCTTGTACAAGCTGCACATGATGTGACGACCTCACTGCCTGAGGGAGCCTGGCTGGTGGATTCAGAGAAGAGAAGAACCACTTTGATATCACATGTTTCTGGGAAGATTGTGTGCTTGTCTGTGCTCTGCCAAACAAAGAGAAAAGTGTTCAGAGATTAGGATTGACATGCACAGATCGGCGTTCCTAAATTAGGAGATAATTAGGCTAACTAAAGTATAAACAGATGAAGAGTAAATGATGATTTCTTTAATGCAATTCCCATTTTGTACCAATTCAGCCACAAATACAGTCATTTCAGCAATATTACAATGACATAGCCTGCATCAATAAAATGCTTGTTTATGTTCACACTCTTTTATAATTCAACATATTCCTGGCATTCAACAGAGGTTTTATCTCCAGGCACAAACTGCCTTGTGCTCTAACATTTATCCTCCATTCTCCATCTAATTTGAAGTAGCCTACATATTTCCCAATAGACAGAGGCAGCATATCTTCCCTGTTATATTTATTGTTCCCTTGAGTCTCCTTGCTCATTTTAAACAACTCTTTTTAGCAACAGGTCTACCGTGTAAAAACATATTATGTACACAGCCACTTCTCCATTTATGGTATTGTGCAATCTAACATCATCTATATTATCAGGAGACTAGTTAGGGACTCCTCCTGCAGAGTGCATTCTGGGGGACATGTTCAGTCTTCTGCAGTATGGGGCACAGCGGTTGAGGATTTCTACCCCCCCCTCAGAGCTTTTCTGTCTCACCCTCCTGTATCCCTGTCCTCCTGGAAGCCTGATACCTGTGGCAGCGTTTCAGCAAAACCTGAGGCATGGCACAGTGACTTAAAATGAACAAACGTGAAAATTGATTTTACTGTCATGGAAAATACACTTATGGATTATGACATGACTGGAGTAAAAATCGAGATCAGTGTTTGAACAAGAGTCAATGTTTCCTTTCTTTTGTTTTTATACTCTTTTTACAGTGTGACAGAGGAGAGAGAGGACAGAGCAGGACCATCAGGTGCCAGGTCTGGGCCACAGCATTTGAGGGTGTACATAGGTGTACTCCTAATGGTGAATGTTGCAGGTAAGCCATGGTGTCACTGCAGAATGGGTGAATGTTTGACTTTATTGCAATGATGTCGGCAAGTGGTGAGCACTTTCCCCAGAGTCTTGGCAAAACTTCTCAGTCTTGTTATCCCAACTTTCACATAGAATAATGCTTAAGGGTTTAACTAATCTGTAATCTTAATTGATCTCTCCACAAATTAGCCATAGAAAAAATAACTAATGCATTGTATAATATTCCACTGCCTTACCTACTTTTGAACATTATGTAGAGAATTCATCATGATTTTTTTTCAATGATTAGGTATAAAGAAACAGTCCTGGAAATGTATGGGGTAGATTGTATGGAGGAGCCATCAGGGCAGGTGTCATTGGCTTTTTATCCTTGATAGTGTCATTCTCCCTCTTTTACTCTACTCATTCTCTACTGCCCAATCCCTTTGGCTGCCTGGCAAACCTCCATCTGTCTCGCACTGCTGAAAGTGTCCAAATGCAAAGAGACAGACAGGGGGAAAATGTGTGAAAATGAGTATTGAGGAAAAAAGATGGATATTAAAGAAATGTGTAACACTTAAAATCTCTGACTCACACAATCATTGTGTGAAATAAATAACATTTTTTGGCCCTTCCAATCTTCTTTAGGAGCTTTTTGGGAGTTGCAAGCCTTTTAGATACATTTTCTTAGCACCTAAGCTAATTAGGATACGCATATATGATACATTTTTATGACATAAAGAAAAATCCACGTTGTGTACCCTAATTGCAGCCTCGTCACTCGCCAGGGCAGGCCGCTGATGATGGCAGGGCTTCTGAGGACTGCTGTCACATCGTTATGATGATCTGTATCCAGGTGATCTGAATGGTGATGACATCATCAAGGTATGGGCTGGGCAAAAAATGTGCTAACTGTTACATGCACTGAAAACTATATAACCATGTGCATGCATATACAATACACATACACAACACAAATATGCATGATACACACACACATACACAAGCAGGCACACACATGCAGTCAGACATGCACACACAAAACACACATGCTCACAGGCATATACACATGCACACAAACATGCACAACAAAAATCTGTGCACATCATGGTACACAAAATCCAATGCAAAAATAATGCTTCAGGATAATTTTTCCTCTCTGACACACTGTTCATGCAGCCCTGCTCTCATTGTTGCCTGAATCCTCAGATTGCCCCACATTGGGCACAGCAGGGATAATCTGAGGGAAGAGTTGCAGCAGAATCCTCCCATTTTACCCATGAGGGGCTGGTTTGAGAGCTTTTGCTCCAGCTCAGTGCTAAAACACTTGCTTTAACTAACACATTAATCACTGTGTTAAATCAAGACCTTGATTATTTGAGTCAGGTATTTTAGCTCTGGTCTGGAACAAAAGCCTACACACACACTGGGCCTTCTAGGACAATACTAAGACACATAGTCACTACAGCGACCTGAAGAGAAGAGAAGCAGAAGAAAAAGGAGGATGGAGGTTGAATACTTACCACTTCTTACTTTAAAGATATCCTGAAATGGCACTGAAACACACTGACCATACAGATACACAAAAATATTCTTCTGTCCAGGCAATGGTCATTTGTCTCCTTTATTCAGGATGGTAATTTATGCTAATTGAAAAAGCTAGTTCCCTCTGACTCCAGCTCTACTGCAAAAATAAAACTTGATCATCAGTAGTGTCCTTGAACCTATTTGTGTCACAGGAAAGAAGCCATTGTAGAGGAGACTGGCAACATTGAAACGGTAACTTAAATTCAGGCCCAGCTACAGTCACTTGTAGTGGTTGCGATCTGTAGCTGTTACAATCGCATTATGATTGGCTCTCAGGAGAGTGTCAAATTTGATTGACAGGCGAGTATCCTTCACAGACACTAATTTCATGGCTGTCAGAACAGCATGGTGACAATAGCAGAAGAGTCCAACAGTACACAAAACCACATTAACCCCAACAGCCAAAGAGATCATGCTGAAACACAACATGTTTTTCAGAAAGTCATTTGGACATAGTATTTATGTGAGTATATAATTTTCAAACACATTTTTGACCTAACTCAAAGAAAACTTCTACTGAACTTGTGTTCAAAAGATAGGTACCTTTGCTTTCATAGACAAACATCACAATCGTGATCTGGCACAACATACTGGTCATAAGAAAAACACAAACATAGACATATGTGTAATATAGATATATACTTTATTAATTCTCTCTGGTAAAATAAAATTACAAAATAATTTCAACCTTAAATGGCACCTGTCTCCTATCCACAACTTTAATAATATGTAATGAAGTATTATTAAAGGTTTTATTAATACATTAATTATCATTGTCATTACGAATGAGAAGAATACTATCGTTTAATAGTAAATATCACCTATAACTGTGTCATTAATATTTTAATGGTAAAAAAACTGAGCAATACAAAGCTAGGTTTCGGTAACAGTATACTGTACAATTTTCCAAGCAGGAGTAATTCAGTTTTCCGGCCACAGGGTGTTGCTATAAGACAGTTTTTTTTTTTAAATAATCTTCATAGAATGGGGTCAGACCAAAAAAAATAGTCTTAAATATTCCAACAAACCATAATATTTCTTCTCAGTTATTTTCTGTTTTTTCTGATAGTCCTTTTTCTTATACTTTAAGCAAGTTGTTGTTTCTTTCATTCTGCTTGTCTGCTTCCTTTATCTTCTGCTGATCCGGCTCCTTCCATTGGTAATCCTTTTCATCCTCCATCCTGACTATGAAAAGTGAGGCCCCGTATTGTCTTTATTTTCATATTCTCTTTCATTCTGTTTCCCTGGAGATCATTGGTGAACAGGAAATGACAAAAAATGTCCATCACTCCTTCTCTCCCTCCTTGTGTGGTTTTCTCTCACTCTCTTTGTAGAGGAACAATTTCAGTCACTGAGAGAGAGAGCGCTTTGGTAGCAAAGATTCAGAGAGGATGTGCATGTGTGTGTATGTGTGAGTGTGTGTGCATGGATGCATCTATCTGGGGAGACAGAGAGAGTGAGTTTTGCACATTCATGTAGATTAACCTAAATATGTTTTATTTGTTTGTTTCAGTGTGAATAGTGTGAAGTATGGCTGTTATTAGTCTTTATTGGTATGTGCTTATACTTATATGGTGTGGTGTGGTTTGTCTTTGACTGGGGGTTTACCTGGGAGTAGTGTGTATAGCACTGAGCATCACTGGCTTCATGTGGGTTTGCACATAAACAATGACACGTGGTTATTTGTGTTGTCTGAAAGAGGACCAGACATACCTCATGTTGTTATTTTATGCATTTCTGCATCCAGTGCAAGGCCTTGAGCCTGTATAAACCTATTGATTGCAATCCATGTTAAAGGGATGTTCTTTAGCGCATTAGCGATTTCATATAAAATACATTGTGAGGATAAAAGGCCAGTGTCATTCCTGATGAAGAAGACGGGGACAGGGACAGGGACGGGGACGGGGACGGGAGGTGGGGCGGTGGGGCGGTGGGGCGGTGGGGCGGTGGGGTGGTGGGGCGGTGGGGGCTCAGGAGCAGGGGGGCATAACCCTGTAGCTCGTCCATTCTTCATTAGAGCATTCAGTGTTTGAGTAACTATAATACCATTCCCTGTCTACCTCTCTTGCTTTTGCTGTTTTTTGGAATCATTACCATCTTTCTCTCCTGTCTGTCTGTCACTCCTGGCCCCCTCCTTGGGCCTGGATTCTGACTCTGCCTTTCCTCTGGTCCAGTGTCTTTTGGGCATTGGGACGGTGTTACTCCAGGTAATTACTATGTTTCCCTGCCGCCCCCTCTTCCCACTACGTAAATGCCCCTGAATATGTATTCCTCTTCCCCACATTTGAGCATGTGTTCCCCCAGGCTCCTCCCCTCCCTTGGGTGCTCCACCCTTCCCTGGGTGCTCCTCCTCAGCAGCTGGAGGAGCTGGTGTTGGGGCTGCACCCCCTTTCGGGCCCTGGCCCTGGCACTGCCGCTGGCCCCAGCCCCACCCCGGCCCCTGTGCCTGCCCCCGGGCCTGGCAGGCTCTCTGCCACTGCGCCCTTGCTGTCCCTCTCCCGGAGCAGGTGCAGCAGGGCGGTGTGCTGGGCAGTGAGGGTGGCTGACAGGTGGGCGGGCAGGGCGCTGAACCCGGCCGTCAGCTGCTCCACCCGCTGCTCCAGGCTCAGCATCTGCCGCTCCAGATCCTCACTGCGGTCGTTCAGCTCCGACATCAGCTCATACATTACACTCTGCATCTGCCAAGGACAGGGAGGACAGCGTGAGCAGGAGGCGCAGAGAGGTGGGACGGGGTGAGAGGAGCAGGGGAAGGAGGTCATGGAGAGGGAAGGTGAGGGTGAAGACAAATTAGGGAATAGGAAATGATGGTGAGAGATGAAAAGACAGAGAGGGAGGGAGAGAGAGGGGTAAAGAACTTGGAGGTGGTGGCAGAGGTTTTTGGGTCAGATGGGGCGGGGGTAAAAAAAGGTGGGTTTGGAAGCAGAGAATGTTAAAAGGAGTCAGTGGGGGGAAGAGAAATTAGGAATTCGGAAAGGATGTAGAAAAATGAAAAGAGAACACAGGGATAGAGAGCGATGAGGGGAGTGGGTGGGGTGTGCAGTGGCAGAGGGAGAGGATGAAGCCGGGGTAGAGGATGAAAATGAAAAAAAAGGCAGAAGGAAGGTAGGGAGGAGAGGAGATAAACAGACAGGACCAGGGAGAGGGAGGAAAAGAGTAAAAAAGTAGGTTAAGGGAGTGGAGTTAAAAGGAGGAGCTGAGCCAAGGGGATTATACCGCAGTCAGGGACTCATGAGCATAGATAAAGATGTCCACAGCCAGGAGCAAGCAGAGTGCACAATCTCAAATATGCAAAAACATTCAAGGATGTTGATTAAAATAAAACAATTATGGTTTATGTGAGTAAAAAAAATTAATTGAGTAAACAGTTATGAATCCACAGGTAAAAGCAGATAAACACCAAAAGGACTCTCTCTCTCTCTCTCTCTCTCTCTCTCTCTCTCTCTCTCTCTCTCTCTCACACACACACACACACACACACACAGTAAATATTTACATGTGCTCACATTCTGTTTCACTCCCCCATTGCTCTCTCTGTCTCTCTGTCTCTCTCTCTCACTCTGTCATCCCTGTTTTAACACTTGTTCTGGTTGCTAGGAGACTCAAAGGCACCGGAACATACAGGTCAGCATGGAAACAGTAGAATGCCGAGATCTATTTAAAGGGGGGTTGGGGGTACAAAGGTATGTGTGAGTGTGTCACTGTGTATCATTGTGTGGTAGCATGTGTGTATTTTTGTTCTATATTTGTGCTCATGCACTGTATCCATGTGAAGGCTCCTTCAATGGCCTTTCAAGAGTGTACACACACACAGTCACGGTGTCCACTTAATTTTCTTTCAACTGTGTAACAATGGTGGGTACATTTGCATTTGTGTTTTTGTGTATGTAGTGTGTGTGTCACTCAGTGTATGTCCCTATATGTGAGGGTGGATCAGATATAGTGTGTGTTTGTGCATGACAAACAAGTAAGTCTGAGTGTAAATATAAGTGTATGCATGTCAGTAAGTGTGTGTGTATGTGTTTGTGTGTCTGCTTGCATCAGTAAGTGTGTGTGTGTCTGCATCAGTAAGTGTGTGTACACATATTTGTGTGCAGTTTCCCATCACTCACCTTAGAAAGATCCACCAGTGTATTAGCCTGATCACTGAGTTTCCTCTGTTCCATTTTCACACTGCGCAGTCTAGACACATATAAAACATAAACATCACAGTCAGCTCCCCTTCTCAATTTAATACACACAGAGTATAGCTGAGTGAACAGTATGAGTGTATCAATGGATCAATGCTTATCTGTGTATATAGTTTTATCATTATGGTTTTTCTAAATATGCATATTTTTGGTTTACTGACTATCAACAGTTGTCTTTGGGCTCTGCAATTAACCAATTAATCAATTAGTATGCTGGGTGCACCGACTAATCAGTTTTGGGGTGCAGAGGAGATCCTTGCTTGTGTTATGGTTCATTGCAGAGCATAAGTGTAGAAATATCAGTACATAAATTGGGTTATAGTTAATATCAAAGCTTCATGGGGGCCTCACTGGTGGATGGCCTGCAGGAACTTGCGCTGATGTTTGCGCACTCTGGAGTGGTCGATCTTCTTCATCAGCTTGGTGTGCTTGTAGATCAGCCAGGTCTCCCTTAGCACATTTGCTGCAGCATTCTTTATCTGGAAAAAAATGGCCCCTCTGTCAGCTGTGGACATAAACATCCTCATAATATGCAGCTATAACCATTAAAAGATCATGTATCATGTGACCCCCAAACATACCAGCTGCTGTATTTCCTAATGGGATTATTTATTGATGTTTTCCTCATCATGTACAATCACAAAATATGTTAACAATGATAATCACACTGATTTGTATCCACAATGTCTGACAACGTATTGAGCCAATGTATGACCCTCAACATGACAACTGCTGTAGTTTTTAATGAGATTATTGATTCATGTTTCTGCCATCATGTCTGATTATAGCATTTCATATTATCATTGATAACCACACTGATTTCTATCTACCATGGTCACTGATTAACATGTTGAGGTGATGTTTATCTGCTTGCTTGCATGGCGTACCGCAACTAGACACTGCTGCCACTCAGATGATCAATGAGTGCAGTGGTAGCTTCAGTAGGTGATCTCTCAGAAACAAATGGGATCGCTCTCCAGGGAATGGGAGTGTGAGTAAGACAGCAGGTGGCTGGAGCTCCAGCTCTAAACACATGTCTGGTAACAGTGAGGACAGGTGTTTCCAGGAACAACGGGCACAGAGCTGCTGTGTCAGAGATTCTTAAGATCTCCTTGCCTCCTCCCCCACCTTCCTCCTTCTTGTCTGCTGCCGTGCCGTCTCAAAGTGTCAAGTTCCCTCTCACAGGGCCTCGCTCTGTGCGTAACGGACTTGAGGCTGGCGTAGGAGCTGCTGAGTGCGAATGTCACTTTCTCATGTTTGCCTTCGGGGTCTCTTTGAAGCACTTTCTTTGCCATTCCTTCATTTCTGCCAACCCTCTTTTAGCATTCAGAAAAAAAGAATTTCTTGGGGGGACGGGAGTCTGGCAAACAGGTCACGTGACCTGGCCCTTGAAGCAGGGGGAGGATGATTGGCCCTTCAAAGCCAGTGGAACTCGCCTCGGTGGAGATGCTGATTTCTGCGTGTTTGTTCTCCCAGCTTATCCGGAGGCCCTTGTTCTGTACAGCATCAGTGGCGGTTTTCTGCTCCACGCTCTTTCGAATTTCCTGTGGGCGTGGTCCACGCAGCAGTCGGAATCAAAAACAGCTCTCAAGCACTTTGTTTTTTGCAGTCATGCCATAGTTGTTTATGCTTGTCCTCTGCCCACGACTCCCAATATCAGCAAAGTGATGCAATTTACGTAGGATTTCTCTGTTAAACTTGAATGAAAGTTTTCAGTGTTCACTTTAATTCAGGGTTATTCAGTCCTCTTCAAAGCCATGGGTGCAGGTTTTTGTTCTAGCCCAGCTCTAAAACACCTAGGTACTAATCAACTAAACACAGCTTTCAATCAAAACCTTGATCAGTAGAATCTGTTGCTTTAATGCTGGAATAGAACAAAAGCTTTAACCCATACTAGCCTCTCTGGGATAAAATTGGAGACCCCTAGTTTAAGTGTTTATTCCCCCACATGTTTGATTGAAAGCTCTGTTTTAGATAATTTCAGTACCATTCACACGCTGGGGCTCCACCCATGCCACAGGCAGTCCTCTGAGCCTGATGAAGGTGAGGAGGTTCCCAGTCCATCCCACACAGTTTTTAATTAGCGATGACATGCCTCCTTCTTCTTTCTGAGCTCTCAGTGGCCATTCACAGCATCACAGATGTTCAAAAGCTGTTATTTTCCAATGTTTTATATGGAAGGTCCATCATAATCATGGTATCCTATTGCTTGGCAGCCATTCATGTCCCTCCCGTTCTTAGGTTAACTGGCCTGGGATTCCCCTTACAAATGATTGGTGCCAACATGTCATCATCATCTAGTGCCAGAACAATGATTAACCTGTATGGACAGAGTTTTCAGTGAAGCTGATTTCCATGGATTGGAAAGTCCGCAGTATTCTGAAGCTCATATTAGTTTGTGTGTGAAAGGGAGAAGACATGATGATGGAGCTGATGGTATTCCTTCACTGTGACCAATAGGGAGATGCCCCATCAGTTCACAAAATGATAACTAGAGGTGACAACCACTGACCTCAAAAAATCAAACTACAGCCAGGTATTTGTTCCATGCATACACTAAATCAGCTGATTGTAATCAGCACCTCACATCAGCCAGGTAGATGAGCTAATTAGTGGAATCACCTGTATTCATGCTCATTAGAACAAATACATGATGGTTTTGAGGCTGAAGACGCAGAGCTGCTGTTGGTATGGGCTAATCTCCACCTTCTAGGAGAACTTCTACAGGAACCCAGGTATCCCTAAACGTGTCTTATAGATTCTTTTTCATATTTTGGATGGTCCTCCTGACTATGGTGGGGTCAGACAACAACATAATGGCCTCACTGTGAGGCCTTTGTTGAGCACTGTTTATCCAGTCCTCGTCAACAGCCATGTTCCAGCTTAGGAGAGAAGTTTTTTTCACCACTCTTGGGAGCGTCACTGTTCAGTCCTCTGATTTTTACAGGACAGAGGTAACCAGATTTATTCGGACAGAAGACAGCTTTTGCCGCAATGTAGGGACCAGGGGCCTCGTTTATCAAATGACTGTACCATCAGATTGGATTATAAAGTATGCCATTGCACATTTTCATGGAAAGTTTCAGATTCATCAATATGAATGTGAACGAACCTAACATCAAATATTCATGACGGCTCCTGCCCTTCTTTACGCACATTTCCTTGTGGGTGAAGAGCGGCATTGTGTGACATTTAGTATTTTGACAGTCAGAGCACAAGCTATACAGCAGAGTAGCAAATGTCAAAACTAGAATAATTACAAATATTTGCTCTTTGATGCTACTAGGTCTCAGCTAATATGAAAAAGTTGTGAGACCCTTATTAAGAAGATGTTTATCTTAGCAATGGTGACTGTATTTGTTGATTGAAAGGCCCTGGTTAATTGTGGAATTTGTTTATTAGTTAATACTATAATGAATTTCTATGAGCACACATTGAGCACATAAATATTTCACACTGTGACATGTTCAACCGGTTCCTCTTTGCTGAGTGGAACTCACTTAACCAAATCTGAAATTGGCCTCAGCAGTGAAGAGAGAATGAACCGTAAAGGAGAGACATGTGAAAGGCCTGGTAATAGGCAGGGTTCCCTGTGTCACTGTCAGAGATAATGGCAGACACTGACGTCTCTCCAGTAATGCTATTTATTCTCTCATGCAGCTGCAAGAGGTCTGGGACATGCCGCGCTCCCCCTGCAGTGGATTCGTTCCTGTACCACAGGTCACAGCACTCAAATGTTACTTGGTACGACTGTTGAGAGCAGCAGTGATTTGTCGGGTGCCCAAAGCACGTGACACCTAAGAAAAGCTATCTTTTACGCTTGTAAATAATACAATATTGTTATTAGTTGCATCATAATCCTCTGGGGTATGGAAACTTGTGTTTGATTAGTCCTCAAGTGCAGCGCCAAATGCTGCAGATTTTTAAATAACATGCTGTACTGATGTATTGATTTGTGGTATATAAGAACGCTGCAAAGGTGTACATTTTTATGAATTGAAAAAGTATAGCATTACATACTTATATACAGTTTAGAGTTAGCTGTTCCAACACTTTTCTTCCTTTGGATTTTCCACTTTCTGTCTAAAGACTACCTTCCCTCCCTTGGATGAGCAAAGAAAGAAACAAACAGCCTCTCTCTGGGTCTGTAGAGAAAAAGGCAGGTCGAATGAGCCAGGGGGCACTGCCAAGCAGAACTAGACTGAAACATCTGTAAAATTCAGTCACTGTGAGTTTTGGTTATTAGTCATCCATTTATCTGTCCATCCATCCATCCATCCATCTACCCACCCACCCACCCACCCATCCACCCACCCACCCATCCATCCACCCATTCATTAACCTGGTTTATATGTTTCCCATTATAAAGAGTATTACAAGGACATCCTGGCCAGATGGATAAATAGTAAATGATTCATATAGTTGCAGTGTATGGCAAGTATGTAAGCATTTCAGTACAACCCATGTAACATTATCCCACGTTAGAGAGAGAGCAGGGGGCTGGGTGCTGTCAGTACTGCAGGGTAGTCCAGTATGTCATCATGTTAAGAAATAATGGCTTTTGTTTGTATCAGGTACCAAGGGAGGGGGCTGGGGGATGCTATTCTATTTTCAGGCACTGTGAAGGGCAAACTATGTATATCTATATATACTATGTGTCAGTTAAAGCATTTCTGTCCAGAGGCACAGATCAAAGGGCTTATAGCATACCCTTGGGCACTTCAAATCTGAGAGGAGATGAAACATTCAATTCATAGAATAAAAACCATTGGAATACCAACCACTGTGATTAAATAATGATATTTTAATGATGTTATATGTTGCTCCATCAAAATCAGTCGCTTTGACCCAGGCACACTTTTTGAACCTTACATACTGTTAAAAAGGGGAAATTCACTTTGCTAACAATGCCATATCTATTTCTCACCTCCACATATTCAGCGAATGACACCCTGTTAACCCTGGAGTATCACTGCACTGTGATTGTGAGAAAAAGGCTTGCCGTTTGTTTCCAGCCCTTCAGCAGTATTTACTCCCATCAGCTCCGTTTACGTTTGCTTTGGCTTGGCAACACGGAGCCCCAGAAAACTCCTCTTCATGTGAAAAGTCCATTATGGACAAATAGCTGAAATAACTAGCTATTTTTACCTCTTTCAAAGAGTTAATAATACATTAACATTCATGTTTGCTTAAGTATGGCGGACATATTTTGTTCCAAAATATATTTTGCTGTATGTATATTTCTTTTGTTTATCACTTGCATTTAAAATGATCAATTTGGCATAACAAATTGGGATATACTAGAAAACACATAATTTAGAACAATGTGAGAAACTATTTTTTTTGTAAAATGATCTCATTTTTGGCAGTTGTGACAAGACGCTGATCATGGTGGAGCATGCGTCACATTTCCCCTAAATGTGGGAACTATATCATTACAGATATAGTGATATGGATTCTAGAACATGTGCTACTTAGCCATAAATAACAACAGAAAAAAGGCATGACATATTGAACTGATAATGATGTCAAAGAGCTATAGTTCAGCCCATACCATAGGACTAGAACATGTGTACTCATATGAAATGAAATACTTATAATTTAATTCTTTTGGAACAAATGCAGTGCTGCATACAACATATGTAACATGGAAGCACTAAAATCATTAAATATACATGACAGTATATATATTCATGATCAATCATTGTTGATGTGTTTTGCGGTTTGGAACAGTGGTCAGATTTAAAAGCAAATCTGATATAATTGTTAAACATTCTCAACTTTTTATTGGCCAGTTCAAATCTAGGGATGTGCGAGAGGAGTATCACTGACGAGCTTCCATTTCCTTTGAGGAAAACTAGAAAGCTGAGCCTTTAATCGATGATTTATCTGTTCTGCAGTTATTGATCACTCTGCCCTCTCACGAGTAACCGCACAGTTGTAATGCATCCTACATATTTGATAGTATAAGATATTTTTAAAACATTGGTCTTTCAGTGGCATGAAAAATTGAAGAGGACTGAAGGAACGCGTAAACAGCGCTAATGCGACCCCACCTCTGTCTGGTGGAGGGCATGGCTGCACCCCAGACACAGTTACATTTTGCTGATTCTCGAGGGAGAAATCGCATCACAGTCTTTCCATCTACCACATAGCACTCTCTCAGCACAACCATAAGGAGGTGTGAGTGCCTCAATCTAGTCCCAATAATAATGGAGACTTTTTTTGTACCTGGCTGAGTTAAGCCTACCCTCTTTGTGAGCTGGGTGTCCATCATGAAGTTGTGGACGTGTTTCTCTGCCTTGGTCAACTCCAGCTTCCTGGCGACCACAGCGACCACAAGCGCTGTGCAACCAGCCCCCTTGGATGGAGACAGACAGGAGAAAGAAAGAGAGAGAGAGAGAAAGAAGAGGGAGAGGGAAACAGAGAGGAGGAGGAGAACGAGAATGATAGACATGGGAAATGGGGGGATGGAAGATGGCATGGAAAGAAAGAGAGAGAAAGAGGGGGAGAGAAAAAGTTAATCAAATCTATGCTCTACCGGCAGACTGATTAACTGGGAATGACAGTCCATCACACAAGAGACAGAGAGGGTTGTTAGTACGGTATGTATCCAATACATTTCATTAACACTCCACTGGGAGAGATGGAGAGAGGCTGTTCAAGAACACACACGTACTGACTGACGGACTATGAGCAGACAGCACAGTACATTAACACTGGAAAAAGGGGGACAGAGACAGAAGAGAATGAGGGAGGGAGTGACTGAGAGGTAGATAGGAAGGGTGAGAAAGAGAGGAGATTTTGCATAGATATATTGAAAGACCCCTGCATTGCACTGACATCTATGTTAGAGAGATATGAAGAATTCAGAGATTGTGTGACTGAACACTGCATGTATAGTTGTATGATTTAGGAAATCACCCCCAAAAAGCTACAAATTCCGATCAAAATGAAGATATCAGAGGATTTTTGTTGTAAATTGAAAATGATCATGATTTAAGATTTTCAATTCATTTCTATTCCGTTTTACTAACAGTTTATTAATCCTAACATAGGTTATAAAGCTAAAGACATTATACGATACTGTTTCATCACCAACCCTAAACAATACCACAGTGCTTATTAAAACTGACTGTAAGAGAGAACAGCACTGAAGACAGCTATTACTATGACACTTCCTGGTAATTCCTACCACTAAAATAAGATTGCACACACACACAGGTTTTGTGTGTGTTCAAGAGAGAAAAATCTGTCCCCTTGCCTTGCTTACTTTCTTCATACACACAGAATTGTCATTAAATACATAGTTCATTTAAAAATAATTTAGTGACAAAATGTGAAGATACTAAATGTTTATTATTAAAGAGAGATTATCCATTCTTCAGATATTATTGTACACCACCCTATACACAAGTAATGTATAATTTCAACAAGTAAGGATTTTGACTGTACTATTGCTTAAACAAAATCACAATGAAATGACATAAAATGTATCATATGTGAAAGACGTTTTTATGGGTGAGAAACAAAAATACTGACAGGCTTTTAAAATCTATTTTGGAATGCACAACTGACGCCCACCCCCTTCCCCCCCCCTTCCTGGGTCTCCCCACCACCTGCCAGCCCCCAACGCCCCTCAGGGCAATGGTATATTCCAATGGTGTTGGCCTTCAGTGTTGTCATGGTAACGCAGCTGAGAATTCCACCTATAGAAAGTCATTAAAATCACTTTCACAGGCAAAAAAATGTAATAAAAATTACATCCCTCTCTCATGTTCTTTCACTCTTCCACTATCTCTCCATCTAGCCCTCCTCCTCTCTACTTCCATCTCTCTCTTACAGCATACTAAAATAAAACTAGTAAGAAATGCAGTCTTTCTATGTGTTAAACTCATTGTATCTCTGAGAGCTTGTCCATTTCTGTATCATTTTGTGTATCCTGTCAATGTATGTGAGTGTGTGCATGCACACAAGTGTGTGTGTGTGTGTGTGTGTGTGTATGGTGTTCTTAGTGTGTGGGAGTTTGCCTTTATCAGCTTGTGAGCTTGTATCAGAGTGTGTGCTTGTGAGTGTGTAGGAGTTGTCTGTACCAGTGTGACTGTACGTGTCTGTATCCACCTCCAAGTGTGTATGTGCATGTATGTGTGTGTAGTGTGTTGTGTGTCTGCGTCTCTTGGTAAATATGCAAGTGAGTGAGTGGGCGTTTGTGAGTGTGTGCGCTGCAGAGGAACAGACAGGGTGACACAGATACTGAGGGAGGCATGGAGAATAAAAGAAGAGAAAGAGCAAGTGAATGAACAGAGAGAGAAAACCACCATGCCTGCCAGCAGACAGACTCTCCTGCCGCAGTAGGGGTGGGGCGTCTAAATGTCTGACAGACAGGAGGTGAGAGAGACAGAGGGACTCAAACAAACAGAGACAAGAAACAAAACACACATTATGTAGTACACACGCACACACATGTATACACACGCACACACACACATCATGAATACACACATAAAGACACTCACTTGCATACACACATTTTTACATTTGACCACACACAAACAGACACACACATATACAAACAGAAATATCCACATACAGAGCAGGCTGAAAGACAGACTCCTATGAACAGACAGGCAAACTGCCCCAGATGGGAGTGAGCGCCTTCACACCCAGTGACACCCCCAACACAGAGCACACTTAGTGACATGGTAACTTAACGGATACAATCACCACGCAGGCAGCCAGACAGAAATAATCACAGAGACACACGCATCTCTGACCTATGTTGTGTCAGGTGTCATCATTTCTGAGCCGAGATGTAGCACAGAAACGCTGAGACTGCGATGGAAGACAGCGCAGACAAGTAGTATGAAACAAGCAGAGAGGACTCCTGCCACCACGCTTGCACAACGCACATGGACAGTATTCTACTTTACACCACAGGAGGGGGCGGTGAGAGAGAAAGAGACAGTGAGAAAGAGGGAGGAAGGGTACATAGGTGAGCATGCTGATACCTAACCTCAGCTAAAACTTCAGAGGAAGAAACACTCTCAATCACACAGACTTCCAGTCATTTAGTTATCCTGCAATTTACCAGAGAGACACAGCACAGATGTGGGCTAATGTGGAGGAGATGAGCAGATAGGAAGGATAATAGACTGTGTCCTACTCCCTGTGTGCACATAGTGTGTGAGAGAGGGAGAAAGGGAGAGCGAAATGGAGAGACAAAAAAGGGGACAACAAAAGGCATTGAGAAAGAGAGAGATATGGGCATATAGAAAAAGTGATTGTAGGTGAGGAGCTCTGAGGTGACAGTGTGTTTGTGTAATGCTGGGAGGGCGTACCATAATGCCGGTGAGCAGGCAGACGCCCTTGCCACAGTAGGTGTGGGGCACCATGTCCCCATAGCCGATGGACAGGAAGGTGATGGAGATGAGCCACATAGCACTCAGGAAGTTGCTGGTCACATCCTGTGCATCATGGTACCTGTGGCACAGGGAATTAAGGCAACACAGTTCAGTTTTGGTTCATTTAACAGGGACAGCACACAACTAGACTGTGTTGCGCCAGAGTTGGAGGAAGATAGCTCATTTACACCTGCAGTCCCTGGGTAGGAAAATGTTATGTTAGTGTACAGCTTAAAGCAAAAAAAAGAATATTCAACACACACACACACACACACACACACACACACACACACACACACACACACACACACACACACACACACACACACACACACACACACACACACACACACACACACACACACACACACACACACAGTAAATTATAGATACATTATATTATATATACATTATACTACGCAGTACTCTTCAAACACTCAAGAACTGCACTAAACATTCACCATGTCTTGAAATATGTTATCATATGCTGAAACAGGGGGGTGTGAGAGCACTGGGGTATGGATGGGTTTGGGGAAGATGGACAGAGAGAGGGGGGTGGAAGTGTGGGGAGTGCCCTGTATAGCTTTCTCTCCTGTTTTTTCTGTCCCTTGGAATCTGCTGTCTCTGTTTTTCCCAGCTGTCACCTCCCATAGCCAGCTTCAGTCCTGCTCCTATTCTGCAGCCTCCCTGAACTCTAAACACGACTGAAATTTCCCTCAGCTCTCCCCACCCTTCTCCCAACAGACTTCTGCATTCATTCATTTCCCTCTGCTCCAATTTGTATCTCCTTCCTCTGCCTTCCCTCTTTATCTCCTCTCGCTCCCCCTCTCCTCTTTCCTTGCTCTCTTATTTCTGACCTGTCTCTTGCATCTTCTCAGCACACATACACACATGCAAAATGTACTTATGCACGCACACAGAGACACACAAACACAGGGCAAACACATACATACATGCACTGATGCAAACACATACAAAAAAAAGACACATTCAGATATAGGCACTCACACACACACACACACACACGCACAGACACACAGACGTGCACACACACGCAGACACACACACAGACACAAATGTAGACAGACACACACACACACAGACACACAGACATGCACACACATGCAGACACACACACAGACATACACACACAGACACAAATGCAGACAGACACACACACACGCACTCACAGACACACACAGACATACACACACAAATGCAGACACACACAAACACACACATGCAGGTGCACACACACCTTTCACAGACGCGCACAGTCCAGGCGGCGATGATCCACAGAGAGATGCTGAAAACCAGCAGCACGGTTCCAGGGCAGATAGTCATCAGAGTCTTCATCACGAACCGGGTGTTGAAATGCACCTGCACACAATAAACAAGCAAGGCCAACGCTCAAATTCAGCCCAGCACATAGCACAACTGCCACCCACCTGTGGACAGGCAGGCAGGCTCAACCCTGTGACAGAGCAGTGCGGAGCTGTGGTGGTGTGCTGGTCATGGAGGTGGGCATACAGTAACTCCAAAGCCCATATGTATTAATGGTAATAAGGCGGATAGGTGGGTATAATGTACATCCCCACAAATTTAGATCAGCATATCCCAGACATGTGAGTATACCCTCCACATCCCCATTACACCTAAATTGGACAGAGCTATGATACAGTGTCAATGACTCATTGACTTAACTCATCATTTTCATGCTCTGCTGTGAGGAGCACAACATTTTGGTTGATTCAATCTCTCCATTCTATGGATTCATAAAACCTCATTTTCCCTTCGCTTGTCTTGTTCACCATAGCCCTTTGGAGTCATAAGGCAGTCAAGTAGCTGTCACTGTAGAGTTGTCTCTGCAGCTACAGGACCTGCCACAGCGCACAGGGAAGAGAAGGGGTGGAGCTGAACCCTTCGACTCCTGTGACATGTGCAAGAGGACAGTGGGGGGTCAAGATGGGAGTGAGAGAGAGACAGAGAGAGACAGAGAGAGGGAAAGAGAGAGAACATATGACCCCAGAATGCTGACCCTGACAACACTGAAGTCCTGAACACATTCCTCAGAGAGGAGGACATACTGACAGAAACAAAGAAAGAGTTTCCTTACTTGCCTTGTGCTTTGACAAACCTAATGCCTGACATGCCATTAGGTTTTAATTTTTCCTTTATTTGACCAAGCAGATCAACTCAGGACTCATGTTCCATTTTCAAGGATGACCCGGGGATTTATAGAAGGTAGAGAATTCAAGGGATTGTGTGTCGACTTCAGATCTCAGAGGCAATTAAGTTCCCAGGTTTTGGTGTGAATTTGACCAGGCCACCGGTGGCAGCAGCCCTGCTCTACAGAAAGGTGCCATGGGATCTTCACCAACCGCACTGAGCCAGGACCTGGGTTTTAACAGAATTTTGAAACTGAGCTTGAGAGATTACGGCACAAAAAGGACAGGGGATAAAGCGTGACTCAGGCCATACAGGGACAGAGCAGGCGGGTGGGGGTGGGGTTATGGAGGCAGGGTTTTGGCACTCCCACACCTTGTGCCCCAATGCAATGAGATAAGGCTTTGGTGAACAGCTTGCTGAAATGTTTTTAACCCATTTGAGTGAGAGAAAGAGAGAGCCATAGACAGACATACAGACAGACAGGGAAAGACACAAAAAGAGAGGTGAAAGAGGGAGGGAGAAGAATGAAGAAAGAGAGAACTGAAAGCAGAAAAAAGCGAGAGAGGAGGGCAATGAAAAGAGGAGTGCAAGGAGGCAGTAGGTGGGCCCCTGGCCCCCGGCCCCTGACCTTGTTGAGGGCCCCTATGCTGCGGGACGAGGCGTCGGTGAACAGCTTGCTGTGCAGGAGCATGACGCGGGCGATGAGGTAGAGCCGTAGGAACATGGGCACCGACAGCACCATGTCCAGGTCCGCCACGGCCAGCGATGTGGTGTAGGAGAAGGCCAGCCGCGCCTGCCAGTGGAATTTGAAGTTGCCCGGCACCGGGTGCACCGCCGACACCAGCAGCTCCAGCGCAATCAGCAGAACCCTTTCCATTGTCATGGCGATGCGCCAGTCGTCTGCCCCATTATCAATAACAAACAGCTGAGGGGAAAGAAGAGGATGGGGGGTGATGTTAATAGCGGTAATAAGTACCCATATCTCACACTGGAGCTAGGGAGTTAACAGGTATTGATTTTGAAAACATCATCTTCAGCCGTGTCAGGCTTAGTATTAATGGGTTTGCAACTGATTCAATTACTGTTTCTTATATTTCAAATGATTATACAGTGTTTTTTTCTCACAGTATTTTAGAGCTGCTTAATAGAGGAAGGGTAACCTTTTAAGCTCACTGTTCCTGTCAGCGCTGCAATCACCATACCACAACTGTTATTCTTGCTACAGTCTCACAGTTCCTCTATTACTGTTCTTGTAGCTGTTGTTGTTGTTGTTGTTGTTTTTTTTACTTTGTTCTGTTTGTGGTCTTAGCAATGGTGACTCAGAGAAACAAAGCACTCGAGAAACACTGGAGAAAACAAAGGATGGACAGGGTTAGTCTTGGAAAGTCACTTTACCAAACTCCTTCCTTCTGACTGCAGCTCTGACAGAATGCAGGCCTGTCATTCCACTTTGCCACTGTGGGAGGCAATGCTTACGCTGATGGGTGTGTTAATGTGAACTCCTGTGTGTTTTTCTGTATCAGATCCATGGCAGTACATGCTCGATTTGCTAGTACTATGTAAGACTGGCTTGTGTGCCAGTGTCTTAAATAGCATCTTACAAAACAAACTTCATTGTCTGATATCTCAGGAAATTGTTTCAGTGAATCTAACCCTTTGTGTTTGTTGTGTGTGCTGGCCATGTGTGTGTGTTTGTGGAAGGCTGTGGTGCTGGCCACGTGGCTAGTGAGTGTGTGTGTGCATAGTGTGTCAGTGTGCGTGCACAGCCGTGTGTATATTGTGTGTCAGTGTGCGAGTATGTTGTTTTTTTTTTTGTGCAAGCCCAGCCTCGTCATGGTGACTGTTGCCAAGGCGACAACATCAAAGACCAGCCAAGCTTAATTAGGGTCCCCAGTGAGAGAGAGAGAGAGAGAGAGAGAGAGAGAGAGAGAGGGAAAGAGAAAGGGAGAGGAAGAGGAAGAGGGAGAGAGAAAAAGAGAATACAAGAAAGAGAGGGAAAAGGAGTGAGACTGTGCAACAGATATGTAGAAAGGCTCTATGTGCTTCATTCTATGTGAGCTGTAGGAGCAAAGTGTATTCTTTTATATTAGAATGAAACTGTCCTCTGCTATAGATTATCTTGAATTTTTGTTCTTAGGTTTATTAATTCATCATTGTATACTGACAGATCATTTTTCTCTCGGCCCTGTCCCCTTGCTTAGTCTGGAATCACGACGCCTATGTGTGTTTACATCTGCGCAATAAACACAATCAACCGATGGGCACCATAGCACCATTCCCCCCAGGAGAATGACAGCTAACAAAATCAAAATAGATATGATTCAGATCCACATTTCTGTCAGGAAATGACTGTCATTATTCTCACAGCTCTGCCTTCCTCCCTCCTCCTCTCCTCACTCCCCTTCCGTCTCGCTCTCCACCCACCTTCTCTCACTCCTTCTTCCCCTCTCTCTGTTCCCTCTCTCTTCCCCTCATCTTTTTCCTCCCACCCACCCACTCTCTCTCTCCTTCCCTCTTGCTCTCTCTCTCTCTGTCTCTTAGTCCATTCGTTCTCAGTCTTTCTTTTTCTCGTTAAATGGCCACCAGGACCCGTTAAATAATTAAATTCCATTAGGGAGGGTAATCTGTCAATTGGAGTGACTGAATGCTGCTGCCCATACACGCTTGAGCTGTCTAACTCACTCCATCACTGTGCACAGGAGAAAGGAAGTGAGGGGGTGAAGAAGGGAGAGGGAGACAAGCCATAGGAAAGGCAGAGAGTGAGAGAGAACACAAGAAAAAGGGCCAGGTCAGGAGGGAGTGAGGAAAGGGGTTAAAGGAGAGTGTGAAAACGGGTGAGGAGGGAACAGAATCTCTTTCACAGGTACACAGAAAGGGACCGGGCACCAATCTTGGTCCACCATGATTAGACACCTATATACCCCTGGCTCCATTAGTTAAGGCGGTACTGGAGCTTTCTGAGCTGTCCCCTGCCCCCATATATGCAACAGTAATCACATTTCCCATACATGGACTTGAGCCAGGTCACCGCACAGGGGTATCTGTATGCTGTCCTGGACAAGGCAACACTAGACAAGTGCCAAGGTTATTGTTTTCATGGGGAGAGACCAAGCTCCCAGGCAAGATCAGATTTAACAAGACAAGGAGCTATGCTACATCATCGGCTGCTACATCATCAATCAGCCGGGCCCGGGATGCATTAAAAGATGAGGTGGTTTTATTAGCCATGAGCAAGACTTGGCACAGACCATTGCAGCACAAATTTCAAATGTGTTTTCTTTTTGAGTGCCATCAAGATAAAATGGAGCCAGGTTCAGAGTAAAGAGACACAGCAGTGAATTGTCTTAGAATTGTGTAGAAACCTGACTTGAGAGACTTTGGGAAGAACATGGAGTACAGGCATGTCTGTTGTACAGCTGTGCAACCTGCAGCTGGCTGTTTGCTACCAGCCACACAATTTCTGTGGTCCACGCAGGTGAGGGAGGAATAGTGGATTAAGCTGGGTAAAGTCCTCAGCTCCATCATACTCTGGTGACCTCCTCTGGCTGGGTTTGTGAATTTTGCATTCCATTGACCGTATATGTAATATGAAAATAGAGCTGCATCTGAACAGTGAGAAATAGCTAAGGCGTTTCACCACCTGAGTTGGAGGAATCATATGTGTGGCTGTGATCTGCTGGTACTGTGAGGGTATTCTCAGAGGTGGGTCGATAAATTTCAACTCAGGTGAGAAAAAATAATCCTTGCAAATGTCACTATGTTTTGTGAGAACACTTCTTTTACTGTGTCTACAGCACTCTCTTATACACAGTCCAGGAGAAAGTAGCACAAAGCATCATAAAATGCTTCTATTTGTCACTACAGAAGCTCATAGCATGGAAATGCACTTTTTATGATTGATCCACTAAGTGATTCCTGTCCATTGCTTTTGCGTTTGTCTTCAGGGTAAGAGTGAATGATGAAGGGAATTGCCATTAAACCTATCTAAGCACATCATTTTTCTTACTGTCCAGTGGGTATGCAATACTGTGTCCAGCCTGGTATTGTACCCAGTCAATGGTCCACTTACACTGTGAGTCCAGGACATTTTATGTTAAAAACTCTGTGTATGAAAAAAATCCTTCCTAGTATCAGTGCAGCATTTATCTTTAACTATTTTCCAGCCATGCCCTCTTGTTTTGCTAAGAGAGCTCAGCCTGAAATAACCCCCTTAATCCAGTTTATTAATCCCCTTTAAAATGTAAAAAACCCTCAATGAAATCCCTTCTCTCCTTCCTCATTTTAACCAAAGACAGAAATGACTCTCCCCTTTTGCTCTGCACATCAAGCTCACAAGTCACAATGAAGATAATGATGAATTAAATATTTATCTGGCTGATGATCAACAGTGAATACACTGTGAGTATGAGACTCTGTCTGGATTGGTTTGCCTTAACCATGTGACTCTTCTGAATGATTAGTCTTTATTCTTACTGTTGGTACTGAGCGAGGCACTTCAACATGGCTGGAGCCAAACTGGGTTCTCTGCAAGCCCCATATGAGGGGTTAAGCAAAGGCTAACTTTCTTTTCAAGTCTACCATTCAAACCCAGCCACAAACAAGCAATCACACAAGCAGCGACAACAGTGCTACCAGGTCCCCACTGAGAGAAATTCTGTGATCAGTGGTATCAGAATCAGATAAAAACAAGCCAGAGGCAGAGGCCAGAGCACACACCTACCCAGAATGCTAATGAGCCGACCAATAGACTGACCCAGATTCTAAAAAAAAAATAACAAAAGAAATAAAAGAAATCCTATACATGAAAAGGAACTGACGAACAGTAAAAAGCTGTGAATAGATTAAGGTAACGCATGAATTGCTTTTCTGTTCTGTGTGAAAAGATTTTACTTTGTTGAATTGCATTGATTTATCTGCTAGTGTATTGGTTGGACACACTGATACACATGCAAAGAGACAATGGGAGCCGAAGAGGTAGAGAGGAACACGCAGAGAGACTGAAACAGCCTGACGCATCTGACCAAGCAGAGAGAGGTAAGGGAAGGTAAACAGATGAAAAGGAGAGAGGAGGAGAGCGAGAGAGGGAAGAGGAGCAAGAAAGAGCCAGAAATGATGGGTGAGAGAGAGTGATAGCAAGTGAGAGAGAGAGATGGAGAAAGAGATGGAGAGGGAACATACCACTTCTAATATCCTGTACGATCTGAGAGAGGGGCAAAGAGATATAATCAGATAAAGGGAGAGAGCACAGTAAAAGCATGGAGCAGTGAAAAACAGAGGAGAGGTAACAAGAGGCAAGAATCAGAGAGAGGGAGAGAGAGAGAGAGAGAGAGAGAGAGAGAGAGAGAGAGAGGGAAACACAGAGAGACTGAGAGAGAGAGCATACCTCTTCTAATATCCTACAAAATCTGATACGTATCCAAGCAAGGGTGCACAGTAATCTTTAAATCGCTATCTCCCATGAACAATGGCTTTCATTTCTTGCAGCAAAAATGACAAATAGCATTGAAACACAGACATAAACTTGTCCATGAGTATAAATAAAAATGCAGAAAACACATAGAGGTAGACAGATGCAAACAGCAGCATATAGTAGTAGTTACGGTGTCCCCATTATAAAATATATATAAAGTAATTGTAACTAAATCCTCCCCAAACTTCATTTAATCAAAAGGTATTATATCTGGGAGATTAACAGTAGACCATTTCCATTTTTATCCTTCCCTCCCTCTCTGTCTGTTCATGTTTGCCTGTATTTGACTGTGTTGCGTCAGTGTGAGTAAATCCATGTGTGCACGTGTAGGGTGTGAAGGGCTGTTCTGTGTGTTTGTGTCTGCCTGTGTGTCATTATGACTGTGTCACTGCATGATCTTCAGTACTGACCATCAGAGAGTGTCCTGTGTCACTGCATGCTCTTCATTACTGACCATCAGAGAGTGTTCTGTGTCACTACATGATTTTCATTACTGACTGTCAGGGAGTGTTCTGTGTCACTACATGATTTTCATTACTGACTGTCAGGGAGTGTTCTGTGTCACTACATGATTTTCATTACTGACTGTCAGGGAGTGTTCTGTGTCACTACATGATTTTCATTACTGACTCAGGGAGTGTTCTGTGTCACTACATGATTTTCATTACTGACTGTCAGGGAGTGTTCTGTGTCACTACATGATTTTCATTACTGACTGTCAGGGAGTGTTCTGTGTCACTACATGATTTTCATTACTGACTCAGGGAGTGTTCTGTGTGATTGCATAATCTTCATTACTGACCGTCAGGGAGTGGTCTGTGTCACTGCATGATTTAGCGTCATCCAGCATGCTTCAGTCCAGTAAATCCCTCTTTCAGTGTTCCAATTTTATATCAAAGGCATTGACCTCGAACAGCATGTTATAACAGCTAGATATAACAGTATGAGGATACGTATTCAATGTTCACTTCAGGTCAGAGGGTTACATATCAAAGAATGCAGGAATAATACCTGTCAAGCAAGGTTGTCTGGGATGAGACGATGTGTGTACTTCCATAAGTGTGTGTATGTATTGCACGTCTCTGTGAGTTGTAAGAGACCATCTGTGTATATCTGTGTGCTTGTGTGGATGCATGCTTTTGTTTGAAAGTATTGGTAAAAGAGTGAGGGAATCAGCTGTGAGAGTGAGAGGGTGAGAGAATATAGATATTAACACTTATGTTTTTGTGCTGTTCTATTAGAACAGTCCAATTTTTCCAGGCAAAGCTGTGCCACTTGTTGCCTCACCAGTGTGGACCACTGGCCACAGCCATGAACAGCACAGCTGATACTCAGGCCCCTTGCCTGGGTCACATAGCTCCCCCCCCAACCTAAGCCTGTTCTCTGTTTGCCACCCGAGGGGTGAACCATTCACCACATCTCACTTCAGTGTGGTACACACCACACCTGTACAGCACAGTTTAGCACAGTTTACCTCAATATTTTGGATATTCTTCTCTTTGCTCCATATTTTAGGTGGCAAGTCACAAATTACATTAGAAGCATTAATAACAAACCCACTGTTGCATTTAAATTTCCACATGCAAGTATGACTTTTTCTTCCTCTCTGCTGTCTGTCTCACCTCTCATTTTGTTTCATCAAATGTTGTGTCACTCACTAGGAATCTGTATTATGTGCATGAAACATTTTGTACTGTATATCATAACTAGCTTATGTTGACTATATCAGAAAGTAAAAACACTCATTGGTATTCAGTAATCTCCAGTCTGTGAGTGACCAGTAGGGGGCAACTCACCTGCACCTCACGGGCATGGTAGGCAATGATGAGTCCCAGTAGGATGACTGTGGACAGACTGATAAGACACTTCAGAGCCAGAGAGTACATGGAACTCTGCAGAGGAACAAACAAACACACACACACACACACACACACACACACACACACACACACACACACACACACACACACACACACACACACACACACACACACACACACACACACACACACACACAGTGTCAGAATGAGAGCATAACAACATCTCCTGTGTGTTTCCACAACTCTTGTTTCACCTCTGACTCCCAGTGAAGTCACCAAATCATCCCGCTAACACGGTCATTTTCATTCCCCCCGCCCCTGCATTTTTACCCTCATTAAGTCAATTATTCCCCAACCTATTCCATATTCATACTCTCATTACATTACTAAACCACTTCCCACCCCGTGTTTACTGCAGACCAAAATCACCCTGATCCCCGTACACGTGCTAGCTGTCTGGAATCTTCCATTCATTCCTTTCATCTGTGTCCATCCATTCATTACTGTTCTGAACACATGCACCTTGCTTAAAATTCATTTTTTTGTTTACAACTAATGCAATTCAGGATGTGCTGTACTACCTTCTCAATTCCCTCAGTGACAGCCAATGCCTAACCCTGCTGAGCATTCCCCCAGACTCTCAGTCACTTGGCATACCTTTTTCCCATATCCCACAAACCCCCTCTCACCACACAGTGTCCCTTTACACATTTATGACATTTATCACTAATAACTGTTTCTGCCTACCCAGTGTCATTCTCATTGCCTCATCTCTTGAAGGACGATTTCTCCCACACACGCACTCTTCCACACTCCACCTGCTTCTTTTCACCAGTGATTCAGTTTAGCTTGATCTGATTGGTCACTCCCTATTCACAGGTGGGTGGGAACCAAAGGCTGCATTGTGATGTCATCCATATATATCAATAGGATGCTGAATAATTCAGGAGACATAAAATCTCAAAGACAGCATGAATCAATTAACATGCAGGCTTCTAAGGTCATAGCGCTCAGGGGGTAGGGGGAAGTGGGGGGGGTTTCACTCCAAATGAATTTCTCGAACTAAGTTTTCTATAATTATCATTTGCACATGACTAATTTTTCCCCTCAGATACCCTAACCTGTGACTCATTATTGCTGAATTCCACCACAAATCACAATGATTTATGTGGCAAAACTCAGCAGCAATCTCCCCTGCGAGATTTGAACAGGCAAACCTCTCGAGCCTCCAAAACACTTCTCTGTACATATTCATAAAACCAGAACCATTAGCAGGGCTACCTCTTACGCTATAATCCTGGCTTCTGTCTGTCTGAAAGCTTTGCAGCTTACAGGGCACCTCTCCTCATTCTTATGAAATATTATTAGTTTATCTAACAATCATCATTGGAGGAGCATGTATAAGTAGAGCAGAAGAAGAAGAGGAAGAAGAAGCAGAAGAAGAATTAGAAAAGAGCAAAGTCAATAAGCATTTTGAAAATAAACCCTGGGGAGAGTGTTTAACTGGATGTGCCTGGCGCACAGACAAGTCAGAGCAGATTTATGGAGGCTCGCTATGTCCCAGCATTCCCTGTTTTATTTGCTCTTAGAACCACCCTAGGTGCTTCTTAAGTCATTTCAGTTTTTTATCAGCAGCTCTGCTCATGCTTCATAAACAGCCGCCCCCCAGCTGATAAGTGGTACTTCCTGTTATTTTATCTTCAGTGGATTACCAGACATTGATTAGGAGACGTACTGACACCATGCAGAACAAATTAGCTTTTTTTAAGCTTCGTCAGTTCAATGCTCTGCATTTTTCATCCAGCGATGGATTATAAGTGCCTTCCCAAGAGGACTTTTTTGCTGGTTAATTCTGCTCTGACCTCTACAGCCAGTCCTGTCATGACCTATTGCACCTGATTTTATTTGTATACATTACCCATTTGCACCTGTGTACATTTTAAAATGGGGTTCACTGGCCACACGCACACATATGCAGGCGCAGGTCTGTTTTGGCTCTGCAATTACTTATTTAAGAGGCTTATTTTCCAAATCTGTTTAGTTTGCTCAACGGCCCTCAGGGTGTCCTCCTTTTGTCAGCAAAGAGTTTAGCACAATCAGTCTCCGGGGAAACGGGTACCAGACAGAGGCGCTGTGTCACCTCTCTTGCATTCACACACTCAATTTCACTCTGACACACGCCATTACGCCCCAGAACACCCAATTACACAGTCCCATACGACAGGAGGCAAGAACACACACGCCAAGCGTGCACGCACCGGTACGCAAACACACATACACCCATGCGTGAAATCACACAGCGGTATATAAAGAGCTTATATAGAACTCTGGGTAGATATGCTTGTGGACTCAGACACAGACATACACATATACACACACATGCATTTGCACGTATATTGGCTGTAAATTTAAAATGAGCAGATGACAAAACATAACAAAACAAAATCCAGACAATTTGGCCTTTTTATCTAAAACATGCACTCTATTAATTATTTTGAGATTCTCAATACTGTGAACTCATACTGCATGAGCTGAAGGCCATAGTGAAAGCCCAAACTAAAGCTAGCCTGGCTGCACACAGCTGTCATGCAAACTGCAGAAGCAGCACCGATGGTGATTCCTCTCATGGGAAAGCTGCACATGTCTCTGTGTTGGGAAACATTATTGATGCCCCAGGTTATGATGGGGAATACCAAATGGAGTGATGATTTTATGTGACATGCAGCACGTCATCCTGAGGTGGAATAAAAACAGATATGACCATAGTTGGATGGATTACCAGGAAATGTCAGATACCAATTACATATGGCCCAGACAGTAATTAGAGACATAATCTGTTGGATTATTTAAAAACAGTAACCTCCTCTGATTTAAATGGATTAATTGAGGAAATATAACTTTTTCTGGATTTGACTCTATGGTAATGAGGATTTAACTTGATAGGGAAATCTGTAAAAATATTTTTTTTAAATGATATATATTACTAACCAAACAGATGTTTTTAACACTCTAACCACTTACTAATATATTATCAAGATAACTTTTTGTTTGTAATCTGATTAAGTAATAGAGATGACATGTAATCCATTACCACCCAACCCTGGTCATGAATGAGAACTGCAAGGAAAGCTCTGCATGTCCATCAGCTTAACGCTTGCAGCATGGAGGCAGTGGCTGAGGGGAAGGTCACAGTGGGCCATGCTGACAGGTGAACCATGGAGCAGCTGCGCATTCCCATTCATTAGACACACTCTAACCACGCACTTTCAACATGGCTGACTCCCTGCTGCTGGAGATCCCTTTTCTGCCCAGGGTGTGAAAATGATCTATTGATTTGACAGTGACTCTTGACACATTAGTCTCTCAGGTGTTAGAAGTGCAGGTATTCACAAGAGGATATATATACAGGGACAGGGATGGTTATGCTGACATGCTGGGTCACACTGACCGTTTATTCACCCCACATTGTACTTTGCTGGCCATGCTACAAAACGAATAACAACATGAGACCTATTTATTATTTGTTGTAATTGTTCCTTAATAGTCAAACATCTTCACCTAAGTATTCTGTCTGTCTTTTTAATTATTTTTTATCTGTTTGTGCATTGACATATATAGTAATATATATTCTGTTTGCCAAAGAATCCACATGCTCATGCACACCTACAATATACGCTCTCTCTGTATCACTCAAACACTGTCCATCCCTCAATTTTCCCTCTCTCTCCCATTCTCTGTTCTCTCTATTTTAGGACAGCGGTACATGTGCTGCGTTGGTGTGAATGAACCAGAGATCTCCAGAGGTACAGCAGCTGAACAAGCTGTAAATATAAAGGTGTCACACATACGCATACACACATATGCACACACACGCAGACATGCATGGACACACATAAACACACATGAACACATGCACACACTCACTCTCGCATATATATATATATATATATATATATATATATATATATATATATATATATATATATATATATATATATATATATATATATATATATATATACAGCAGTTATACACATTAGTATAAGGGAGTCATTAGGATGGAGGGAGGAAGAGAAAGACAGAGGAAAGAAGAGAGGAAAGGTTTTATGGGTTGAGACAGATGCTGTTTTATTCTTTCTTCTTCGCCCCTCAAAAACAGATGACTGAATACACTGCAGTTATCTTGCTGAAAATAAGAAAGACTGTGGGTGATGTGCATGTGTATGTGAGTTACAACATGAGTCTACTTATTTTGCTTCAAAAGGATCTCAGTTAAATGCTTTCATAGCTGAATGCTGGAAGAGCTTTTGCCTTTTAATGGAGTATTGTTCAATGCTGTCCAGTTAAAAATGGGAATTCCCAATCATCATTTTTTAAACACACACTGACTGTAACATAGTAGAAATGTGATTATACTAATTATGTGGCCGAGTACATTATTGTTTAAAGCATCACATATTGTAGAGTACAAAGCCCAATGATCTCATTCTTCTATGTGGCTTCATTGCATCTTATTATGCCACTCAATTGGGAGTATTCTAATTCATGTAATGGTTTGACTCGCTGTGGTATATGAACCTAAATAAAGGATGTTCTTTCATTACCTTGCAATTCCCTTTTATTTCTTTTCAGTCACTCTCCTTTTTTTTCCCAATAATACTCCCCCGTTTTTCCGCCCACTGGAATTACAGTCAAGGGGAGAGTGAGAGAGAGAGAGAGAGAGAGGGAGAGAGAGTGAGAGAGAGCTCACAGTGGAAAAAGTGCCTGAGAGAAAAGGATATTCAGAACCACAACAAAAGAAAACCAAAAAATAATAAAGAGAAAAGAAACAGAACATTTATTTTGGTGATGAGGGAAAAATGAGGAGAGAGCAAAAGCATAAACAAAATAGATGCAGAATCAGGAAAGAGAAATAGAGAGGACAGATATCTCCCTCCATCCGGAAATTCATTTTCAAATGTCAAACATCTCTTTCCCCCAGCAAAGTGAGTACATAACCACACAAAGGCACAGACCCAGTCAGGCCTCTCACTACCAAACCAATGTCCACATAACATTCCTCTACTCTAATTCTTAACCCCTTCATCAGCTAGAAAGAGTAAGGATACCAACACACACAGGGACATGGGGATCAAACACATGCTTCACAGTAGATAACCATACTGTTCTTGCCCAGAGTCACAAAACACCCCCATCAATACCCTTCGCTGTACTGTATGTTAGTATAATCCATGTATTAATCATGCAAACCCCGTTCAGAGTCACAATGGCCTCCATAAATTCATCATGTACTTTGTAATGGCCGCACACGTAGACCCATCCAACCATCCCAATTACGCACACAATTACATTGACAAATGGCCCCCTTCCTTCCCATAAACCATCCAGCCCCATGAGGTCCCTTAAACACAGTTACTGGTTTCATATACAATCCAGTGAACATCTCTTAGACTTGATGTGATTAGCCCTCTCTGATAGGGAGACATACACTAAAGTATTATATCGCAGTTATTGTTTCCACCCCCACATATCCCTTGTGCACCCACAGATTAGCAACCGTTGCCCCCTGCTGTCTCACCTTGGAGTACACGCCCCAAGAGAGCTCGGTCTCGATAACCATGACCACTATGCCAAACATCCCAAAGATGAGGGCGTAGTCACTCAGCCTCTTCCTCTTCTCAAACAAGGCCCTCCGGTGGCCTAGTTTGTACCCAATATTCTGGTTCTTCCGTTTTGGGGCCTTGGAGGTGCTGGTTCCTCCCGTGCTGCCTGCGGCACTCCCTCCTCTACCCCCCCGGCTGTTTCCAGTGCTGCCGCCCACCCTGCCAGAACTACCCAGCGCCCCCTGACTCTCCGAAAGGGCATGGTTCTGGTGGTAGATTGACATCTGGCTGGGCGCAGCATCAAAGTCGTACCCGTAAGGCAAGTCCTCTTTGGAGGATATGACGATCTCTGGAGGGTTCTGGGGCTGCTGGCCTTGCTGCTGCGCTGGAGCCGCCCCTGCTTCCCGCTCCTTTTCCTTCTCCCTGTCCCGCCCTGGTGCCCCGCCCTCTTTGGTGTCACTCCCACTGTCCGACTCTATGAGGTTCCTCCGGGAGGCGCTGAGCCGGCTGAGGGGCTTCATCACTCCACCCGTGTACTTGCAGGAGCTCATGGCAATCTCAGTGAAGGGGTTGCTGTCTCGCCGGTGGACCAGGGGGCTGGCCTGCCGGTGCTTGCACACCCGTTCCCGCTCCCGCTCCCGCTCCCTGTCCCTCTCCCTCTCAGTGGATGGCGAGTGCGAGGAGTAGAAGAGGGCATTGTAAACGGGCGAGTTCTCACCGCTCAGGCTGTGCTGGCTGCCCAAGCAAGATGAGAGGGGTGTAGTAGTAGGGTGCAGGGCATTAGGGACCGCTGGCGGAAGCTGCTGGACAGAGGCCAGGGGCAGCTTGGGAAGGCCTGTGGGGGCCAGGCTAGGGGTGGTCGGGGAAGGCGTGCCATTGAGCTGATCTAGACTCGCACCCCCTGTGTGGTTGGAGTGGTTTGTTCCGGGGTAGGTTCCAGCAACTGCTGGGTGCGGGAGTCCACTCAAGGGAAGGGGGGGCTGCTGATCCTCTTCCTCACCCCCGGCCAGCAGGGCCAGGCTCAGGTAAGGAGGGGGGTCCATGGTTAGGAGGAGGAGGCTGGGAGTAGTTGTGTCTGAGAGTCTCGAGGTTTGAGTGTGTGGACGAGGTGGGAGAGACAGAGAGAGAGGGAGAGTTTGTCTGTGCAGGAATGCAATAGAAAAGGATAGAGAAAAAATGCAGGGAGGGTAGATGAGATGGGAAAGTAAGATGGGGTGATGGATGGGCAGAGTTGCAGATGGATGAGGTGAAGGGATGAAGGGGCTGGGAGAGGGAGTTAGTTAACTATGTGAAGGGAAAAGGGGGAGGGGATAGGGGATCTATGTAGTTCCAGTAGAAGAACAGCGATCAGATTTGAAGTTCATGTTTTTTGCCCCAGAAGATGTCATTCAACTGCCCTTTGATTATGGTCTCATCCCTCTTTCTTTACCTTTTCCTCCTCTTCTCTTTGCTCCAATAACCTCTCTATCACTCTTTCAATACAAGGTTGCTTGTTATTCAGTTATATTATTTATATAATTTTCAGATCCATTTCTGGAATTCTCTTTATCAACTAGCTTATAAAAAATAGATGTCTGTCTAAGAATATGATTGGCTTTAAGAATTTATTTGGTTAAAGAATAAAATATACAATTGCCCGCTTTCTCTTCCATTTATTTGTATATTTGTGATTTTCTCTTCTTTCATCTCTGGCATCTTCCCACTTTGTTTCAGTCTTCTTACCCTCTTTTTCTCCCGCTTCCTTCTGTTCTCACCCCCGGATGCCTCTCCGCTTCTGCGTTCTCCGTCCAACACCCTTATCTCTGTGTCACTCTCTCCTACCTCTCGTCTCCTCGTTTCTCTCTCCCAGTTGTTGATTCAAACGTTGTGCGAAAATATTCCTCCACACCTTTTCTTTTTCATATTGTTGCGACCATTCCACTATTCCTCTTCCGTTATTTTCCTCGTTGACAGACTCCTTTGTAATTTTTTTTCAGTTTAAAATAATCCCCCGATCGTTCTTGTTCCTCTTAATGAAATATTTTGCTTGATGATCAGAGCCTATATTCTTTAATCCAGCTTTTGTTCAGAAAAATCCGATCATTGTTCCGATTCCCACAAAATCTAAGAAATTCGGTGAAATAGTTGATTTGATATATTGTCGTTATGAAATTGATATTTTAATGTTGATATTTTTAATTGTCCGTATACAAACGACTTTTATTAGTTCAATATGAAAATAAAAAAATAGAAAAAATACAACTATTTATGGTAAAAATATAAAAAGGATGACATGTTCTAAAGGTAGCAGTTCAGCTGTCGTTCACTCACTCATTGCTCACTCCGTCTCTCTACCTAAGCTCCGTCTCAACTTCTCGCTCTTGCTCTCTCCGCCCTCGGCCCTCCCCTTTGATGCTCTCATTGGTCAAATCACGCAGATAAATAAATATGCATCCTGAACAACAAATTAATAAATAAAATAAAAAAAACACATTTATAACGTCCTAACGTCTACCCTCTTCCACCGTCCTGTATTAGTGTTTGAAGTGCCCATCCAAATTTACAGTGCAACCTAAATGTTTAACATGGTTACGCGTCTAAACGTTGTATAACGTTTGCCCTGGTGAAATTAAGATTAGTGATAATTTCCTCAGTATGCATGACATACCATAATTTGCATTATCAACATTTAGTTATGAAGGAAATTAGACTGAATTAGTTTGGTCTTTATGTGTACGTATTACTACAATCGTATAGTTTCCACTGCTATGATGAATAAATGAGCGAATTTGATAAAAGTAAACAGATTAAACAACAAACAAAACAATTTAAAATTAGTTAGATTAGACATGCACACTATGTATAGATGAAAAAGAGAGAGAGAGACTCAAGCATATGGTAGCCTGCTGGAAAGTACTAGAATAATTGGCACGTTTCCCACCCAGGCGACCGGTATTGGTCCAGTGATAGTTGCGGTCACTGATGGTTAGTGTCATTTTGCTGCCTTATACAATGTGATGACCACAAGCGTCCCGCTAAAAGCCTACCCATTGTAAATCGTGGAAAGTGGTGCAGGAACTAAATGGCAAAAACACAAATCCAGAGTGATTTCAAGGACTAGTATTCGCGGTATGAATTTTGCGTTATTTGACACGAATTTCTCTGTGGAAATACATAGTCTGTCATAATGCATAACATTTTCAACACCGACAACATGATAATATGTTCAGCAACACTTGCAATTCAATTTCATTACTTTGCTCCAATACGTGAAAGTTCCAATGTGCGATATTATGCGTTTTCCATATCCTGTTACATTTAATCCGGATGAGTGACTACCGTCTCATCTCTCTGGGTGTATGGAAGCAGATTATTAAATATGACAGATATGGCAAATATTAATAAAGCAAATCATGTCGTTGGAGTGGTGAGGAGACGATTTCCGAGGACTTATGAATTATTACAGCGCATGCCATATGTTTCCCTTTCACCTTAAAATAGGGAGACACTTTATCATTCGCTGGTTGTCATCGTAATAATCCGTGTGGTCATTTGTCTCAATGAATTCCGGGCATTGGATAAAGGATTAAGTGTAAAAACACAGAGAAGGAGAATGAGAGGGAGGCGGTAGTAGGGGTGCCAACACACCGAAATACTATCGAGGAGGGACGAGGAGCAAGGAGCGAGAGAACATGGGAGCGGGATAACAAGAAATATTGCCCAGTCTAGAAAAACAGCACAGCACTTGGGGGGCATTTTGGAGGTCAGTGGAACTAAAATTACACTCACAGGAAATGGTTAAAGGTCAGACAGAGACAGAAGAAGATGACATAATGGCGAACAGATGGAGACACATCTATCAGCGGCACATAGAAAAGTTTACAGACAATAAGCAGAGTTTAAGAATAATGTTATAAAAACAAAGTGTAAGACAAGACAGCAGTTTGGAAATTGAGAGAGAGAGAAATAGAGAGAGAGAGAGAGACAGGGAGAGAGAGACGTTGTCCATAAAGGCTGAATTAGCAAAGGGGTATCAGGAATGTAGCCACGTTTTGTTCTCTTATTCATTTCTGACGCAAAGGTGAAGCAAACCCCAAACGAAAATGTAGAGATATAGATAAATAAGGGAACTCACAGATATATAAATAATGATAAACAATAATAATGGTTGCTGCAGTTGCTATGCCAACCATAGAGTATACAGATCTAGTGAGGATTTGTGTAATTCCTTTTTTCCTTTTTTTTTTTTAAACACACTATTGAACAGGGTGGGGGGTGCTCAAATAACTACAGTTTAGGAATAATTTAAGGTGCACCTTATTTAATCTGGTCATTGTGATTAGCCAAGGTGTGTTATTGAATAAAAAATTGTAAAAGCATAAAAGGTTAACCATAAAATAAAACATTATTGCCTGGAAAGAGACGGCATTCAGTTAGACATTAATTGATGTTGAAGTCCGAGGAATGCACAGAAGGACATGATCAAGGTGAAATGTATTTCTGAAATACTGACTAGGGCTGGACCAGGAGGTGTTGTGAAACCAAAAATGGGTGGGGCTAACATGTGTGTTGAGTGACCCTAGGTGATTAAAACCAAGTGACCAGGCGATTAGAACAGCGATTGACTCATCAGTGAGACAAACGCTCAGACCCGGCAAATGTTTAAGGTAACAGATACCTGAAATTACAATCATTTGAGCAAAAGAATGCGGTACTATTGTATTTAACAGTCTGTTGTAGGCCATTTTTGCTTTCAAAGGCCACATTTCCAATTTTCATTCACCCTCCAGCTTTCCATGTCTAACTAAAGACCTGCTTCAGATGGGAAGTTTAAATCCTGAGTCCCACTAGGTCAGAACTGGCTACAGGCAAAAACATTTACAGTATTCGTATGAAGCCAGCCTTAAAGAGTCGTGATCACGGACATGAACTGCAGGCCAGATGCAGACGTTGTTCTGAAGACTACTGTTTGATAAAAAAAATCAGCATAATGATAAAAATGAAAACGAAAAGAGAAACAGATGAAACTTGTGCATTCCTATCATCAAGTGGACCCCTGGGTGGCAGAGGAAAATGCACAGTGACATACGAGTGCAGCTGTAGGTAATATGGCCACATCCCATTAATCTGTAAAATCAGCAGAGCAGAACAGCTCAGCTCCAAACAACTGCACCCTGTTAATGAAAGGATACTAATGCCACACAGGCACACTCACTAATGGCTGCCTCAGCTGTGCGCGCTGCTACACCAGCAGCTCCTTATCTACCAACTATTGACAAAATAATTCAGAGCTGTGTGCTTCTAGAATTTCCTGAAGTTAAGATTCTTGTTTACCAAAGCAGATGTGCCCGATGTATTGATGCCTTTGTCTAACATCAATGCATAACTTATTGATGTGCTTCATGTTTTTTCCTTGAGTGCGAGCTTGTCTGTGTGTGTGTGAGCATGATTCAGTCATTTCTTCGCTTAGAAGACTGTGAGCATGACACAAATGCACATTGTTCTGAGGGTAATTGCTTTCGCCTTAAAAAGTAAAGATTTTAGGATTTTGAATGATGATTGCAAAAAAAAGTGAAGGAAAAAAAATGCAATCTAGAGGCACTTGGTCCATGTCAGTTAATGTAGGTCTTCCTCAGTTGTATATCTTCCTGATGGCACAAGGAAAAGGATTTGTGCATCAACGGAACACATTCTAAAAGAATGCAATTGAGCACAATGCACTGAGACAGACACAGAGCATGGACAGTCAGAGGGCCACTGCTGTTTGGAGAGGATCCCTCAGACAGGTCATTGTCAGTGAGGTCAGGTTTAAGATTATGTATAGGGATTGCTATTTCTATTTGTAACACTGTTACCCCTGACCGCCTTTGACCACCATAGAAATGCTCACTGAGACATGCTGCGCAGCTCATCCTGTCAAGCCACCATTTCAGTGTATGGACGGACCCCATGTCATGGTATTGAATCTATACTGTGAGAGTGCTGACTGTAGGCAGCAGCCATGTGTGGCAATGCACGCTTGTCTGTCCTGTCACTCAGGGAAGCATGAAGAGATGAAGCCAGCCAGGATGGCCATTCCATTGCTCAACAGTGACTCCAGCTGGCCAGTTTGGTCCCTACAGTCTGCCTGCACCTGAAGTGTCCCTGCAATTTGAGATTGCGCACATCTTAGCTGGTGGACTGCAGAGTGAAAAGAATTTGCGGCTGACACCTTTTCCCAACAGTGCACCCCAAAGGGGATACACTGGAAGAAAATGAGAGACTTCTAGCAAAATCTGACTCAGCAGAAGCACTTCAATAACCTGCTGACAAAAGCACATATAGACTGAAGGCTGTCTCAGTTTAGAATGCTTATGTTGCTGGTCACACGCATGTTCTTCAGTGAAACACACTTTATGGTGGGGTGAAACTAATTGGGTCTGGTGTCTACTGAGCGCCATCTGGTGTTCACTGTTGGTATGTGCACCCTTACCTTTGCTAATCAAGAAGGTACAGAGTGGTTTAAATTTGCTTAATGAGTAAAGTGTACAGTTGGAACACAGGAATGTCAGATTTATGCACTTAAAGCTGCTTAGGACTGATGCTGAAAAGGCAGTACCATGACAAACACTCAGTAGACTGACACAGGGACATATAACCTACAACTTCATCTCTCAACTTGACAGATATATGCATATTCTAATGTACTGAAGATATGCCATGGGACAACATAAGGACGGACACAAAACTAGAATCTCTTCTTTTTATTAAGAACAGTTTAAATTCAATTTTAAATTCAATATTCAGTTGCCCTCTTAAAAACAAAAACACATTGAATGATTAGTAACCGATAGCAACATAAAATAAAAGGCCTGGACTGTACACAGCAGAATTTTAGCATTTCTGAAATGTATGTATACAATGAAATCCACATATATATATGTATGTATATGTGTGTGTGTGTGTGTATATATATATATATATATATATGCATATATATATATATATATGCATACACACATATACATACATATATATATGACAACATATATTGAACTACAAAAAATATACTTTTTTCTAAATCTTAAGTGAGGCCAAGATTAATTCCTGAAAGTAAGGTCTCTAATTTAGCGAGTGCTTTTTAGCAAATAAGTTATTGCAGAATGAACAATATTACCCCTTGGGCAAAGGGAGCTACTAAATTCTCCTCTGATTAAGGGCTGTGACAGATACATCACTCTCTCACACACACAGTGTTTCTGTATGAAGCTAGATGAATGACTGGAACTGATTTCCTGTTCATTTCTGTGGGATGCCTCAGTCAGACAAATGCTGTGGCTCTAAAGGCCTGAAGACAAAGTGAATACAATCAGCCTACACGGAGCGTGATCACAGACGCGCTCTCTCCTGGTGCTGCTGTTGCAGCCTGCCTGCTTGGTGATGAAGATGAAGGCATCCACACCTGGGATGGTTGCTCTGCTGACACAAAGCAGGCCAAAAATTGTCTGATTTTAAGATCTGAAACAACTTTCTGTATGTGGTTTTAAAACTGAAGCCAATTTTAAAACCGCATGTTTCCCCATGCTGAAATGGTCTGACAGCATTGAGATTACAATCAGCACCCACTGAAATCTCAACAACAGAAGGAAACAAAAAAAACCCTGTGAAATTAAGGATGTGTGGAAGCCTGAGTTACGGTGAATCTGAGTAAAACTGCTGGACTGGTTAATGTTTGAGTGTGTGTGTGAGAGTGAGAGAGAGAGAGAGAGAATGAGTTTATATGTGGGTATATAAATCCATTTTGTTTGCTGTACTGGTCTTTGCAAAATTACACATAAAAAAACCTCATGCACAGTTCACTAAAACTCGAGATGTTGACAAGACACCTGTTTTCCCTTACAGTTAAAAAAACTGGTTTCTAGCAAGTGACCATCAGAAAATCTCTCTATCAAACATTGTAAGAAAGAAACAAATAAAAAAAACAACTGAACTGCTACAAAATATATACATAAAATATATACATTTACATATACACACACATATATAGGTAGCATTTCACAAATAAATTTGTGTGTATATATATTTGTATGTACAATATGCATATTGCCACATCTTCCTTTCATTAACTGCATTTATTCAAACAGCTCTTACAGAACAGAATACTAAAATGAATTCAACCCACTCAGTTTCGCACCAAAAACAGATACTAGCACTACAATGACAACGTTATGATAGACATCCAAGCATGTGTACAGTTATATATTTTATGTGACATTCATGGATTATTCAGTACAGGTCTGGGTTCAGATGTGTTTTAACAACATGACAGCACTGATTTAGCAATACAGAGCTTTGTTACTTTGCATTGGGAAAAAGCGTGTTGATGGGTATGGACGGAAAAGCAAGGGGAAAAACTCCAGTGACTGGGATTGCTTTTGGTACAATTATAAAGTGATCAAGCACCAACTGTCCTTGGGTTAATTCAATCTTCAGAACTTTAAATACTGGTGTTGACACCTATATATTCACAGGCTGAACAGGAAAGAAGTGAATAGGAGAATATGATGGGTCCAAGTTCATCAAAAAACTGTGTTAATCCGTATATTTTGAGTGCGTATTTACACTGAGACTTTACCGTGATTGTTATTGTGTTGGGTTTCACTTGGCTCTGTGAGTGTAATTTATATTGCAGTGCCATCTATGCAAGTCCCTATTTTCATGTATTAACCTTGGTCCGCTTTTCCGCACCAGGCCCTTGACCTCTCATGTAGAGCAGTTGCTTTGTTTACAGTCCAGCTGCTGACGCAACATTCACCGCGTCATTTCTCATGGTTTGTGCAAAGCTCCCCCACCCGCCCTAGGGCAAGCCCGGCCTGCTTTCCCTGACATTCTGTCCTTTCCCATCCCTCATTTGCACTGACCTTCGAACTTACACTGCTGCTGGCTACTCTTCCTTTCTGCTGCCCCTGCCCTCCACTCTCAGCCTCTTCCTGCCCTCAGTGCTCCGGAACCCCCCTCAAACCCACCTCTTGGCCTCTGGGCTGCCCCCCCTCCCTTCTCTTTACTGTACATGCACGCTGTTGTTGTTGGCGCTGAGAGTGTCAGCAGGGTTGCCAACACTAACACTGCCCTGGTTCCCAGTGCTCTGCGGTGCTATGCCAGTCTCGTAGCCGCCACAGGCCTCAAAGCTCTTCTCCTCCAGGGGCTTGCCAATCCAGGCCCCATAGCCGTGGGCATGGAGGGCCTGGAAGAACTGGGCCTTGGCCCGCTGGAAGGGCTCGGCGGCCATCTTGGCGTGGGCGTAGGAGGGTTGTGCCAGCAGGTCAGTGCGGCCCATCTGCTGGCACAGGGCCTGGAATAGGCGATACATGTTGGACTTGGAGACACGGGACACGTCCAGCTTGGGTCTGGAAGAGGGGGAAAGAAGAAGGGAGGGAGGGAGGAGGAAGGTGGAGAGAGTAGAGGAGAGGCTGAGGTGCAACCATGTCCTTTCAACAAGATCAGACTGGCCAAATACCTCATGAAACAAAACATGTCAAAAAAAAAACAACAACAGTTGATTTTAGTACCTGCATGAAATCCACTGTTAATTTTATCCCCACCATTTCCGAGGTACAACTTGCCACCACTTTCATAGTTCTACAATGGTCTTGATTCTTATGACCAATGGTCTAGGTTTTTACATGGCTGACCACCCAGCTGGCATTGCTAAGAAGCCACCTGGTACCAGTGCTTTTTCCCATTTCTATATTTGTTCATCCTGAACAGACTTTTCTCCTGCATATGATGACTGGTGTCACATCTGCAGAGATAAAAATCTGCTCAGCCTGTACTTATGGAGGAACAAAGAGTCAGCACCTTATTGTATCCTGCCCAGGGACTACAGATAAAATTAGCTTTGTAGCTAAATGTGGAGCAATATTACGTTGTACATTTTCCCTGACAACCTAAATAAATAAAACATATTTAGCCTGTGGCAAAGCATTGCCAATTAGGACCTTTGGCCATAGCTAGAACTGTCACAGCTGAAAGACACACTGCTGCACCATAAAAATGCATGCCACTCTACAGTCCCTAGAGTTTTAGTCTGACATGTAGCAAAATATGAGTGAACCATACTTTCTGCAGATATGGTTATTGCTTTTTCACCTCATTTACATGTTATGAACATATACCATAAATTTGCTTACTGATCCTTTATCACAGACATTTTCTTGCATATTGATTTTAACAGAAGAAATTAGATTGTTTAAATCTCTTGTATACTGAGAAAAACATAAGTGATAGAGACGTTAGAGCTTCTATGACATACACAGTTCCTGCTATGAAAGTTCAAGAATGTCAAAACTTCCAAATGTTCACTTCCCTTTTTAAAAACTGCTGTACAGCCAGCACGATGAAGATCAATTTCAGAGGTGGGGAGAACTGCCACAGACCTCCAAAGGACTTGGCAAAGTTTCCCAAGTGGATTTTGTAGCCATTACTTCTACATTGAGGGCAGAACCCACAAGTGCTTGGCCCCTTACAATTACAGCCAATCTGTACATATCAGCTGCTGTTGCCTGGAGCTGAAGAACACCATGCTGACGCAATCTGGAGCAAATGCTGCTTCTCACCCGTCCAGTTTGCCCTTGGTCCCGTCCAGCACCTCCACACTCAGGTGATCTGCCTGGCTCCAGTTCACACTGGATTCCTTGGTCTTCCCTGTGTGTCGTGTTGAGTCGTACACACTGACCCGACCCACCTGGGACAGGCGAGTGAGGGAGAGATGGGAGGAAGACAGAGGAAAAGAAAGGGGGAGGAGAGGAGGAAGGGGGAGAAAACAAGATATGGAAGAACACTGCTAATTCACCCCATTATACACAAAGTATAGCATACAGCGGGATGTATGCATTTTTCTTTGACAATTTGTAAAACATATTTCTGGAAGAGGTGCAACTAAAGCACAATAATATAATAAATGTGAGTAATGCCTGTGCAAAAAAGTGAACACTGGTTGGCGTTTGAAGCCATACCTCTGGGTGGTTGACAGTGAAATTGGCAGGGAGACTATTTTTGAAGTCATCTCCATCTCTGGCCAATCGACAGCACACAGCCCTGGTCAGGTGACCGTGGCTGTACAAGTAACCTATAGTGAAAAAACGTAGCAGGTAAATTACACTGAAGCCATGCTTTTTAAAATGTTTGTGTTATTTACAAAAAAATACATGCACTCGATTCTCATATTTTCCTAGCTGTCCGACTGGCTACAAGGGGCTCACCCAGAGTGATGGAGCGGAGGTACACTGGGTGCAGGAAATGACTCAGCAGTGCCCCCTGGAGGCCCAGCACATTCCAGCGCAGGATCTTGTCACTGCAACTCATGGTTCGCAGCCGTTCCCCATGCTGGATGCCGTCCCACGTGGGCACAATGGCACTGGACTCGACCGGTATGGTGCCCTCCCCTTTGGCAGACACGGCAATCAGGGGAAGAAAACTCAGAGTGATGCAGAGACTGGCTCACACACCGCTTTAACCACTGCTACTGCGGCACGCTGACAACTGACTAATAAGCTGCCTGACGTGTCAATGCACAGACGAGCTGACAAACACAGTAGCTCAGAAAACAAGAAGAAAAAATAACCCACTATTATTCTCATTCATAGAAATAAACCGCTGCTCTTCCTTCCTGAAGTGACACATTTTCATAAAAAAAAAAAAAACTATCAAGCCTTCAAATAAATACACATTTTTTGGGCTCAATCTCACTTTGCACTAGTTAAACACCAGCATATCAATTTCTCCACGTATATGGACAGACAATACATGAAGACAGGCCGGAAGCAAATGGGCACCCCCTCAGCTCAGCTGGATTCTATATTTTGGTTTCTATATTTGAGCAACAGAAATTTTCCTGGCCACTGTCACCCTAGGCTTGCTCTGAGGGGATCTCAGGCTCAGGATGAATATAAAGTGCTTATTGACAATGTCTTTGTAAAAAGTCACACAAATTGCACTGAACTGAAGTGAACTGTAAATCAGATCAGCTCACATCTCATTCAAAGGCATGCTAATTGCTAAAATGATGATGCCATCTATGGCAATGTGCTCATCGTACAACAACTGTGCCCCATCTTACAATAAAGAATGCAACCTCTGAGTTACAAGCCCTGCTCCCTAATCAATACAAAGCACTGCAGCCTTTAAAGCCACAAAGTCTCTGCACAGAACCTGTCCATCCCCGACAGTCATGTGACCAGGCATGGATGACTGACAAATGTGGCATTACTGTTCAATGTTAGAAACAGATTGTACCACATTTCTTTGAAGTAGTGATATAACGTCCTGACCACCTCATGTATTTATGAATAATTTCACTTGTACAGCATTACATACTGTATATTTAGCTGTTATTACTCTTATGCATGTTTCCACACTTAAACATTGCTGAATTAAAAAACTGTACACTGGTATGGAGAGTGTTTACAAATTTACCGTTTTTAACTATTTTTTATTGTATATTTTTAATTTGCATGACGCTGCCCCTTTGCCAATCTCAATGGGACTGGTAAGACAAAGGATAAAAGCGCATATCTCACCATTCTCCACCTTAGTCCTCAGTTTTCCCTGCTTAGCATTCTCAAAGAGAGGCTGGTGAGTGGTGTCCGTGCCCTCGGCAGCCTCGCTGCAGGACTTGTCAAACAGAGCGCCGTCTCCACATGGGGCAGTGCTGAGTGACACATGGAGATGGAGGGAGGAAGTTACATCACCACACGCCCATGCACATCATGTGTACACACAAAAGAAAGAGGGGGGTGGTTATGAATGCACACACACACACACACGCGTGCGCGCACACACACACACACACACACACACACAGGCACACACACGCACGCACAGAGAGAGGGCTGACTTGCCCCCACAGCCTTCCAATGATTACAGCAGAGGAGAGCAGTGGAGTGGAGGGGGAAGATGTGTGCAGTAACGCTCACCTGATGTACAGGTGAAAGGTCACCTCAGGCTTAATCCTGAGTTTGCCATCTTCTGTGGGCTCAAATATACTCTCCTCTGTGCCTACATTGGATTTCATCAGCTCGCTGTACAGGAACCTGTGAAGAAGGAGAGGCTTTGACTTTGAACACTCTTTGTTCAACATTTACTGGGATTAGAATCACAGTCAGGGGGAGTGTGAGAAAGAGAAAGAGAGGATTCTAAGTACCTCAGAGGGACACAGACAGACAGGAAATGAGTGTAAAAACTATAAAGGAGGATAAAGGTTAGTGTTTGTGTCAGCACTTTCAAACTTGTTTTTGACATTTCAATTAAGCAGAGAATGTAGCTGGTCCAAACAGCAACAAGTAAAAATGTATACAAACCATAATTCATTAACATGAGTATATTGCGAACTTAAAGACAACTGTGCTTTACCAGATCAACAATTCCCCATAGGTTCCCATGTTGGACTTACACAGAAAACAGCTCATTATCACCTTCTGGACTGTATATCAGACTTAATTATGGATGCCAAAAACCCAAACTGGCCCATTGGACCTCAGTTGTATTTTACTGGTTCTGCCTGTTCTTGACACCATAAACATTTAGCCAAATGCAAATTTTACATAAACAAAGCTCTTGATAATAGTTACCTTCAGCAATCAATTCAGTACACAAAGTACACTAAAGTACACAACTCAGAATTAAAATGCTACAAATATGGAAAATCAGTCACGATTAAAGCAGCCAACTACATTGTGCTCGTTACCGAGCCATCTCAGTAGCACAGCAAACTCACAGATCAGAGCAAAACGCTTGCTTCTACAAGCGTGACATTTAATACATTTTCAAAGTACTATCTCTGACATTTTTTTAATATTGTCCAAAGCTGAAATTGTTATCACCATCAAGCACATTTATGAGGCAAATATACAGTGGCTGTGAATTTGCTGTTGAGGCATGTATGAGACAGATTTGAAGAGACCCGAAGCATGCGGCGCCTTCACGGATTTAAAAGCGTAATGTGCTAATGTAATAAGATATGTCAACAAGGGTGAACTTTAAAGGCTGAATCAGTCCGCTGTCAATTACTGCAGTCTGTCCTCACTTGATCTGGAGGAGGAAGTGGCAATGATCGATATACACTAATGCAGCCAAATGAAATTACAGCCAACATGCCGTGAAAAACCATCTCTGTTTCTGAGATGATCTGGATTACGATCCGATGAAGATGTATTTCAGCTTCTGTGATTGGCCAGTGTGATAGGAAATAATGCACCTATGTCTGGGATGATTCACTGATTTTTGAATACGGTTTGCTAATGTGAAATGTGAGATGCAGAGGAACTCCTCATTGTTTCCTAAACTACTGTTAGAAAATGCTTCAAGTTGGCATATAGTGTTAAGATTAAATATGGCAACTAAACACCTGATCCTGTGGTGAAGAATTGCATGTGGACAGCAAAAGAAAGAAATGTTTTTAATTGCTTTTAATGGGTAGCTGAATCTGATGGCATTATTATACGCTTCAGAAAAGGTGGTTCTAGACAGGATGCATAAATCCAGTTTTGAAGGATCAGCTTCCAACATCTTGGGATGACAGACATGACCAGGACAGCATAATGCTCATCGACACACAATCTTTCCCTACTACAGACTGCACAGGGAGGTAATCCAGCATCAGCAATTGATTGAGAGGGAGGAAGGAAAGTGGTTTGTGAGGAGGAAATGAAGAGAGCCCTAACACTAAGAAAGAGAGAGGACAGTAATACAGAAGGCTGAATAAAAGATGACAAGGTTAAAAAAAAAAGCATGTTGACATAAACTACACACCTGATGAATCCCCTCCTAGAAATGATTTCAGCATGGCAGTCATTCACAGTGTCCCCTTTGAGGCTCAGCTCTTCCCCTTTCACACAGCGATTTCCTTAAAAACAAAACCAAAAATACCAACACAAATATACATTAAAGACACACACACTGAAAGCATGCACACATGAAAATACACGCAGACATGCATTCAAAGCTCTCTTTCCCTTCTCTATCTTCTCTTTCCCGCTTCCCAGCTCCACTGGCAGTATTTTGTTTCTTGCTCCCCACCCTCCCCTGCCCTCTAGCATTACCAGTGCCCAGGCTGACCACGGTCCCCAGGCTGTCCCCCTTTCTCATAACAATGGTGGCCAGGATCTTGCGCCCCAGAAGGCTGTGCTGGATCCGGGTGGTGAGGGCGTTGAAGCGCTGGTGACTCAGCATGGCGATCTGATCATGCAGGGTGCTGCCACTCACTGGAAGCTGCGGGAGAAAGAGAGGATCACTGACCCCCTGCATGTTCCTGAGCAGCTTCAGTTGAGACTAAAATAGGACAGGCCTACCTCTGGGGTGAGCTCCCCGGTGCGGGCGGCCTTCTCCGCCTCCCCAATCAGAACTCTCAGGGCTGCGTCTGCAGCCTCCTGCTTCCCTTGCTTCTTGTTGCTGGCGCAAACAGGAGGGAACCAGCGGCCACCCAGCTTGGCCTGGTATGTAAACCTGGGAGACAGAGAGAGCCTGCACATGAGACACTGCACAGAGGGACAGCAGCTGCAATGTAAGATTTTTCAGGGCAGGGAGACTCAACTCCCTGTCCCAGAGGACTCCTGTGTTAGCTGGTTTTAGGAACAGCCATTCTCTATGTCAGTTTTTACTCTTGAACCCATGTGTTTTAAGCCCTATCACAAGTTTTTCCTTCTTCCTTATTTTCACATGATTATATCATTTCTTTTGTATTCTTCATTATATAACCAAAGGTTTAGTTTTGGTGACATTAGTGTTCACACTTTCACAAATTAGGACTCATCTGTTGGACTACAAGCAGTTCAAAATGTAATGCATGTTAAAGAAACTGGGTGTAGTGTGGGCACCCTGTACCGTGGCTCATGTGGGGGTCCGGACTGCCCCACCAGGCGGATCTCAGCAGCAAATCCCCGGGCCCGGGCGTACTCCAGCAGGCCTGACACGGCGTTGTTGTTCAGGTGGTTGATTAGGTCTCCCACACCGGCCTCATGGGCGGCCTGCAGCTCTGCTGCTGTCAGCGGGGGGAGGGAGGGACACGGGGGCATGGCAGGAGAGTTCTCATCATCCCCAAGCGGGCAGAAATTCAGCTGGGGCTGGAAGGACAAAAGGTGGAGGGAGGATACTGAAGTCAATGCAACTTGTCATAAAAGTCCAGTTTCTTAGAAGCAAGGGTTTGTGTCCCTGTACTTCCCTTAATTTCCATAACCATTACATAACCACAATGTCTAATTGAGATTAACAATCTCTTTTGCAAGAGAGACCTGACAAGGTAGCAGATTCATATAAATACATACACATCATATACAAATTTATGGTAATGCACACAGATAAAAGCAGTGGCAGTTTTGTAAGGAATGAGTATTTATAATTATTTGAACTCTAAGAAGGATACTAGTTTCTCCAGGTTCAGTTGTAAAGTGTCCCATGCTGAGAAAAACTACAGGTGGTTTCCCCCTTCTCAGTTCTTAATCTTAGAATTTAAATTAAAGACTGCAATTCCAGGGTCACCTATTTAAGAGTGTGCTCAGATATTCGGGCAGCTGCCTAATCATATTTTAATCAATAAAGATAAGACAATATCTTATCCTCCTAGTGGCATGTGAGGGCCATTGGTCCATTCGATACAGTTCACAGGGGTGAGTGAGTGGTCTGGTATTTGTGGTCTGGACACAAATATGGACACCGGAGCTATATAAGGGGGTATATTTAATACCATTTGTAAATTCTCTGTACCGTGATTTCAAACCTGTCTATTGATCATGGTCAAGTGACAAAGAAATGCATTTCAAAACTAGGCCAGTTGGAACCTAGATCTATAGTCTGAGTTAGCTTGAAAAGGAAAGAAATAGAAAGAGGAGAACCAATATAAGATAACCTAGAGATCACTAAGTTCTCACCTCCCCCCTCTGCCCCAACCCTGAGAACGATGAATGATTACAAGGTGGAAATATGACAGCACGTAGGTGTGTGGGACTGTTCTCCGCCATCTGCAACTGTTCTCACCTTGTTGAGCTGCAGTCGCCCATCTCCCAGCAGCTCCTTTACCGCCTCCTCTGCTGCCAGCTGGCGGGCTGCCTTTTTGCTGGGGGCCGAGGCCTCTGAGAAGAGGCTGTCCCCTACCTTCACCCTGAACATGAAACTGGAGCGGGGGAAAAACGGGGAGGGGGTTGAAGGTTTGGTCAAACACATTCTCATTTCCATTCCCCTCCAGGCTCCCCCGCCCCCAACCCCCATCCCATCTGAATGCACAGTGGGGCATATTCATGACACGCATCTCCCTGAGATCATCACACACATCACGAGAGAGAGAGAGGGGAGGACTGCCTCAAGAAATAGACAGATGAAAGCGATGCAAACATGGCAGGTCTTGTGTACCAAGTCAGCAGACTTTAAAATTCAGGGCACAGGCGGCAAGGACAAGAATAGACACTCTGAAGTCCAAAACCCTCTTAATTTCGAATATTTTTTTTTCCTGGGAGGAAGTAGAGGCTGGAAAGGGGGAGGGGGGATGAGGGGGAGGGAAGCTGATAAAGAGAGAGTGTCGAGGCCATGGATCCTAAGAATGTACAACAGAAACAAGGTGTACAAACGATAACACAACATTTGTGCAGTATATTTTTTGAGCTTCACATTTGTCCAGCACTTTCAATAATGGGATGTTAAAAAAACCAAAAAAGACCTACTTGACAAATTTTGACATTTTTCGGCTGTGATACACACCTTGTACTTCCACAATGGTGTTACACAATTACCTTCTAACATTTCAGAGAAGGTATCAGTATTCTTACAATAGTAGTCAATTTCTGACTTGGTCCTAAAGTTATTTCCTACTTGCCATGATGTATGCTTTTACATGCATTACAGATGGTTGAACTATCTTGACCATAAACTTCATGAGCAAATGAGGATGTCTTAATTCTGCAATTAGTTCTGTGAACTCCAACAACACTACTGGCTGCCTCCAATTCTTGGTAGTATTTTAAGAAAAACAGAAAGTGAAACTGGCTGGAGAGGGCCTTTTAAGATTGCTTCCACTCATACCAAGGGAATGTGGAACCTACCCTTTTAAGTTCATACAGACCTGTAACACTGGCACTGCTTTGGCATATATACATATACACATATAAAATTCAATTCAATGGATTGATTCTGATGTGGAGGTTTTACCGTGGGTCATGAGGTGGTCCCTCCTGTCCAGTATTGATAAACTCTATTGGGTGGCCACTGCGCTGGCTATATTCCATCAGCATAGAAACAGGGTTCTTTCCCCCAGGCAGAGAGCGGGATAGAGCCTGAGGTGGGCCCTCAGTTGCATTGCCCTGAAAAAGTAACAAAAAATCAAAGTCTGTTGGACATTTGTATTTGAATTTTACTTTTTACATACCAATACAGGCTTACACAGTTTACATTATTACACACTATAAAGCTGGTTATTTTACAGGTACAATTTAAGTGAGATACCTTGACCAAGGGTGAAACAGTAGTGTCCTATGTGGAACTCAACCTTCAAATATGATTGCCGTAGTATGAACTTGTGCAATGCGTTAATATGTATATGACCTCACCCAGTGCGAAGAATAAGGGATTAATACGACTAAACAGACTTTCTGGTGTCTACCCATGATGCGTGCCTTGTGATGATGGCTAAGAATGAGATCCCAGCTACAGATAGGTTAACATGAAAAAATGCTATTTAGGGTATAGTTTTAGGCTTACTAGATATTAGGATACAAAGCAACTGCACGGCAAAAACAACCAACCTTCCCAATTTTCCCACATTTAGCATGACCGGGGATGGGAAAAATACATCAAAATGTATTTTGATACAAAATACTCCATATTCAAATGTATCAAAATAAACTACACATACTGCACCTAAAAAATGTATCAAAATAAAATACAGTATTTTGTATTTTGAAAATACAAAAATACATTCACAGTGGAGCATCCCCCCTCATCAGTGGAGGGAGCTGGATCACACAGAGAGCGGTAACGTCTGGAGCGGTAACGTCTGGAGTAATCATGATCACACCCTCAGTAGTTGAGTAAGGTCTGATGGCAGTGACATAGATCCATAGAAATGTCGGTTAATCGCTCAGCACTGTAGGCTTCACATGTTCATATCCCATGAATTTTACAGTCATTATGAGGTTTACTTTTAAAGTAACAGCATAACGACTTCAGATGTCATGTTAGCAATATGAACGTGTGTAATTTATGTCAAAAAACCAAACGTGAAAGTCTCTTGAGCTTTATTAAATCCGGGCTGGCCTACAAAATGACATCATAACTGGGTACTCTTGCAACAGTTTTTTTTTCCAGCCTAAGGCTTGTTGCAGCCAATTTTCTGCTTTAAAATGCATTGGTTTCTATATTGATGACATGATGTTACAGTGCAGAACATTTGGGGTGGAAGTATTTTCTGTATTTTGAAAATAAAAAAATACAGAACACTAATGTATTTTGATACAAATTACAGATTTTTTCTAAGACCATCAAATACAAAATAGTATTTTGTATTTCAAATATGTATTTCAAGTACATGCATCAGAAATATTGCCCATCCCTGGGCATGACACAAGGTTTTGAGAGGCTCAGCAAAAAATTAGGGTGTGCGAGATGACAACATTGAACGGCTGCAAGTTACAACTTCAGTTGATCTAACTTTTGACTTCAAAAAAGGTATCCACATACTAAACCTATGAACATATCCACTGACTAGCAGTGATATGTAGCCATCTTTAAGGTTCCACTTGTCTACCTTGTCATCTTTGGTAGAGTTGTTAGCTGCCCCCAGCCCACTGCTCCCTTGAACCTATCCCTGTACTCACAGTGGTGTCAGACGTGGGATCATTGGCAGTGTTCATCCCTGCTGTGTTTCCCTCCTCCTCCTCTCCACCTCCTCCCTCCTGCTCTCTCAGAAGGATCTTTAGAGCTGCAGCAGCTGCATCCTTTTTAGCAACTTTCTTGCTGGACGCTTCTGCCACGGGAAACCTCCGACCATCCAGCATAACCTGCATCCTGAATCTGAATTGGAGAGAATTGAGAAATTAAGGGTGGCTATAAAAGGAATTAACATGTCCACATGCTAAATTCTCATTCTGACTGTTTTTATCTCTAAAAAGATTCACAATCTACTGTTGCAATATGGTCCACAGGTCTAAGAAAAGAACCACTGCAATGTACACAGAAATGTAACACCACTCACTATGCATGTATACTATCACTTACCTGGGGTCATGTGAGGGTCCAGACTGGTCCAGAAGCAAAAACTCACAGCTTTGACCCAAATGCTGAGCGAATTCCATCAGCCCACTGACTGGATTCTTGGAGCGGACCTCCTGGAGCTTCTGGAGGCGGCTTGACCCAAGATTCTGTGGTGCAGCAAGTGACACTGCAACTGTGCCCTCTGATCCGGTTCTGATGGCATTCAGAAACTCTGGGATTTCGTCTGACGCCCACTGAGAATGTGCCCCGTTCTTGTCATCTTCCTGATAAAGGGATGAAGGATGAAAGGGATGGGACAAGGGGAAAGAGGAGGTGGCAGAGGTGGAGAAGTCAGAGGATTCAGGGTTTAGGGGTTCCAGGTTTGGCATGGGTACCGTTACGATGCCTGGGCCTTCTCTGACCCATGCTGGTTCTTGTTCTGGGTATAAAGGACCCAACATTATCCCATTACCTACCCCACATTCCTCACCCATTAAACTCCCAAACTGTACTGGCTCCAAGTCTGGAAGGGGATCTCCCAAATTCAAAAGGTTTGTGGCAGAGAACTCACCCATGGTGTCGCCCTTAGAGAGCCCAACTGAAAAACCTACCCCTTCCATGCTGCAAGCTGCTCCCTCTAACATCATCCCAAGTGGTGGCGCTGTTCCTTCTGTGGCCGCACTCTGGGCGGCCTTCTTATGTCTGTCCATCCTCTCCCTCTTATGATTTGACAGTTCCCACAGATGAGGGGTGACAGATGAGTCGCGACTGACTTCGCCCTGCTTCTCCAGGGCATACAGGGTAGGGTTGACTTGCTTTGCATTTCTGAGGCCAAGTTTCTTTGCTAGTATGAGGGAATTTGTCTTACCCAGTTCATGCAGAAACTGGAGAATCTGTTCTTTGGAATCAGTCATAATGATCAAGCTAACAGCTTTGTTCGCGTTTGTGAGCTGCTCCTGCTCAGACTCTGAATCTGATGATTGTGAGGAGTCAGATTCTGAGTCAGATTCAAAGTATCTGTCTTGGTTTTGCCTGTGAACTTCTTGGTCACTCTCAGTTCTTGTCTCAATGACAGTCTCCACTAAAACGTCACTTTCCTCTGTTACTGCTGAGATACTCTCTCCTTTTGATACATTGGTGTCCCTATCTCCAATAAGGCTGCCAATTTTTTCTTCTGGTGTCTCCTTCCACAGAGTCCAAAGAGGAGGAGTGTCACCCTGCTTCTCTGCCTTTTGGGAGCGATGTAGTGCATATAACGCCTGGTTGATTAATTTTTTAGGCAGGTGGAGTTTTTTAGCAAGTACCTTTGCTTGGAGTGTTTCACCTGGATTTAATGATGTCAGAGCCTTGAGGACAAGTGACTGTATTTCTGAACTTGCAGTCAAAGCAACTGATGCAGACTGAAAACTAACAGTGCCACCATCACTGGCAATGCTACAAGTGGATGCTTTGTCAAAACTACTGCCCCTGCTGATCCCGTCCCTTTCCACAGATAGTTTCTGGAAATTATTTGTCAATGATGATTCAAAGTATTCTTGATTGAAACTTCGTTGCCTTTGCTGGTACGAGTTCTGGTACTTGGCTCTGCCTCGAGGGTTGACTTGCTGGGTCCAAGTTGTTTGTCTACTGGGAGCGCTGTGGCTGACAGGATGTCTGAACCCACCGCTGTAACCCCAAGTTCCTTCACTGCTGTAGCCTCTCCTTTGTCTAGAGTTGTTTGGGTGGTGCTTTAAGTTCCCTCCTTGTCGTTGATTAACGAAGGGTCCAGATGTGCCACCTGATCTTTGGGGTCCACCTTGAGGAGACCCCCTAAACTGAGGAGCTTCTGGATTCTGACCCCTCAAAAATTGCACCTGCTGCTGCCTGAAGTTAGAGAAAGTACTCTGACCTCCATTTGCTGGGCTGGTTGGTGGTTGACTGAGAGGAGGGGGAACAGAGGGAGACAGAGGAGAAGGCTGCAGGTAGGGCGGTGCAACGGGAGGGCCAGGAAAGGAAGGGAACCTGTTAGAGTTACGGTGGAAATTTGGGATGTAGGGGCCACCTGGAACTGTGGTGGAACCAGGTCTAAATGGGAATTTTCCCTGATTCTGGGGAGAGGGAAATCTGTACTGCTCTTTGTGGGGCCCTCCTCTACCTCTGCTCATATCGCAGGGGTCAGGGTGAGGGGAAAGGTGAGGAGCTGGTGGGATACCAGCAGGGGTTAAACGGGGAGACAGCTGTAACTGTGGTGGTTTGGAGGCAGCACTGTGGCAGGTGCTGATGGTAGACAGTGGGGTCCTGAGCGGAGCTGCGCCTTCATGGGAGGGGAGATGGGAAAGAATTTAACATAGAGAGAAAAAAAACACAGAAAAGTGACAGGATGGGGAAGTAAAATGTAGAATGAAAGGGAGACCAAGATATAGGAATGACAGGCAAAATTGAGAGGGGAATGGGGAGAGAAAGAAAGAAAAAAGTTAGAGGCTACACAGTACAGTGCATTATAGACATGCTGTAAAGCACAGCGTTGACCTATTGCCGGTGGTGTGCATTGCAGCCTGTGCCTGATTTGCTGAGTCTCGATTTCTTCAACCTGGCTGTAAAATGATCACTGGATAAGAGCCTTAGATTAATTATTCATATTTGTTGTGACACAACCAATTTATTTCTGTATGCAGGACCATTTAAAGACACTTAGAGAAAGAGACAATGGTGGTTTAAAAAATACAAGGAGACAAGGGCATCTTCAAGCTTTTGTAACCAACATGCATATTCTGTAAGGGTACAAAAAACCATACCATAAATCAATTAAACAACAATAAAGAATTCTGCCTTTTTAGAATCTGTTATGAAAACTACTATGGGGAAAGTCTGAAATAGTCAACTCCAAACTCAGCAATACCAATGTAACCTTTAATGACAAGATGGCTTGACCCCAAAATAGCTTAGTACTGTAAAAATGCATACATGTGTAACACCACATACTTAGTATATGTATAGTATGTCTAGTTACTAAACATACATGTTTAGTAACTATATTTAATTAGAATGGTTGAGTACAAATCAATGCTTAATTAGAAAACAAGCATTCACTTAACTTGCAAACCAACAAAAAAGGAGAAAATAACACATTTAAAATCTAGCTTACAAAATGACATAAAGGGACATGACTAACAAGGCTTCTACTTATAATATCACACAAACGACAACTTTGGCATCATATCTTGTGATATTTTGCCTCATAAAGCAAGGAATTCTGCCATACTAAAAAATAACTTCCACTTTCAGAGCTAACATTAAGTTAGAGTAGACAGAATGTACTATGCCCAGAGACAAACTGGCTCCCACTGATTCACCCTGACCCCAATACATCAGCACTTGAATGCCAAAATAACAGCCCCACACAAAGCAGCTTTATGATTGGCCTCGCTGAGCTTTGTGGATATGCATATATACTTATATTTAAGAACCAAAGCACTCTGCCAAAACGAGCGTCACAAGGGGAATTGCAGACCGATTAATGTACATGGTAATTGTGCAAGGTGTCACATGCTCACCTGAAGAATAAACACCAATTTCCACACTACAAAGTTTAAAAGCAAAGTCGCTTTCAGCTGAAATTCGATACACCTGGTGTAAATGGCACATAGCAAGACCCAAATTAGCTCTTCGGTTGTACACACCATCTTAAAGTAAAGCAGTACAAGTTAGTTTCACTGATATCAGATAGCTAAATAACACAAAACGTCTAGCAAGCCAGCAAACCTTTTCTGAAACGATAAAAGATTGTTAGCTTGCACGTACTCCGTTAAACAGCAATGTAGCTAAACGTACCTGATGATCCGTCTTGGAATGTCGCTGGGAAAAAACTATTTAGCAAGCGAAATTATCACTATCTCCAAATTAAACTATATTCATGTGTGCATATGGATTAAATACGGTAATAATCAAGCTAGCACTCGGTGGGCTTTCCCTCACCTTACAAATCTCTGAAAAAAATTCTCTTTAGGAAAGCCTGTTGTAATTTAGGCAGATAAGCTCGACGGTTGGTTCCAACTGTCAGAAACGATTGATGTTGTGCTTTCCATTTGTCATATCGGTACAGCATACCGCAAATGCATGTTTAGATACAACTATATAGCTACTCCCAAATTCTTCAGCTACATTCCAACAAAAATGACCTTACCTAAGTTCTTTCTTTACTGTTAGGAACTTTAAACAACGACCAATCAGCAAATTAGACAGTTTGTAGTAAATCAGAAGTGCAGAAATTGCAATTCAGGTAAACTGAAAGTCGAGCGCAGAATTCCGTAATTTCGCGCATACTATATATAAAATTTCTATATTGTTTGTGGGTGCAAAGTAATATAATTTTGTCGTTTTGCTACATCGCACACAATAACGAAAATGAAAAGCTATTTGATTTCATTTAGCTTAGTTTGTGTAGCTGTACGTAATGGCGCAAGTGTGCAGCAATATTTGTAAGTTTCGCTTTTCATTCTTGACAAACGTTCCTGTTTCCTGTCTAATCACATACTGCTCTCTACAGCTGCGTGATGTCTGCTGTATGCTGGGACTATGTTTGTACTTCACATGCATGTCGCTAGAGGGCGAACAAACATATGTACATTTCAATTTCTACTGTAATAATTATAATTACTGTACTTGTGTTATTAACTGCTTATCACTTTGTCACTTGATATCACAAATGTTACACTTTCTTGCAAGGCAATGACATAGGGGCAAGTACAAAACCTTAACCATCAATTGCTCTCAATCAGCTCGTTATTTCAATTTTATAAAAGCCACCAAATGTATTCACCCCTTTTGGGTCCGTTGTTTTTTAACTAAAGGGTGATTCCAAACTCATCGACTTTGACCTTGTAACACAATGTGCACCGACTAGATAAATCATTAGAAAACTCCAGCAATTGTCCTGTAAAACACACAGATGGCCATTCTGAAACTGAAATGGCACCAATGCCTGAATATGCAATGACACTACAAACTGTTTAAAAATGTTATTCTCAACGTTATGAGTAAAAAATTGTAATTGTATGTAGTTTTGCTACTCAACAAATGACATTTTCACATGAATTGAAATGAATTGAATTTTTTTCAAATAACATATATAAATAAAAAATAGAATAAATAAATAAATAAATAAATACTCAGATAAAGAAACAAACAAACAGGCCAGGACTTTATTTTCATTTTTGGTGTTTGCAGACGATTTTTATATCACTGTGGGTACATGTATCCTACCATTGTTATCCCAAGTCACTTAAAGTAGCCGTATCAAGGAGCTATAAAAACAAAATTGTAATGTTCTAAAAATGAATCTATTTATTTTGCTGGACTCTTCTCTATTTATTCTGCACCGTCTCCACCAACATGCTCAGTGCCGTTCTCGGGACCTCGACTTTCACCGTATAGCCTAAACGACATTTTTATGTCCACACAACAGTCGTCAGCTACTTACAGAAGTGTCGTCTTCTTCCCCCCTCTAAAAGAAACACACAATATTGTTTGGGTTTGCTTGTTTGTATGACCCGTTCTTCTCCTCCTCATACAACCCTGCCCCCCGAAGCTATGCCCCTTCATCCTTTGCGATGGGCCACTCTTGGTAGAATTGGTTTCATATGTCCTCGTGATTCAGAATGGAAAGGTTGAAATCAATACCTAGTTTACAAGCCAGCAAGTACGTCACTGATTCCAGAAAAAAATATGTTTCAGTGCGTTACCCTCGTTAATTTTTGATCTGTGGACATTGTTAGGTATACACTTTAGCATGCAATATCCGCATGCAACCTCAATGAAATTTTACAGCACTGGGATGCTAGCTAGCTATACAGCTACACACCATCACAACACATTGATGTACCTTCATCTACATTTCGTTTGTAATATGCATAGCTAGTATACTTACATTTCAAACTAAAACGTACCGAAAGATACAACTGATCATTAACCTGGGTTACCTGCGTTCGCTGTGGAAGTTGAATTTGATGTTACAATTCTCGCAACATTGTCGTGTATCGAATTCATATACAACGGGCTAGAGCGCAATGACATCAATAGGTCGCGACAGTGTTGCGACGCCATAGTGGTGACGCCAGCATATACTTCCCTTTTTTACCCTACGCAACACGCGCTAACGCCCCCTTGCAGCAAGATAAGAGTCTCAAGCCTACATTTATATTCTATATGGAAGGACGCAAATCCTAACATTCCTTGCCTGGAAGACGTCCATTCCAAAATTTGAACGCAGACTCGTTAGCAACTTTAGTATCAGTATAATTAAGTTGCTTTTTAAGAGACTGAATGGTCTTAGGTCAGATGTCATTCCTGCATAGTTGCTTAAATTAAAGGAATTAGCACTAGTATTGACACACTTGTTTAATTTATGTTTGGAAAAAGGATATTCTCCCGGTCAGTTGAAGGACTCTGTATTCTGCAGTCTGTGTAGTCCAATAGAAAATACTTTCATCAGATACCCTTTCTGAGCTGCATAGGCATGCTATACAATGTAATGTAAAATACATTCCTTTACTGGTATGTGGATCTACATTTAATGGCTCTCAACATGGTATTATGAAGAACAGATTATCTGCATCTGATTAACTGTAACTGTTTCTGAAGGAAAAATACTTTAGAGGGAGAATTGTGCATGAAGGCCCTGGCGACATTGTTTCTTGGCTTGCTTGTACGCTGCTGCTGTGCTGTTGTTTGCATGGAACAGCAGAGGCTTTGGTAGTAAATGGCTTAATTGTGTGTGCAACATTTTGGCAGTATAGCTTGGGTGTGCCAGCAGCCATACTACCCTAAAACCTAAATATATTAAGCCTGCTGAGGTTAAGTGGTGTTTAAACAATCTATTTGATTGGTTAAACCCAGGTACTGGTAGTGCCATTGATTTTCGGTGCCATGAAATCTCATTCTTACATCTCCACCCTTCACATCCAATCACTCCCTCTCCCAAAAGTGAATGCAATTCTACAGATTGTTGCTTTAAAAGTCAGTGAGCTCTCTTAGGGTAGCTGGGGATTGACAGATGGCTTTGCCCAGAAACAAATAAAAAGACACTATCTGGTCAAATTTTCTGCAAAATGGCAGCTGTGATATTTGTCCACCAGATGTCAGCCCGAGTTTAGAAATACAAGACTGGTGAGCATGAAAACACTGAATGGTCAATTAAGTGAGAGAATGAATAAAAATAAAGATGCTTAATTACACATTATCCGCATGAATATATAGTGATTAAAGGGGTCAATTTCTCAAATCTATATGGCCCACACGTCTTTAGTGTCTACTCTCAAAAAGCTGTATTATGGTTGTACTAAAACTGTGGACACAGTCCCTTCCACCACCTCCTCCTGCTCATCGTTAATGATTCCTATTCTGACTTTTTTCTGTAGCTCCACCCCCCTCTTTTCTCACTGGGAGAAAGGGGGGATAGTGGGTGGAGAGAGAGAGAGAGAGAGAGAGAGCCGACTCGTGTGTCTATAGAATCAGTCAGGCTTACACCCCCCCCCCCCGACTTGATGCAATTTACTAGCATGGTACTGGAGTGCTCTTTCTTTTCTCTGTTCTGTTCTGCTGTCTCTGTCCGTGTCTGTGTCTCTCCCTGTATGCGTGTGGTTCTGTTTGTGTGTGTGTATGTGTATATGTATATGCATGCGTGTGGCAGTGGATCTGATTCAAGGTGGGCTGGAATCAAGCATTTTTTTTCACCCCCCTCCACATTCACACATTCAGGGGAATATGTGGCAGTTGGTGATCTTGCTGTTTGGATTGTCATCTTTGGTTCAGGGTAGGTCTTTGTCTTTCTCCTGTGTATGTTGTGCTTAAAGTAGAGGAAAATAGAGGACATGTTGCATTGTATTAAAAAACTGGAGGGAAATGTATTATTAGTGCTGTACTATTTATAGCAAATATAACTGAATATATGGCAAAAATATGTGATGTGCTGTGTGTCTCTGTGGGGCTCTGGTTTCCTGGGTGGCTTTAACTTACATGGCAGAGGTTTTGGGGAATCATTGTCAAAAATGTTTCTGATATTGTCTTATCAAGGCTATAATTGTAGAATCTTTGCCTCTCTCTATCGAATTTTCTCCAAACCCCTTCAAAGACAGACAGCAACAGTATCAAAGCAATCAAAGTCATAACAGCCAGCTCACATCTGAGCACCATAAATGACATTATTCGATCCTGTTCTTCTGACATATAGTTATGGACATGTTGCTATTATCACACTGATAGCTGCAAGTTGCTGAAAAACTCATGTAGCCATGGAATGGCACTGAATGATAAAGAGCATTAAGCATCAAAAGTTTAGGTTGCCCTACATGTTGCTTCAAATGTCCCTGATGTTTAGTGCCATCCAAACTGATTCCCTTTTTTTGTAACTGATCCAATTGACAAGTAATGAGGTTGCCTGAAATACTACTACTTGTCTCTCATTTTGTCCATGCTCCTGCCCTCCTACCTCCCACTTTATTCCCTCTCTTCTCACCACAGTTTTGTTCATTCCCTTTCACAGTGTCAGTGCAGGGGCCACACCAGCGGTACCTGCTGAAGGAGTTGTTGAAGGACTACAACCGTATGGAGCGGCCAGTGGCCAATGACTCTCTTCCCCTCACTGTTAAATTCTCTATGATCCTTGCACAGATTATGGATGTGGTACCGACCTCTGTTTCCCTTATCCTTCATCTTTCTGTCCAATCTCTCTGCTCATCTACTTATATCTGTTCATTTGTCTCCCTGTGACTGCCTGTGGCTGTCTGTCAGCTTAATTCATTCAACTTTATTAGCATGACAAGGATGCAAATCTATATTGCCAAAGCATGTTCCAGAATACAAGCAGTGACAAATAAGGCAAATCAAAATTGGCTAAATAAAAATGGTACTTTGCAAAGGTGGAAAGAACTAGACCTAAAAGACTATGAATGGCTGTCTCTCAGCCAGGAATAAAAGTGGCACTGGAGTGAAGACTGTTGTGGAGGAATATGTGAAAGAAGAGGACAGGATAACCAAGAGTGTGAGACTGAGTCAGGAAAGGAAAGTTAGAGGGTATGTAGTTAGGGCCAATATAGGTCTTTCTGAAATGCTTTCCCATGTGTTACAGGATGAGAAGAACCAGATACTCACCACAAACATATGGCTTCAAATGGTAAATACCCTGTCTAGTCTGTGAGCAATTGCAGTGCTATAGGTGTAAAACAGTGAGGGAGCTTGTTTTACAGAGGATGTTGTGCAGTGTATGGGGAGCAGGGGACAACAGCGATATGTGTGCAGAAGTGAGACAGCATTGCTTTCAGACACATGAAGTCAAAGACATAAAAAATTAACTTATCAAAAAGGAATAGTGCGTCTGTGGACAGCTATCAGTGAGGAAATATGGCTGCTATACCACAGTTTTGGGCAAGATAGGATGGCAGGGTTGTCGTTGACATTCTGTTCACAAGGCATGGACCATGGCAATGCAGAAGTTTCTTTGGAAACATTTCTTACAAGAAAACAATGTAACCTAATCAGTAGTAAAGCAATTGGAGTTGAGGTAGGTAGAAGGAGGGTAGCAGATTCTGCTCTGCTGGCAGCTGTCAGCTCATCAACTAAACACTGTATACAGGAAAAGAGGAGAGAAAAGAAGCTGAAGGTGCAATGTATAAGTGATCAGTGATTATAGAGGTCTGACTGCTAGAGAGAGGAGTGGAGGTGTGGTCATCCCACCCTTTAATAAGCTTTATTAAAATGTTCTCCTCAGCACTGGTATGACCACTATCTCCAGTGGAACCAGTCTGAGTACCCTGGGGTCAAGAATCTCAGATTCACCACTGACCAGGTCTGGACACCTGACATCCTCCTCTACAACAGGTAGCACATCTGTACACACAAACGGACATAAACAAGATACACACAAATACTCAGCATTTTTCAGCATAGTTAAAAAAAAGAACTTAGAAAAATTAGAAAAATGTCTGGGCTATTGCATGAAATATTGGCAGTATACAGCTGATGATGCAGACTTTGAGATTTCCTTCACAAATCTGACAATATGCATGAGTCCCTGCTGATCAGCTCTCGTTTCTCCTTGCCATGTCAGTGCTGATGACAAGTTTGACTCAACCTACAAGACCAACGTTCTGGTGAATTCCAGTGGCTTCTGTCAGTACCTTCCGCCTGGTAAGACCCTTGTCTCTTTAACTGTTAAACATACAATATGTAAATTTCTCTCTGCTGTACCACAGTGCGATCTCACTCACCTCTATAGCATAATGCAGTCTCTGTTGCAGTGTCATTTTGTTCCATACCTCAGTGCTACAGTTCAGGCTCTCAATCCAAGTCTAAATCCTTTATTTGCAAGATAAAATCTGATCTACATATTCCTTGAAGCTTAAATACACCAATTACTAAAATAAAAACCAGACTATAAATTATTTTTATGGTAATAACAACAACAGCAGCATTAATAAAATATTACATATGCTGTCTGTCTATTTTCCCTGTGGCTGTGCTTGTTGGCTATGTATTGTGTTGATAAGAATGCTTAGCTCCTTTCCTCTTCTTCTCATTTTTTTTAAATCAGTTGCTGGCAGGGTTTGGGAAATTGGGACAATTTTAAAAACTATTTTCTCTTATGTCTTTGCACCTCTTACACATATTTGGCTAATATGTGTAGCTCTCTGTCAGGTTTCCAGTCATGGAGGTCAGCAGTGTTGTCTGGGTTTTGGTGTGTTTTGGCTGTCATTCCTTTAAATAAATAACTGCAGAGTCACAAAAAACTGCTGTAGGAAGCAGTGTGGTATAATGGTTAGAGAGCTGGGCTTGTAAATCACAGGTTTCAGGTTTTATTTCTTTTTTAAAATATGTTTTCCCATTTCTACCAAAAAACAGCATGTTTAGCTCTGTGCAGTGACCCTCCCCTGCAGACGCAGGAGGAGGCAGCCATGACATGTGCTTCCTCTGATTCACCACAATGACCCCTCACTTCTTCCCACAATACAAATTCATCTCCATTTACACAACGCCTCTGTTGCCGTAGGATGATAAAGTCAGTTTGTGCATCGGCAAGCTCCAGGCAAACCAGCAGGGGCTGCTAGAAAGTAATGAGACTAACAAACTTAACTAGACAATTTGTTTACATTATGTTAAACTATGAGAATCATGGTGTCATTGCTGAAATTATCATGGCTGTATGGGTATCGGTGATTGAGTAATCAGGTTTTATAAAAAGGCTGATATATATAAAAATGGTTCATAAATAGTATATATAATACCTAACAGTAAATATAAACTGTCCCTATGTTCTGTCCTCCATAAGGCATCTTCATGAGCACCTGCAATGTGGACGTTCGCTGGTTCCCCTTTGACATCCAAAGATGTGAGCTGAAGTTTGGCTCCTGGACGTTTGATGGCTGGCTGCTGGACCTGCAGATGGATGAGGCTGATATCTCCGGGTACATGCCCAATGGAGAATGGGACCTGGTTGGTGAGTTGACCCTTTCACCCTGCCCAGGTGCCAGGGTAGTCTCGCTAACCCTTTGTTTCCCATCTTCCTCTGGTCCATTCCATTGCTGTGATTCTCATCTCTTTGTCTGTTTCTGATGCTTGCATTTACCCACCTATCTGTCACATTTAATCTCTCAGCAGTAATAACTTCTCTCATTTATCACTTTATTTCTTTTATTCACTCTTTCTTTCAAGAGGAAGAGCAATCATTCTGTCTTATTCTCTTACCTTCAGTGTCCCCTCCTTTCTTTTTTATGTCTTTTTCTCTCTCTATCTTTCTTTCTGTGTCATGCAGCAAGCCCTCCTCTCACCCTTGCACCTCCAGTCTTCCAGTCTCTGCCTCACTTTCTCTCATCCAGTGACCACTTTTCTTCTCCCTCTCTCACCTCCCTTCTCTCTCTCCCTCTCTTTCATTCTCTGTCTCCTCTCTGTTTTGCAGTAGTAGTAAATCATGACCCCTCCCTCCCTGTCTTGCCCTTGGTCAGGAGTTCCAGGCAATCGTAACGTTGTGTACTATGATTGCTGTAAGGAGCCATACCCGGACGTAACGTTCATCGTGACCATCAGGCGCCGCACTCTGTACTACGCACTCAACCTGCTGATTCCCTGCGTGCTACTGTCCTCCATGACCCTGCTCATCTTCCTCCTGCCAGCCAACTCTGGAGAGAAGATCTCACTTGGTCAGGAGCTGGGGAGCAGGGATTATGCCATCACTAATCAGATTGCACAAAGCTTAGGCCACAAAATTGACAAAGTTTTCCAAACAGGCACAGTTTTGGAGGGCCAGTAGGTATGCTGGTTTTTAGTGTGCTTCAGCACTTAAGAGCTCAATTTAACTCATTGATTGGAGTCAGTAGGGCAGGCCAAGGCATAAATTAGCTGCTGATTGAAAGGAAACCATAATTATCTGCATACACAGCAGGGCTACAGGCCAAGAGTTTCAGGGCTGGACGGTCTACATTACACATAACACAAGCACCCCTTGTATTATATATATAACTTACTCTCTGCTCTAGAATCTCAGTGTCTGATAGAGAGTCTGGGAAACCAAGCAGCTTTATTTATCTCATTTCATGCACCAACGCTAAAGTGGGATTTGTCAAAGGAGTAACTGACCATTGCTTAATTGGTTTATTATCTCCAGTTCAGTTTGAAATCAGGCTCATATTCATGTACAGAAAAGTGAGGCAATGTATTCAAATCTACAAGTCTCCTTTGTGATGGAAATATTGAAAACTTCATCTTTGACATGTATTGTCAGTATTGCATGTTGTCAATAAAAGAGGAAGAGAGGGAAGTGGAAAAAGGGAAACAGATAAGAGAATGATAAGGACAAAAGTGAAGTGGGTGGAAAACTGAAGGTTAACATTTGGAGGAGGGAGGATGACAAGGAAATGAGAGGCAGAAAGTTGTGTTAATGGCTCAGGAGAGTGTAAGGATGGATGTATGGAAATAAGACGAAGAAAGAGACTAGAAAATGAAGGCGTGACACTCCTTAAAATAATAAAAAAAAGGACAGAGAGAGCTGTGGAGAGAAGACATGCTATCAGAAATTGAAAACCAGGACAAATGAAATCAGTCCACATGAGTATTTAGAAATATATATATTACAACGGCTGTATCATATTTTCCACCTGAGCTATTTGGACCATTGGCAGTAACTATACTTGCAGTAAGGTTGACGTTAAGTGTTTTGTTTTAAAGTACTATTTAAACGAAAAAGACTTTGAACTAGTCATATGCATCCAGAGGTAATTTTATTCGTACTGATCAGATTATTTCTCTCATAGAATCTTTAATAATAAATTACAGATATGCTGTGAGAGTGCATGAGTAAAAACAAGGCAGCTGTTTATATTTTTCTTGTTTTATTAATTCATCTTCTGGATATGCACTTGCGGGTCCCCTAAGGTGGAAGACAATGGTTGAATATTATTTTTATTATTATGATTTAATATTACACTGCAAACATGGAACATTTTTTTGGAAATTAAATATATCTTAGTTTCCTAATAATCCAGTGGTGCATTTTAAAAGAGAAAACTGGCAACATGATGGATTTCTTGTAAATTTCCTAAATTGATGTTTGTCATTTTAAAGCCCATTTGTGGCAAGGCTCTGAGCTTCTGAGTTTATGTTTGTGCTAGTTTCTATGTGCGGCTGCACAGTTCTCTTGGCAGCCCACATATTTTTTCCTTGGTGGCAGGACGTTGACAAGAAAGCTTTTCTGAAATTTGAATAGTAAAAACGGGTGCCTGAAGAACTGAGAAGCAGGATGGAACAGATCAGGGGAAGAGAGAAACTGGGTATTGTAGTGGTAGATTGAGAGAAGCAGCCAGAGAAGTAAGTTAGCATTGAATACTGTGCTTTCATTTACTGACTGAATAAGTGAATTCCACTCATGTCTCCCATCTCACCCTCACTCAATCGCCTTATTCTCTCTCTCTCTCTCTCTCTCTCTCTGCAGGCATTACTGTTCTCCTCTCTCTCACTGTGTTCATGTTGCTGGTGGCAGAGATTATGCCAGCCACATCTGACTCTATACCTCTGATTGGTAAGCTTCTGAAAATAACACACAGTTCAGAACTTGTATGGCAGTAATCCAGGATGGGCTGAGGCTGTTCTGAGGGTATAGGTTAGCCCATATCCTTATCAGGTAGTTAATATTTATATATTGTTAAATGTTCCTGTTATTTTGTCCACCCACTGTGTACATCATGATAAAAAGCCAAAAAATATCATAAAATCTGCTTTTGCATTTGGGCCAAATTATGTTTTTAAAAACAATTTATAAAGCTTACCCACAGTGGGTAAAGTCAAGTTTTTAGGCATTGTGAAACTGAAAGGTGAAACACAAAAACCCTGTAATCAAGTGTAATTATAACATTGTTGTACATGCCATATGTTAAAAAACTGTTGCAGCTGAAGGTGGGGTTGCACCACCAGGATTGAGTGAAAACTTTGAAAAGACAGGAAAGGAGGCAATTATTACTACCACTGTGCCTGTATTTTGCCTGTATTTTACTGTTGAACTCAAAACAACTACAAACTAAAATTTCTGTTCACATTATATGTACTAAACAACAAAACCAGAATACACAAAGTGAGGTGCTGTATGCTTTATCAATAATAACGGTGCTCTATCTCAGACATGCCCTCTCTTGCCCTCTCTCCTCAGGCCAGTACTTCGCCAGCACCATGGTCATTGTGGGAATGTCTGTGGTGGCCACGGTGGTCGTGCTGCAGTACCACCATCATGATCCTAACGGGGGGAACATGCCCAAATGGGTAGGGGTGCCCATCCCAGCTTGCATCTGCCTGTATACAAACTCCCTCACAGAAATGGGATGTGCTGCTGTATATTGTATATGTATTGACTTTTTAAGATGAAATATTCATAAATACATTTACCATCAATTTTTAAAAATATATATATATTTCAATATTTTAAAACTGTTAAAAATTATTGCAGTATTTCTCATGCATATGATGGAGTGCTGCAGTATCCGTTTGAATGTGACCACACTGGGAGTGGTGCTTGAGGTGGTGGGCTGACTGCTGTCACTGTCTCTAGAGGGAGCAGCTCTCTCTCGCTGTCTGACAGTGTGTGCTTGAGTACAGCAGCTGCTGACCTCTCCCTGTTTAAGTCTTATATGTATAAGCAGGAGGAATGCTGTTCTGATGAACTGCGATCAGACCAGGCCTGGCCAACCCCTTCTGCACAATGTTCTGCTCTTTACACCACGTTTAGAGATTATGTTGAATAAAGCATGGAAAATGGGATTTAATTTGAGGGAAAATGTGGACACAGGATAGAAGGGCTACAATATGAAACAGTAGGCTGTGATCAGGTAGTGACCTGTCAGATCCAAACTGGGCCTCTTTATAAGTACATTTTATCTTCATTTAATCTGGTACGCTGGGAGATGGGTTGTCTTTTGCAGTGAACACAATGGTATGGGTTGCATGTCCAGTCTGATGTAGGAGATGTTGACATGGCCAGGTAGGCCAAAGTCATTTTTGCTGGAATTTGATTTAATATATCATCAGAAGAATGGCACTTTCTACAGCACTGCAACCTCATTGGTGTTGTGGCACAGGTGAAGGTTTCTATCTTGAGGAAAAAGTAGCCCCATAGTTATCCACCAATGCTTGTCCCAACAGCAGCTTAGTTTTAGGGACTTGGAATCTCCCATCTAAGTGGTAACCCAGCCTACACCTTCTTAACTTCAGTAGTTTATAATATGAGTAGGTACAGGGTGGTATAGCTGTAAGCAGAATGAACCTTTCTATTAGTCTGTCCTACCTACACTCCTACAGCCATAATTTTCTCTCCCCTTCACCCTCAGGTACAACTGGTTCTACTGAACTGGGTGGCCTGGTTCCTGCGGATGAAGCGCCCCGAAGAGAATGGAGGCCCTGGCCGCACCCCCCATCTGCGCCGCTGCTCCTCAGGCTCCCAAAACAGGGGCCTCTCAAATCCTGCTGACCCCTCCTCCCTGCACCCCCAGAACCTCACCCCCCTCAAAGCAGGCCTCTCCCACCTGGGCCACCACCCCCATAACTCCCTGCCTCACCTGCATACTCAGGCCAGTGCCAACAACAACAGCAACCTGTTCTATATTGGGTTCCAGAGCCTGGAGGACCCACCCCTCATGGGAGACCCCGCCCACAGGACTGGGACAATCAGCCAGAAGAGCGAGTCTGGTGGACTGGCAGGAAGCCCACTGCCCCACCTCCCGGTGCAGTTCGGGAGCCCCCCACAGACTAGCCCCAACCTGGACACTGTGGGCTGCTCCAGCACTGTCTCCAGTGGGTTTGGCCTGGTGGCAGGGGGTGGTGGTGGGTACCTGGGAGTGTCCCAAGCCGGGATCAGTGGGGACCCTCAGCTGCAGGCCATCCTTGAGGAGGTGCGCTTCATGGCAGACCGCTTCCGGGAGCAGGACAAGAACGGAGTAGCAGCTGAGCAGTGGAAGTTTGCAGCGGCTGTTATCGATCGCCTCTGCCTGGTGGCCTTCAGTGTTTTCAACATCATCTGCACCATCTCCATCCTCATGTCTGCCCCAAACTTTGTGGAAGCTGTGTCCAAGGACTTTGTCTAAAAGAAGACTGTGTGTGTGCGCGTGTGTTTGGCGGGGTGGGGGGGGGGATTAACATGGTCCATAGGTTTCTGTTTTGGATCAAGTTAATATCATGCAGAAGACAACTTTTTTTTATCACCTTCTGAACTGTATATCAAAGGCAGTAAGTTATTATTTGTGTTAACTGTGTGGATAATGACATTGTCTTCAGTTACAGACAAAGACAGCAGAGTTGAGTGTCCTAATTGTTCTCTGAGGGAAGTTAAGGAAAAAGGGAAGGATTTACAGAGAGGTGAGAGAGGTAAAATGAAACAGATGGGGAGGAGAGAGAAAGGGAATATAGAGCACATCGATGGGCAGGGTTAGAGAGGCATCAAGAATTAGACAGTTAACATCTATTCCTGTTTGCCTCAGCACTGAGTGCTTCACTCAAGTCATTAATTGGATTGTTACCAAAATATGCAGACACTGGGGACTGGACTGGACCTGGGGACTGCAGTTAGACCCTGTATCAGAGACTTAAGTTGATAATGTAGTCACCATTACAGGTAGCATATCAGCATCAAGGAGGGCTGAACACTACGGTTTAATGGGCCTTACTCCGACAAGATGTTCCTAACATAAATCTGTAAACCTGACTGTCTTTCTTTCGATCCTTGTATTGATCATTCATTAACTTATGATTAAAAGAGATCCAGAGGAGCTGCAGGAATGTGGAAAATCACTAAAATGCTTTTAGCACTGGGCTGCCCTGGCACAAGGCTCTGGGTCATTATCTGGCAGGGCTTTGGTGGAACTGAGATCATGACTCACTGGCTTATATTCAGTTGCAATCTACAGTTTTAACAAATTCTGCAGGGACACATTTGGCAGCTGATGTGCTTTGTCCTCTCTATCACTGAATCAACATATTTCCTGAAATCTCCTCCTTTAAAAAAGAAAACAGCAGAATGGAAATGTTGGACGTGTTATCTCTCTGAATTTGCATCCAAAAATAAAACACTTTGTTATTTTGTAGGATCCTGTTAACAAGCGCCTCAATTCTTTTTCTGCTTTAAGGATCAACTTTAGAGAGTGATAAAAATAGCAGTGAGAGAAAACTGTGCAAGATGTATTTTAACAGATTCCCCCATAATGAAGGAACAGGAAGGTGGGTCTTAGGAGCAGAAATACGAAATGTCACAAAGTGTCAGAAACCGATGGCTAGCCATTGAGAAACCATTGTTTTAGGCTGAACTTTCACAGCAGACAGAAAAGACCAATGGGATCAGTTCATTTTTTTCACTTGACCATTCAGACACTGTATGTGACATAGATCAGATTTGTGTGTTTGCACATTTTGGTGATATTAACATTGCATGTATTAACATTGAATATCAGCTGGTTGACATAGTAACAATCATATTTGTTACTGTTGCCACTGGTGATGAAATGTGAAATTACCTGAGGAGTGTTAAAAAAAAACAAAACATACAACAAAAAAAAAAGGGGTGACCATCCTGACTAAGGCTGCAGAGCCAAGAATAAGATATGTATTCTAGGACTTAATATGCTGCAGCCCTTGAGGACTGGAGTTGGACAACCCCAGCGTAAACTCATTTCAGTATCAGCTTGTCAATCAGTGGCAGTCAGTGATCATACAAGGTTGAGGACAGCGCTTGCTGCAGGGGTGTTAGAGACTGCTCTCGGCGGTTATGAATTGTGCAGTGCTGGCACTCTGACAGCACTCAGATTTACCGTGTTCTCTCAGCCAGAAAAAGAGGGGGAGAGAAAGGGAACAGGGGAGAGAGAGGGAACAAGGGATAGAGAGGAGAGAAAAATTACCTAGGCAGCGCCTAGGCAGTGAACTCTTCAGCCCACCAGATATTATTCAAGGTGGGGAAATTAAAACCGATTCATTTGGAACCGTATCACATTAAGAACTGTTGACTGCCAGGGTAATGTGAGTATTGGAAGGCAATAATAAATTACAGGACCCACACAAGTGTAAGAATTAGAAACAACCCCCTGCATAATATACAAAACATGCACTTTCCTACTTTCCAGGAAGTCTTAAATCACTGTTAATCACTGCTCATGTCAAACAATACAGAATGTCATGGTGTACTCTAAATCACCTCTACATCATTTCATGGTGTACCGTTTAATAGTGATGTCAGTCATTTCATGGTTGATGGCACAGCACAAGTGTTAAATAAATATGGAGTACTTATATAATATTTATAGGGAAAAAAGATGTTTACATACATGTGTGCTGTGCACAAAAATGTACTTACCAAAGCAAGTGGGTGAAACTTCATGTTGCCAAGGCAACATATTCAGGGTCACCGTCACAGGACAAATCCTGATGACTCATTACAAGTGCTTTGAATAAAGAAGTAATAAGGTGGAATGAAATGTGTCCCTGCCGTACTCACACAGTACTGGCTGACCAATGATATCACTGGTCTTTCTCTCTCGCACCCACCACCTCTCCCATACGCAGTACAGAAACAAACCTAAGCAACAATAATTCCAAACACTACAATCAATACTGTTTAATTACAGTGGAAGATTGCTGCCATAGACCTGTAACAGAATGAGGGAAGCCATTTTGAGGCTGACTGATGACCTTCCATGTGAATGGGAGCATGTCGTTAAGCTCAAGCCATGCAATGATTTGTTTGCTTTTTAAGTCCATCAGTCATTCAATAGCTTTCAATGAGACAGCGATTTGATTCTGCACTGGTGTTTGCTACAGAACCAAGGTCTTTCATGAACTGTGGTACATTGGGAAAGGAAACAGTTTTACTGTCCAGCTGAATATGATCCACATTTGGAATCATATTTTTAGCTTTTCTGTCACAATTGCATTCAATGTTGCACCATGTTCACAAGAGATGAATAGTCGACCAGTTATTTTGCATCAATAAATCAATTTATTTAAAAGAATATGTTACAATTTATTACACTAAGTGACATTACCAAACACTTCTTTTTAAATGGTTTTACCCACTGATTCCCCAGTGGTTAACTAGACTTCACTCATTTTCTCTCCTTTTTATTTTTCAAATTACTGTTTGACCTTTATTCTGTCTTACCTTTATTCTATCCCACAAGGAAACTGTTGTTTTTGTCTTCCTTTGTGTCATGTCCTTTTGCACTGCTCCCCAATTTAATTCTTTAAAAGCCCACCTGCCCCCATCCCCAAAAAAAAAAACAAACCCCAACAAACTGGTGAAAATACTGTACAATAAGAGATTTTTACTTTTTATATCTTATTCAAATAAATAAAGAATTGGTGATTTCAGTCAGAAAGAGAGTTCGCACAAGAGACTGATGGATAGAGAAATATGATGCACTCTCAAATGAAAAGGAAATGATACACAGGTATCTGTGACACACCCACTAATGAACACAGATAAGCTTTACCGGGCTCTTGTAGAAATGCAGTTGAATGAAAGCCCTCATGTTTTGGTGTCTTTTTTTTTTTTAAACTGTAGGTTTTCACATTCATATAACAGCACTTGGTTTTTCACTCTTTCAATGTCCACCCTATTACAGTTTGCCTGAGGCCAAACAAGACCTCGTGATACTGTTGGTTTTGATAATAAAACACAGCATTAGCGAGACTAATTTAATCCCATTTTCAAAGGGGAGGTGCAAATCTGACAGCGCTGAACATAGAAATATAGGCTGCATTTATGAGTTACATTCTAGTACAGTACAGCATTTCCCAATGCAGGTCCCTTGGATTCACTGGGCATGATAGCTTTATATGAAAACAGCTCTTGGCTTTTATGGTTCAGCCGCGCTCACACTGCTTGACATTTTTGCTGTTCTTAGTATAAAAAAAATATATGTGGTTAAATTTGTGCATTTGTGCCAACAGATTTTTCTAATTCTCCATGTACAATGTAATATCATGGTACATCTTAATAGATCAACTTTAATTAGCTGTTCTCTTTTATGCTCTAGGCCATTTAAGAATTAATTAAACTGAAAATTAAGTAGAACACTAATAAGCAATAATAACTTGCTGAAGGGGCACAGGTGTACAAAGTCAAGTTTCAAAAATATTTTATCTTATCTACAAACATCTCCTATATGACCTTCACAAGCTGGAACAAAAACCTACATGCCGATTGGATCCCAAGAACCATGACTGGAAAAAACACTGTTCTAACACAAACACATATTTATGAACATCTGCCTGTCTACTCAGACGCTCACGAAAACAATGACATCTGAAGACTAATACTGCACCATTCTCTGATACCTCCAGTTGCTATGGCAATAAACCATGCGATATATTCTACAGCAAATACTGTATTCCATACAAGACCCCTGGAGTTGGAGACTACAGTCCAGTAAAAACAGTGTTATCTGTTTGAGAAATGGAGCTTCTTTTATCAGCAATAAGGCTACAAACAGGCATACAAAGAAAGTGACATCAACAAATTAGCCATTTTTTAAGGTTGAAAAATGGTAAGATGAAGAATAATGGGAGTTAGTCAAGTCAATGTGACCCATGATTTAGCTGGACTGGTTGATCTGAAGAAGACATGCTGTGGCTAGAAAAGAAAGCAGGGGCCTCCCAGGTCTCTAAGCAGTACTGAACAATGAAGGACACATGCAAACACACGCACACATACGATCAGTGCAGAAAGTGAAATGGCTGGTGTGCACCATATGTATGTCTATGCTGCATGGGAAGTCTTCCCATGGAATACTATGGGTCACTCCCAGGCTCACTTTTCCAGAACCAGATACAATTTGGTGTTCTGCCTTGCATAACGAAATAAAGTAACACTATGATCAACTCCTAAGGCAACAGGAAAGAAAATAAAGCAAAATAACAGTAAACAAAATAAAACTTCTGCTTCCACTTCTGCTTAGGAGACTACAGACCATCACTCGGTCACTTGCTAAATGGAGTGTCCTGCATAGTTATCCTCATCCTAATTAATTCATTTCTAATGCAGTCATATTAAGTTCCAAACACAATTCTGAGCCCCAGGAATCAACACCCACCCACTTCACCTACTATGAAAAACGGTACTCACTGCAGCCTATCACTTTGAACACAGATGTACACACGCATGCACGCAAACAACCAACCCACCCTCTGGCACTACTGGCACACATCACAGCAAAGATGACATTATGTATCCAGCTCCCGTCAGCTGACTGCTTAATCCAAAGGTGTGGCAGCGATCACCAAGACTGCTCTTCCACAGCTCCTTAAGTCTATGTAGTGTTGTAGAATGGGGCCCCCTGCTGGATGCTTGTTTCATTAACAATTACTAAAACACTTCCTTAGAATCAGTTGACTCATTCTTCAAGATTGAGACACAAATCCGATCAAAACTGCTCAAAACTTCTTTGAAACTTAATAAATTCTATGTTTTTATCATTTTTGGTAAACATGGCTGAAAATTATTTTTCCCTATAATACTGCTTGCTTGAAAATATATCAATATTTTCCTTTGCAGATTTGACTAAGCTGAACAAATGCAGTGTTTTAGATCATGGCTCAGCACCACAATGATCAAGCTTTAAATGAGACTTCCTCAGCCACAGTGCAGGGTTCCCCTTTTCAGTCAGACCTGAAAAATGTGCCAAGAGATTAAAAATGTTTTAGCAATTGCTTTAAAAATGACATAACATATATAAATGTTACCCTGTTTTCTCTATAGCTGTATACCATCTGCACAGAAATGTGCAGACGACCATACCTGCTGTACCTCTCCATTTCAAACCAAGTCACCTTGTCTTTATTTGTCCTCTTTTCATGGATTGTTACCTAGACATGCAGCATGTCTTTCACATTGTTTTATTTCTTGTTTTTATTTAGTTCTCTCTGAAATTGATTAGGATCTCACAAAGATACCCCTCCTTTCCGTGTATTTTTTCATCATGTGTTAGTTTCAGAATGAGATTAGTTCATTATTCCCTACAGTCACTCAGCAAGCTGCTCTTCCACCATCTTCATTTCTCTCCAAAATACAGAAGTCTCTCTCCACTTCAATACGTTCTCAGAAGTATTTTCTATTTCTTGTCCAGCGTTTGTGAAAATCTTGTTCTCTTTGCCTCCTCTGTTGCCGGGGTTTCTTCTGTGATATGTCGATGCCAGGCAGCCTCCAATGAGCTCTTTTCTTGCACCTGTGTATTTTTCCCTCCACCTCTTCCTCCTTCAGCTTCAGAACACTAGGTACATCCAAGCATTGGTCCTGACCAATCGTCATCACATAGTGACCTCCCCCACCCAACTGCACTGCAGATGTCCATCTCTCCACTGCCAATTGTGGGGCTGATTTTTTTTTTTTTTGCTGCCATATTCTCATTGTGCAGTCATGTCACAGACGTCCATTTCTTTAAGCAGTTGCACAGCAGCACTGACCTGTCCCCTAAACCAGTAGCGTCAATCACCTGTCAGAGCAACACCCCATGAAGTGATGCAATGTATGGAGGATATCCTAGGCATTAATTATTTACTCATTTTAAACCTTTACACAACATTTACTTCCTTCTTTTATCTTCTTAAGATTAGGAACTCAAATCTGGATTTGTTTCCTTGTGTAATTTTTTTTGTTGTTGTCCATGTGAGTGTTTTTTTTCAGTTCTCCTTCATTTGTTGTGGGCTGTTGTGGTCTGGTGTGTGTGGATTGTTTCAGGTTGTGGTGTCCTGCGCCTGGCGAGGCGCTGTGGAGTTTTAGGATGTGACAATCTGGCCCCCTAGGTGCCGCCATCCCTTCTGTGTCTCAACAGCTGGAAGATATTCTGAAACAGAGACAGGGCTCAGGACACTGCCACCACAGAGCTATCACATTACAATTTTATGTAGTGAAGGAATTCTTGTTCCCCATCATTTTTTTTTCATTTTAGATACAAGTGAACACTGAGCAATACATTTTATTAGACATTTTAAGTCTCCTGCTCCTGAGTACCATCTGTGCTGGAGAGTGGGCTGGACATTGCTGGGTCCTCAATCTTATTTGTATGGGACACCAACTGGAAACAGATACACAGAATCACCTTAGCTTCAGCAAACTTTTACATTTAAAAAGGTAACTCCCAGTACTCTGATTAGGGAAACTGTTTTTTGAAATGTCTTTGTCTTTAGGTCTAGGAACTTCCCACCTTAAGTCCTCCAAAAATTAATGTTCAGCCCTCTCAATAACTCTGAATGCATCATATCAAAATACTGTAACCTAAGGTTTGTAAAAGTTTTGAATCCTGATTGGCAGATACAGTAGAACCTTATTTTATTTTTACATATTGTTGTAATGAGATGATAAACTGTTTCATGACTGACACATGTTTTGTGAGTTATATATAGTTTAAGGGATATAGGGGCTCTTGGTCAGGTCTCCCTTGGAAAATAGACACTGTCCTTACATTTACATACAACAAAATTAAGAATGCAATGTCATTCATTTAGATATTTTATGCTACTTCTGAATAGTTTGGACACAGTATGGCAGTATACTGTACCACATACTGAATCACACACCATACATCACTCACCTCACAACACACTCAAAGATACACTGCACACCAAAAACAGTAACTTTGCAATATAATCAGTAATCTTCAGCATACAAACCCATATCTACAGCCTCGTATCAACTTAACATTTAAACATACTTTCAAAACACAATACAAGTGATACACAGCACTTCAGTAATAATGACAGATACTGTAGAGGGGTAACTATACAATGGTTCTCTTAATCCCAGAATGCTTGACACATCACCAGCATTTACCCCATTAACACCACTCACAAAACAGCACCACCAACCCCCTTCTCTCTTCTCTGTCTCTCCCTCCATCTCTCTCTCTCTCTCTCTCTCCACAATGCCACTGCAACACTGAGGCATTTTGATCTATTTCAGGCTTGACCAGCCACTGCAGTCTCATTAAAATTCAGCTGCAGGAGCCCAACCAAGAGGCAGCGTCTGGCTGTCTGCAAACACGCTGAAAACGTTGAGGCTGGGGAGACGCGCTTTCACAGTTCTCACAGAGAGACAGACAAGCGCACAGGGATTCTGTCGGCTGGTGTGCAGAACAAACACAAAGCCAGGCGCAAACACACAGGGATTCTATTGCCTGCTACACTACACAAAACACAAAACACAAAAACCAGCTTCTTCTCCTTTGACAGTCCTCCATCCACACCCTGCCTAATCTGTCATTCCCTCTCCAGCCCTCCCTCTTTCCATCTCTCCATTTCATTCTCTGTTGGTGAGATGAGATAATGACTTAGATTTCTGAGGTAGATCTGTTTTCAGCAGATGATACCACCAATTTAGATTTTTACAATGTCAATTTTATATAAAGTTAAAATAAACAAATAATTCTGGTAACAAGGAAGGTTTGCAGTTTTGAATTTACAAAGTGTATTTAATGCCCTCAGGGCTGCTTGGAAACACAGGTTTGAAGCATAAATAAAAGTTCCCATAATTTTACCTTTTTAAAACTGATGAAGTACAGCCAACATGACAGCTACTTAATACACACTGGTTCACCTATCAAGCCTCATGGACCCCTTTCGATTTGGTGTGCAATACAGCATTCTACCTCCCTGTTTTTCAGAGAACAGCGCTTGGTAACCACAGATGTCCAGCTCCATCTGTGAGTCAGATTTCAGGCTCTCTTCCCTGTATCTGCTACCCTTCAATCCGAATTCACAAATACTAATGAGTATTTTAAAATGTCATGCCTGCTGTGTGTAGACACCTCATTTTTCATGTCTGAATATCTTCAGGACACTAAACTCAGACACAGGTAGCATTTGTCAGATTGGGTCAATTAAATATTTTTCTTTTTCAGGATTTAAATAATTTGCACATGCACATCCACGGACATTCACACGCGAGGACACACACACAGAGGAAGAGTCTGACTGCAAAAGCAGTGACAGACTCCCACCTGTAGGGGGTGCCATGTTTGTGTCTGTCACTGAGGCTGGCAAAGCCTTACCTTACTACACATACCATCTTTGCTGCAGTTTTTGTTGTCCTTGTCGGTGGCCTCCTCTTCAACCTGATAGAGAGAAAAATAATATGAACAAATGTGTGCATCTGTAGGAGTAGGTGAACCTTTCCTAACACACCATTAAAGACACAACAGCAACCCAGATTTCCACAGCTTCCCTTTTGGAATGCTGACTGACATTTTTTTTACTGATGTTAGGGGTTTTGTGTGGTGCTAAGGTTTGCAACTGGATGTTTTCCTGAACTGATACTCATCTTACCTCTTTCCTCCACTTCAGTTCACAGAAGACCCGCTCAAAACATTCATGCATGTAGTTGAACTGAGGAGGGACAGGGAAGCAGAAACAAACAGATGTAGAAACAGAAGAGACACCGTTAGTGTAATACAGTGTGCACAACTGCATCCCTCTATACCTCCCAAACTTCATTTAGTTTATGCTTTTTATCTTTTTTTTCTCCCATAGGAAATTCCCAGAATTGAGATTCAAAATCTCTTTGTCAGGGATCCCTGGTGCAGAGGGTAGCACCAGATAAAATATTTCACAGAGATATTTATATATCACAGAAAACACAGTAAAATAAAGAAATGCAGTACATAATGAGATCTCAAAGACTGGGACAGTTAGCAACAGGAACATTGCTCAGTCACAGGGGAATGGATGTAGTGCTGAATTTGGCTGCCTTTTAATGCACTCCAGGACCAGGGTGCAGTGTGATTAGACTCACATATGGAGTGAAGATCTTGACCCAGCGGGGCTTCTTCTCCCCCCGGGCGTACTCGAAACAAAAGGCCATGCCCTCCTCATCTGTGTCCCAGCGCTGCATCTCACCCCACTCAAATGCAATCACCTGGTTCTGGATGCAGAGAGACAGGAAAAAGTGTCATTTATCACAAATCATACTTCAAAAACATAGAAAATAATTACAGTTGAGTATTGTTTTCATCTAATTTTGCACATTGTATATGTTTGCATGTGTTGCATATTTTGCTTTGGCAACACTACCATGATTTTGCATCATAAATCATAAACATATTGAATTGTGAGAGACGGAAAAGCACTGCATCTTATTTGAATCTTCTCATGCTGTCCCCCTACTAGAGAATCAAACCTGCAACACTTCCCTAACCATTTTACTACAATACCCAGCCCCACAGCTGACATCTCCACTGTCTTGACTTATCTCCCTTCCAGTCTCCATCTCTAATTTAAGTTGCCGAAAGGCTGATACATTAACAGACATAACAGACAATAAGAAATAGAACAACAACAGTGAACTAAGGTGAAGTGCTTGGCATGAAGTCTTACGCTCTGCTCTCTCTCACCTCCAGCGTTCCCTCCTCTGTGCAGGCGTGCAGTTTGAAGTGCCGGATGCTGATGGCCGTGATAACGTGACCCTTGCGTCGCGAATCACAGGAGCAGTGGGGGAAAATGATCTCATTGTAGCCCTCACAAGAGCGCAGCATACTCAGGTACTGAGGGAGAGAGAGAGTGTGCAAGACAGGGGAAGAGGGAAAGACATCAGGTCAGAAAGAGAGATGGAGATTCAGAAAGAAAGTGAAAACAGAAAGAGGGTTATACATCATCTTTTTATTAACACTTACTCTTTTCTTTGATGCATATGTACAAATGATGAACATGTATCTTTGTTATAATGCACTTGTTAAAACTTATTTTTTATCTGCTGCTCTTTGTAATTTAACCAAGAGTGAGGTAAAGAAGCCTCCTCCTGAAGACACAAACAGACATGGGCAGAAACTTCAGCACTAGGCTCACAGCAGGAATGCTGGGAACAGAAGAGCCAGGTAGGGCACGCGGTCGAAGGGAAACTCACCATGGCCATCTTGCGCTGCTCGGCCAGTTTCTGCAGCTGATAGGACTTCTCGTCCGCCTTGATAAATCCCTTCTTCACATCATCCAATGCCTGTGTGAGACAGAGAGAAAGAAATAAAGCCTTAAGGAACCCTGTTTTTTTTCCTCCCTGATTTTATTCTCCCCATTTGCCCCCAAACTTCAGCTGATCTTGTTGATCACCTGCCAGCAAACCCTCCCTGCTGACAACAGGAGGGGAAAGTTGTACTCATGTGAGGACTACTCTCAGTACATCACTGCAGACCCACTGTTAGTTACATACTGTCTGTGTCGCAGCAGGAATACAAGGCTTTGTATATCCAGACTCCCGGCCTGAACATGCATGTTCACTAGAGTGATGAGACTAACGGAACCAGCTGGCTTACCCCCTATAGTTCCCTGGAGAGTCTGGGCCAATCGTTGCCTCTCCAATGTGGACCTCTGGCAAAACTGTGACTGAAACATGATTGCGGGTCTCCCACTCTGCAGAGCAAATACCTTTACAGTGTTTGCCACCCAGAGGCCCTTTGAATCCCTGTTTTATTAACATACCAGTTCAAGGCAGCATTCCTCTAAAACATGTTAAACTCTACAGCCAACCAAAAACTCCCAACCTCACAAAAAAGCTAAGACGACAAACATAGTGTGCATCCATCAACAGAGAGAGAGGGAGAGATGGGGGAATTAGACCAGCCCAGTCCACAGCTGGCATCCCCAGAGGCCGGTGCCACAGAAGAGTGTACGAACAGTACAGAGGCCCAGAGAAACACTGAAGCAAAGCAGTATGCTAATGGCCCAAAAAAAAAAAAAAAGAGACAGAAGGGAGAGCATGATGGAGATATTTTTTAAAATATAGAAAGAGTAAGAATACATGAGCATAAAAAACATAGATTTATATTACACCACTTATTGCTGTTTACATTGTGTATTAAGGACTACTTTGGCAATACCGTACCAATGTGTAGGCATGCCAAAAAAGCTTATTTGAATTTGAGAGACACAGTGAGTGAAAGGGAGGCCGACACAAATCTGTTAGAGGCAGAAGCTGATGGCCCACTAATGACTCTGGTGCCTGAGAGAGAAGGACAGAGACAGAGCGATGAGGAACAGACAGAACAGCAGCGAGGCGCAGGCTCAGACACAGACCTGGTGGAAGCAGTAGTTGATGGCGAGCTCGTTGTCATTGAGCAGGATCTCCTCCTCTGTGGTGAAGAGCCACTTGCGCAGTGTGAGGCAGGTTCCTGGCACAGCCGAGGTGTAGTTCTGCACGTACAGCTTGTGGGGGAACTCGTTCGGGGCTAGTTTACGTACTGGAGATAACAAGATGGGGAAGGACACAATCACTGGCTAGTCCACATGCCACTGGGCCCCAGAGCCCCTGTGACCTGGGAGGCCAGCAGGATGCTGCCTCTGTGTGCACTCTCAGCTCCAGCTGCTATCACACACAGCAGTGCATCATGGGATAAGGACAGCCATGTGAGCTGCCCTGGATACAACTGGCAGCTCTGCAGTGTGCAGGCACCCTCTTTTATAGCTGTTGGAGACTCTTCATCCTCTACAACTTCCCCACACCTACAACTCATCCCCCACTACCTGCCCCCTCCTCTCTCGCTCACTCACTTCCAGAGTCCCCCCCTTCTCTCCACATCTGACTTCCAGTGTCTCTCTCTCATTGCACCTGCCCTGAATGCTGCCTGAGGAAATATGCACTGATATTAAATCACAACTGAATCCTTGGCTAGTCAGGCATCACATATCCGGATTACTGGGAAAGGCCCAATGTGACACCAAGACAAAACCAGGGATTTGCACTTCCCCTGATTAATCATGAAATATGTGTCTGTGGAGACATTATTATTTGTAAAAGGATGCTTTGGCCACAGAAATTCAATGGCACAGACATACACACTGTGGAGATCAGTGGGGCATAGCTCAATCATATATCAGGCAACAGCTTAGTGGAGATTCCACTGGAAAGGAAAAAAAAAAAAAGTAAAGTGAAATCTGCTGTAGGAAATGAATGAGGGTCCATTTCCTGAGAGAAGGGATGAACCAAACAGACAACAAAAGCAATGATGAAAAGATGCAATAGTGATAAGAAATTGAAAAAGCATTCACAAAGTACAAATTTATATAGGTGTGTCGATTTCCAATGGAAAATAACCAACAGACTGGAGAAGTTGCTTTAAACTTAAAATGCAAATGGGGAAGGCAGCATAAGAATGGGTAGAGTGAAGGGAAGGTATAACAAGTTTAATCTTGTGGTCTTTATTGATTTTCAGCTTTTAGCACGAGTTTTCATATAAACTGTTCACTCACTTAGTACACTGTGTGGTCTTAAAAGGGAGGAGGTGCTGCCCTCTGGCTTTCCATTTTCTGATTTTGCCTTCATAGCAATGGCTTCACAACTCAAAGTCAATACACACCCACACACTCACACATTCCACAACATAATGCTTTGCATTAGAGTAGAGTAGTAAGCAGATTAACTTAACAAAGAGGTTTGCATAATTCAGCATCCAGCATCACTGCCACAACAAACCAGGGAGAGTGAGAAAGAGAGAGCGAGAGAGATAGAGCGTGGGGTAGAGATAAAGGGATTGATACTGGCAGTTAGCACACTGGGAGGGATGTTGAAACAGAACACACCTGGGCATAGTGACAGTACAACAGAACTGCAGTATGGAGGGCTCAGTTTAGAGAGTTTAAGGGCTCTTTCTGTCACCACTGGACAGCTGCCAAGCTGTTCAGACAATTAACGTAAATGGCAGAGTTAATACATGAAAAATGTCTATAAAAACCTGGAAAAAAAACCTCATACACACAGACTTGCTCTTTCTCTTTCACGCACAAATGCACAAACATACAGACACTTACCGAAGGAGTGGTTGATGACTTCAAATAGAGCAAAGTAACTGGCCGTGATACTGTCCATTCCAACCTTCATTACAACGGCCTGAGACAGAGCAACAAATAAAGGGAAAGGGTGGGGGAAATGTTACTGACTGTTTACAACACATAAAACAGCCAGCACAATATGAATTTGCAAGAGATAAAATTGGCCACACAGTGCCTGTAAACTCCTCCTCACACGTTAGTGCCCTTTTTCCCCACAGACCCATGCGATATGTCAGTGGTAGAATGGAGACAGCCAAAAGCATCAACAAGTTCACGCACTTGAGGAAAACAGCCAAAAGCATCATTTAGTACAGCAATAAGTTAATAGTCAATTTAAAAAAAAATCATACATAACCTATTCATAGCCATCACCATGAATGAAAGGATAAAACACATACACACACACTTTTCCACAGACATCAATAATTATACATCAATAATTTACAATGCCCGGAATTATGATGACGACATTGACTGAAAAAGTAGAAGAAATTACGAATGCAAAAAACATGACCGGCATTTCCAAAGGAGAGCACATTTCCTGGTAGATAAATTCAGGGCACTGTACCACAAGGGTGTGGGTTCCAACCTTCAACAAATTTTGCATAAGAAATGTAGAGTCCATGGAACATTAATTTAATCAGTCTGGAAAAGATCAATGTGTAGCATTAACTATGCAGTAGCTCCTGGCTGTTGTCTGCAACTAATTCAAGTCATCCAATGATGCTATGCTTGGCCATACAAACCACCAGTTACTCCTATGGCCCTGTTTTAACCCTCCCCTACTATGTTAATGGAAAAAGAATCCTTTCCTAGGTAAAACCAATTGACAACCTGAAAACCTGAGTGGTGCATGCAGTACTTTAAATCTATTTAGCGCATTTATTAAACACTAAAAGACAAGACTGGTGCTTCAACGTCCGTAAGAGTCAGGAATTACACCTTAGAAAGGCATCACAGACATCAAATTATCAGTCTGGTCTTTTAGCAATCAGTAACGTCCCAAAACAAACTGGGTCCAAAACCCTGCCCTAGAGTACCCTGTGCATGCTGGTTTTTAGCCCACCCATGACTGCATTTCATGAGGTGCTAAGTGTTTTGAACTAGACTAATGTCTCAGGTAGGGCATCCCTAAATTTTGTCAGTAAGTAACAAATATTCATGTTAAAGTTTTAAATTTTCCTTATTTCAAAATTTTTAATCAGTCAGATCAGTTTTCAAATGACTGATGCTTTCCTTATCTTTAATATCCTGTCACAAATGACTCCTTTGGAAAGAGGTTAGTTTTTAATTTTAATTTATTCAGAGACCTGCAGCTAAAATCAGTCAAAAATGTTAAAAGTACCTGTTCATGTAAACACAATATTTTTTCGAAGAGTTTCAAAGACTAAACAAATTGTAATGCACCAAACCAGATGTGTTAACATCTGTTTAAACATAAAAAAATCATGGTGGGTGAACACATCTTCAGGAACCACAAGTAATAAATAGACTGGCTTTGAGGAATTGGGCTAAGCAATTCTACAGCTCTGTGTGCTTATTTTATTTATAAATTTGTCTTTTTGTCACTCAGAGCTGCATGGACCTGTCTGACACCATGGAAAGTGCTATAAAGTTATTATCATACAGGTTATTCCTCATGTATGAGATGTATGTATAACACCTATTCATTTGTTCAAAGAGAGAGAAAACGGTAAAGAGCCAACCTGTTATGATGTTAAATCGTTGTGAATTTGAATGATCAACATTAAGGAATTGAAACATGCTTTCAACAGCCTTAATTAATCAAGAAACTAGTTGGAACAGTGTATGGGCGACTAGAAGTCCACTTGGCTCCTGCCCACTGGGGAAGGTTAAGGCAGTTAAAGTCCAATAGGGAAAAGAGAAGCATGGGGGAGTACCTGGTAGACCTGGTCAGTTGTGCAGTTCTTGCGGACTCTGACGGTGATGGTGGTCTTGTCAGGTAGGGCTATCCGCAGCTCCACGTCGGACACGCCGTTATAGTTCTGAGAGAGGGGGGAAGCAGTGTGACTCAGCAGTGGCAACGGATGTGTGGGCCGCCACAGAGACACTCATGCAGACTAGACAGACAGGAGCACTCAGAGGAGGATGGTGATGTACAGAATAACAAAAAAGTCTGAGCTAAATGGGGGAAGAGAGGCAGGTTAGAAAACAGACATGCAGCTCATGGAGATGAGACAGAGAGGCTGGGAGAAACAGGAAGGAAGGTAAAGACAAACAGACTGGTAAGTAGACAAAATAGACAGGTAATAAGGATAAACAGACAAGTGGGTACGGGAAAATAGAAATGAGTAGGGAAGGATAAACAGACATGCAGGAAAGGAAAAACAGACAAGTAGGTAGATGAAATGAACATATGAACAGAGAAAATTAAGTAGTTAAAGAGAAAAAGACAGGCAAGTAAGGATAACCATGCATGAAATTAAGGAAGTGCAGCTTGTATATGCAGGTCAGGTAACAGAGATACCAGGACAATACACATAAATGTACTATGCACTTAAAGGCAAACCTACCTCATCTGATTCAGAAAGGAACTCTTGCATGATGTCACTCTCCCCTATTACCCTTACTGAACAAACTGCCAAAAGAGACAAAAAGTTTAAATGAAAGATGCTATCTTAAGTACACACAATTCCCCACAGTGTGTGTTTTATCTCAGCTTTAATGCAATTGCCAGCTGACACTTTCCCACATTCCTATCTATCTTTTACCATGTCCCACTTTCTGCCCACGGACTACATCCCTTTAAGAACCTTGTTCCCCTTGTTGAAGTCAGCGTCCACTCCATTCTTTCTCCAGTCTCACTTCCCTCATTCTCCTCTCCCAGGTATACACATTTACCTCTCTTCCCTCAGATGTATCCTGTTGCCCCTCTCCCCCCTCTCTCAAATGTGTATACATTTACCACTCCCTCCCGTCTGCAAGTGTCTGTCTGTACCCATCTGCAGCTGTGTGCCTATACTACTGCCACATTCTCTCCAACTGTATACCTGTACCTCCCTCTCCAGGTGCATTCCTGTACTGCTCTCCTCTGTCTCTAGGTGTGTACCTCCTCAGTTCAGTCACCTTTCTCCAGGTACTCCTCCAGGCCCCGGCGGCGGGCATCCAGCTGCTGTTCTGACAGGGAAAAGGGCCACTTCCCAGGGAGCTTGGGGAAGGTGAAGTTGGCAAACTCTCTCTTCAGGTTCTGGTGCAGGATGGCAAACTCCCGGTAGCGCTTGGAGCACAGCTGCCTCCCTGCCATGTACACATTATATACCTGCAGAAATAGGAAAGGGGGGGTTCTCAAACCAAGCTGAACATGGAGCAGTACCTTTTGGCTAAAAAATTCATGTCAGCATGAACAAAAAAGATGTAAGACAAGAGTGCCTATTCATTATGTATGGTTAATTCAAGTAATTGTTTAATGCTAGCACAGTTTCAACTGTCAAGTTTAATTTAATTTCTTCTCTATAAATAAACATGTATTGTTTTTGTACTTAATGAATAATCATCGACTGTGGAGAACATGCCTTAATCTTCATGGTAGGTTTTAAGGCATGAAAACTGTGCAGTCAATTTCTTCCATTTTTAGAGTCATGTGGAAACTTCATTGCTTACTGTCAGTGACGCAACACAAGACAGTTAGCACTGCAATGGGAATGACGTTCAGGAGACCTGGCATTTCCTATGAGTATAGTAAGCCCACTGTTACAAAGCTGAATTAGGAAGGAAATCACAGTAAGACCCTCCTCTGAAGGCTCCTACTCCTCAGTCTCTTCTCCCCTCTGACACCACACATGTGTAATGAGAATAGCTGGAGTCAGAACAGAAGCAGGATGAAAACGTTCCTGAATCTTGGCCGGCAATTCTTATCTCCAAGCTTCCCCTCTGTGTTTGACTATTTGTCTTTCACTTATCACTATATTCCCAAACTGCATCTCCTTGCACCTTATTAGTGATAGGCTGTATGTTGTGATGCGTTACTATTGCATGTGTTATTGTCTCTGTTCATTGTTTCAGCTGAATGATTGCACAGATCAGTCTGGACAAGACTGTCTGCCTAAATGCCTGAATGTGATTTCATTACTGTAATGTTGTATCACCACTGACCACAAACTTCTCGGCGTTCTGCTCCACATGCTTGTATGTGGGTACAGAGATGGGCACGGCCTGTTTGTCGCTGTAGTCATAGCAGGACTGGGCGCTGCCATCGTCGCCTGGGTCCAGGCTGTCGGCCTCGGGCTGAGGCACAGACAGTACTGCCAGCACCAGCTCCCTCTCCCCGGCTCGGATCAGGTCCACCACCTGCTTGTGTGTGGCTCCTTCCACGTTTACCCCATTCCTAAAGGAGAACATACTTGTGCATCAGTGACACACATATGCACACCCAGCAAAAGACACACATGCAGGTATGCATGCACACGCACGTACACACACTCACACAAATACATATGCACACAAGAGTATATAGATGCAGTCTCACAGTCAGACACCTCAGCACACAAATACAGAAACATGCATTGTGTCTGTATTACAAAGCCACACTTATTCAACAGTAGATGTACACACACACACACACACACACACACACACACACACACACACACACACACACACACACACACACACACACACACACACACACACACACACACACACACACACACAGTAACAGTGTACTACACCTTTCATAGACAGACTACAAAAAGACTATCTAGCTTATCCATCCCTTCCATGTTCCTTGTTTCCAGCCATTGACTAAAATACTATCTTCGCAGAATGACTGTGGCAGCAACATGCCTCTATCTGCGGGGTCTCTGTAACGCTCCCCCAGACTTATTCCCAACAGCGGTTACAGTCATTAATATGCAGCTGCCCACGGTGGTTCCAGCTGATGTGCTCACACATTCTGCAGCTCACATCAACAGGTGCACTGAAGCATTTACACGAGGAGTATGCTAGCCGAGGGAACAGCAGCAGAGCCATTCCCCATGAGAACCTACCCATGCTTACACACATGCTAGTACACCTGTATTAACGGTGGCATTTTCAAAAATCATGCCATGCAACGACGCAACATAAACTGCTTATTCTGAAAATGGCCAAATAAAGACTTTTATTCTGTTCTGCGTATTGTTATTAAAAAAATATATTTAAAAATCATCACACAATAAGACAACATAAGCAGTGTATGATAAATAGGTTACCTGAAAATAAGGTAGAAAAATGAATGCAATTACTTCCCAACCCCAAAATGGAACACTATGCAAGCATTTTTATACAGAATATACTTATAAGAATGTTTGAAATTAAGCCTAATCATAGACAAAAAATATTGCATCCTAACTCATTTAAGTGTGTACTGAAGCACATTATTAATACCTTTGGATATGAAACAATGCAGCTAATCACTGTGAAAGAGAAGGGTGGGCAAACAGGATGCGCTGATAAAAACTGATAGTCTCTGAAAGATTCTCAAATCTGAATCCCTGCAAGATTTAAAAAGAGAGTGGAAAATACTCCTGAATTGAGATGGCAGCAGTGAAAATAATAGCTGTGCAACATACGGCATTCTACACAGCATAAATCATGAGACCAGGTGGAAAAATAAAAGTAGGATACACAGGTAAAGCACAGACTGTTATTTTTATCTATTTATTTTTATTTTTTTTGGAGGGGGAGGGGAATTTGAAAGAATTTGAGGAATTCATGTTGGAGTACAGTATTCCAATCGACCCCTCAGGATAGAGACATGCCCAATGACAAAGCTGACAACCCTAAGTGTTCAAACAGAGTGAGACTATAGGCCTATTGAGGGGGAGGGGGCGGGGGGGTGGATTACCTAATTACCAGAGAATGTCTGTAACTTTACTTCAGCCTAAATCAGGAAGAAACCAGTCCGGGCTGATTACACATTTACGCTGATAACTGCAATAGATATAAATTACATAGAGATTACCTTTTTTCCACGTTAATGCTGTAATCAGAACATTCAACAAAAAGTTTCTCAATAAGCCCAACTGAATACAACAAATACAATGATGGGCCAGATAATGCAATGCCACAACGCAAGATCATGCGTCAAAATCATGAGTTCTAGTTTAAAAAAACACAGGTAGACAACATGAGCTGGGAAAGAGTATAGCTATCTGGTTTATAGCTTGTGAAACTGCAGGCTATGTAACTATGATTGCCTGGTTCTGACTCTGCTTTACAGAGGTGTCAGTCTTGAAACAGTGGAAGATATTTCATTGTTGCAAATGAAATATCAGTTAGCAATCAATTTTTGAAATTTCAAAAGTTGGACAAATGGTATTACAGCATTTAATAAGGTAGTTTAAATGCGTATACTCTGTTACACCTCTGTTGTGATCCTTTATTTGAAACTGCAGTTGAGAGCTGTGCTCACCCTGGGTTCTCAACTCTCAGCCGGTGGTGTCTTTTCTACTCTCTTAAGTTTGAAGTCATACTTATCTGTTATGTTGGTCAAGCATGCGGAGGTAAATGGCAGAAGCTACATGGTGATGACAGTGTGAGCACAAGTGGCCAACCAGATACACCTCTCTGTAATTTTGGAGACCGATGACAGACCTTTTTGATCTTGTCTCAATCAGCCATTGATGTAACAGATATCCTGTGATTAAAAAAAATACTTTATACACAATGTCCTTAAAACTAACTGGATCCAAAAAGGGCTCACAAGATAAAAAAACAAGTTTTAAAGAATATCAATACTGAATAACAAAATAACAACAGATAACCGAGCATCCACAGTAAAAGAATAACCAAACCTTTATGTGCAGATAAAAGCTTGTGATGGGAAGAGCAGCCAGGCGAAAGACTATCTCTGGAGCAGAGTCCCAGCTGGGATGCACAGCACGGCCCCCACCCCCCAAGATCATGCGCTTCACCTGAACCACTCTACAGCAGACCCAGGTGTGCAACACTTCTGGCTGTTGTTTACCTCTTTAGATTACCTATTACATTCTGTTAGGGTAGACTTTGCTGTGTGAAAGATTCAATGTGGGGCTGTTGGTTTTTTTTTGCAGATTAAATTTGACAATAATCAGTTAAGACCCAACAAATCAGAGTAAGTGATCTTTAACTGATTAATGGAACTGCTGAGAAACAACAAAAACTAGCAGAAGCTGTGTCTCTCCAGGACCTGGTTAAGGATCCCTGCAGTAGCTGCTAAACATTGGGGCCCTGGGAATCCACACCTTGCTTACAGCAATCAATGCAATCACCCCACTGACTAAATTCTGAACCAACAGCATGCAATAAGTGGATTAAACAGATAAGGACACCAACAAAAATCAAGCATATACTGAAACCAAACATATATACGCAAGAAATAACTAAAATTTACACAATTTCAGCTGAGTACAACTTGAGTTACACAAGCCTGTCAGTCACATAGTAGTACTTGTGATGAAAAGCTGAAATGGCAAAATTTCCTCACTTCTTCTGCCTGTACAGAAACAAAGCTGGTTAATGATTCAGAGTGCCCCTTTCAAATGTGCTCAGACTAGCATTACATCTGCAGTGAAAAACTAGCATGTAGGCTACATAATGAAGGATACCTACAGTACACCTCGATGGAAATCTGCTTCTCCTCTTTCTACTCTCTCTCTGAACACCCAGCCTGTCTGCAACTTAGACTATCTGTCCCTTTTCTGCCAAATTCACTTTCAACAAATTCAGAAGATTTGCCTCAAGATCTGCTGGAGCAAAGGGAAGTCATGCCAAACATTTACAGCCTCTGTCTAGAGATATCCATCCCTACAGGGTTGCTGACCAGACTACTATATCCGTGAACCAGTACACAAAGAACCACAGTGTAAAAGCATTAACAGAAATAAATAAATGTGGCAAGCGCTACACACCATTGTACTAACATGACTAAATAAGGTGGCAAAAATTACACATCAGGGTCATTCCATGCCAACTCAGTCATGGATTGTCTTGAAATAATTCATATAAAAACTTCCATGAGGTCCTTAGTGAATTGGTGTGGAATGACCCATCATTGTATTAGCAAGGCTAAATAAAGTAACAAATGTTTGCTATTACAATTAGGTTCAAAACAATTTCAGAAAAGATCTGCTTCTTTCAACACTGTCTCTTCAGTAGTGTTAGGAAAAGACATATCCAAAGACAAAATTTGTTGGTGGACCAGCCATTGTGCTGGACCAGCCAATGTGCATTCTTCAAAATTTAAGGGTGCGTGTATGAAAAAACACAACTGCAAGTGTGACTTTAGATTTTCCATTATGTGTTTTAGTGTATGCATCATTTTAAATACAATTTTGCCTGGTAAAATAAAAATTAGATATTTGGATTAACATGCTTACTGCCATGTTTGTGTGTAACAAGTGCATTTTAGGTCTGAGGGCATGTTTGTGTGTGTGTGTGTGTGTGTGTGTGTGTGTGTGTGTGTGTGTGTGTGTGTGTGTGTGTGTGTGTGTGTGTGTGTGTGTGTGTGTGCCTATCCCAGCAAGGGCACATGTGGCCAGTCTTACTACCAGCGTGGGTAGAGAAACCTGAGAGCCTGTGTATCTGTTGACTGAGAGCATATCGATTAGGATAAATGAGGTCCAGGCTCCAGAGTGCCGCGGGACAGAGTGAGTGAGCAGAGGCTGTGGGCAGGGCCGCTGATCGTAGCCACACCAGAGTGCTGTCTGCAAGCAGACAGGACCAATGGGACAATGGCAGTCTATTTACTTTAATGCATAGGATGAGTTATGACTTTCTAAAATTCCCTCTCAGATGTCATATTGATATTGAGGTGATGGACACTTGATAATGGGGATAGGACATCAGCACAGAGCTGGGGACTCTGCTGCATGTCACCATCACCTCCCAATGCATTTGGGGTTTATAGTGATTGCTAAGTAAACTCCCTTTCTTCATGTTATTAAAGGAGTTAAATGCCAGACATTCACAATAAGCCACCCCATCTGCTGCCTAAAACTCTCATGCAATTTTTGCTGATGGCAAGCTGTGGCACCTTTCACAATTACATGGGCTTGTTTTACATGCAACTTTGGTTTGCTGCCTCCTGTAGCAGCAGGAAAAGTTAAATCCCCATAAACAGGAAAGTGACAAAGGGAGAGCAACAATACAAATGTGTATCTCTATCCACAGTAAAATGGCTGCAGTCAATGATTACAAAGCATTGGTCCGATGACAAAACACCATTTCTATTAACCGGCCATGGTAGCGGCACACAGACAAGGGACCATTCCAGATGCATGATGCATCTGTACCACTGCAGAGCTCCATTATGCTGTATCTGGGTTGGGTCTATGGTGTTCATTTAGTATATGCAGACAGTACACATAGTTTTCATGAATTCACAGTGAAAACAACAACCCTGATTGCTATGAGGCATTTTAAAAATGAGTGACTCTGACATGCAGTCCAAGAGAAGGAATCCTTAGTGTTCGTGGTGGCAGTAGCAGTAATACTGAAACTTAAGAGATTTTAATTTGCTTAGCAGGCAAGGCCACCTTCATAGCTTAATTTTAATATCATATCCACAGTGGAAGCTTGTCAGTGGAGTGCAAGTGGCTGGCAAGATAATGTAACATGCAGAAGAGACAACAAACCATGTCTTATACTGCCTTCTTGAGACATTCACAACAATCTTATTAAACACTCCCAAAGCTAGTTACATTCACTGTACTAGTGCAGATGCAAGTTGAAAAGCATTTTAACTCCATATCCAAGAACTCTGTTCTCTCATTTAATTCTAAATCTGAAAATTTGTTCAGTGTACTTTTTAATAAGGAGCGGTTCCAGAAAATTCACTCACTGCTTATGTGGATTGTGAGCTTCAAAATGTTTGGAGGTGGGACACAACTGGATAATTACTTGAGCGATTCCTGCTATGCACCTCGCTCAAAAGAACAGCAGCAGTGTTCCACCAGGGATTTGAACTTAAGACTTTCTGACTTGAAACCTACTGTTTTAATAAATTCACTGCTGCCTCAGTGGTAGCTGCAGCTCAATTAGCATATCACAGTCTCTTCCACGGATTATTCTCCAAGGACAGATGCCAGACTGCACCTTCACACTGTGGTCCAATTCACTTATACAGGCCCACGAAACTCTCAAGTCAAATATTCGTGAAAAAGGACAATATTCATACACAACAATTACTACTATTATATATATATATATATATATATATATATATATATATATATATATATATATATAATATTAAAATGTATACTGTATTAGCCTTCACACCTCTTTACAAATGAGGACACATGAACCTTAATGCATGAACATTTTTTAAGTCTCTTCCACAGAAAGTCATAAATTCACCAGTACAACGGGAAACACAAAGCACAGCTGACCCAAAGACTGCAGCATCAGAATCACTCGTTTTTTCCTCCATTTCCACCTTCCTGCATGTTTTACCCTCTCCCACAAATGAAAAAAAGTTTGGTCATCCATCTTTTCATGGCCCTTTGCCCCAGTTGTTCTTCTACTGGATAGTTACACAAATCACATTCTTTTTCCTTTCCTTACCTCAATGTCAAATCAACAGATTTATTGTCAGCTAATTACAATAATCAATTGCACTATCATCCCTTCTCTCTTTCTTGACAGCAGCTGAAAACTGGAAAAAGAAACTGAAAATATGTAGAGCAGCTAAGTGACAACTCTGTAGTGGAACATTGTGTGCAAGTTGCATAGGATTGCCCTCTTGTACTGTAATGTAGTGTAAAATCTGCTAGATGAGAAAACAGAGAGAAGGAACTTGTAGCTCCTTGTCTTTCTAAAGCGTATGACCCACTGAACAAAAGGTATACTGGCCATCGTGACACTGGTGGGATGTACAGAGGACCTATTATGGCACTGTTTTTTAAAGCACTGGTTAGGCACATTTCTGTTACCCAGACAAGTCTGGTAAAGTGCAACACAAAACCCAATTTCCATTTCTGTCCTTAAAGAACCAAAACAGGGTCCCACTGGCCACAGCTAGGCTGGAAAGGTATCTGCAGTTCATGGGCTTTTGACTTTGATGTAACTGCAGCATTTTGGGTGCACTGGTCTTCTGCTCCACAAAACACACCTGTTCAAATCTTTGATTTGGTGACACTGAGAAGGGCAAGTGAGCTCACCCTGAACTTCCAGACCGATCCCACGGTTTGTTGGGTTTGAACTGGTTTAAAATTTTAACGCGGCAACACAAACCAGCACAACCTATAGCTCTCCCGAGCCAGGGCTGTCAATTCATCATTGTACATCCTTCAGAAAGTACTTCCATGACTGAGGGGGGACAACAAACTGCTGGGTTTGTCCATCATCCAAGTAACAACAGGCTGAGTTAATGCTGTTATTTCCCTATGTCTCACTCAGACTCATCTGCACATACTAATGCTGTTATGTCCGTATGTCTCACTCAAGACCCTTGTATACACGTACAAACGCGCATGGCACACACATAAATGAAAACTAACCGTAATCATTTACGAATTGTGTCTGCGTCCTGTTAAGACAACTTAAGAAAGACATAAAGGACGCACCATATCAAGTTTAAATAAGAGTTCACGAGACGTGTGATGGTTCACACTTTATGTCCAGTTATGTTTTACTAGCGTCGTCCTGGATAAATGACCAAGCAGACAGCAAATTGGCCATTTTTAATCTAATCAGCGGTCTGCAGTTCGTTACATAATATTGCGCACACAGCAACAATCACAGATAAAGACACCATTAAACTGAACAGTAGCCACATTCTAAGCGTCATGATCTTGAGGTCTAGTGACAATAACGGCTTGTATTGAGGGAGCGGGTAAAGCTATTGATGACCGCCAGTTAACTGGGTGCGCATGTGTGTGAGGGGGTTTGTGTGCTCTGTATGTGACTAGAATTCGCAATGAACAGGCGCACGCGCGCACACACACAGACAGTCTTTCATAAGAATGGACAAGCAATTCTGCTACTAGCTATTTGGATATTGCATGTGTTGCACATATGCACCTTAACGACCTCCACTTTCTAAATTTAACAGACTTTTATTTATTTATTTTTTAAAAAAGGCATCGTTTTGGAACCAGTATGAAGATGGTCTCGACACTGCAGCTTTGCAACTGAGCATTTATTGAGGTCAGCAGTGTCAACAGCCAGCTATTCAGCTGTATTGACATTCGTCCCCAGTAGGCTGGGAAATGGCAGTATTTTGCAGGTTTAAGAATGTATAGCTCCTTAATGGTGTTCTAAAAAGAAAATGCATCGTTTTCCATTTCAGCCCACACCTAGGTCGCTGGCGAACTTGGTTTCGCTCAGTTTGACAATGATAGTGCTAACTTAATAGAACTAGCAAGCAAAACATTAGGTAATTTCACACGGACACCTAATTATGCACAGTAATGAAAATCGTGTGTTTACAGGATTTGCTGCCTTTCCTATAAATGTAACTAGGTACCTATGTTGACGTGTGTTTCGAATTTTAAATGCCCCCTTTCCTCCAACCTCATGCTAGCTCCAAACCAACTGATGCATGATGCAGGCATATACTGCAAGCACATGATCAACCTAGATAGCTACATATGGTACCATAGGCAAATACTCAGCAAGCCTACGTTAGCTGAGTAGTGAAAATGCAAGTTCGAAACTCCATCATGGACTACAGTGCTATATCAAGAACTGTTAGCTAGCCAACCATTACAATCAGCTAGCTAATCAACCGTTATCTTTGTAATTCGGCTTGCTAACGTACTAGCTAGCTAATGTGCATGTTGCCGTTTGAAACATAAAGGTGGATGCATGAGCAACCTCAATTTATAGAAGTTAACATTTGCCAAGAGGCTTGCGATAAACAGACGTGACATTTTCAACAAGTTGCCGAGCATGAGACAATGAAAACAAAACTACCGAGCCTTGCGTCCCTTCTCCACCGCCTTGTGAATTTTCATGCCTGGTGATCTGACTACATGGCTACTGTGAGCACAATAAACCAGTGAAGCTAGTTAGCTACATAACCACTCCAGAAAATGAGAAGACGCTTGATATCTGTAATATTAGAAGCAATAGCTAGCTAACATCAGTGATTACCACGAAGTATTGCTGCTACGATCTTGCCAGCTGATCTTGGCTGTAACGTAATCTAGCGTAATTTAATGGCAATGCAAAACACTATGTCTTGCTAGCTGGCTCGCTAGCAAACTGGAAACGACTAATATGTGATTTTAATTACTGATCATTTAGTTTGGCCGCACGAAACCTAACACTTGGTCAGCATTACCTAGCCACAGCCAATGTATGGGGTTCAGATAGGGGGGTCGACCTGCCCGCTAGCAGTTAGCTTGACATTCTGTGATGTCAAGCTAGAGGCACTAGCTAGCTAGTTAGCCAACTCACACTTCTAGTATTCGGTCTCCCTTCGAGATACCAGCTCTGTCCGCTGCCCCTCCTGGTAAGACGGCACTGACGTGTTGAAGAGGGGCATACAATTCTCCATTGATGCTTCGAAGCTGCCCCCCTTCACTAACTTGTCCCCGAACATTGAAACCATAGCCAGAATCCGACTTCACAATCCGAACCAGTCGAGGGCCTGACGTCACCGTGGTCGCTGTTTGGCCTCCGGTACCGACTGCAGAACCAACACCGGAGCCGTTTCGAGACGATGTGTGAAGAAGCGAGGGGGCCGCCGAACGAATTTCGTCTCCTTCTATGTCCGCCATGTTTTAATTTTTCCCCTCTTCACTCTGATCTCCCACACTTCAACACAACATTTACTAAATACGATAGACTGCGAAGACGCAAAGAAGCGACACTGCTCGAGACCGCCTCACCATCACGAGGTGCCCACCCCCTGCAGTCTCTCGTGTGTCCTACTCCAACCGTCATTAAAAAGACAGAGGGCATCATGCTGCTCAAAACACGGATCTGTATACCCGCGGGATAGTCAGGAACGTCTACAGGATGATTCTTGTAGCTGATCTGTTATGTATACAAATCAAGCAACTTGTGCTAAATTTTGCGCAACTTGACTCCCACAAAACGTGTTTCTCCTGACGCAGACGTACTGAGATAGCAACAGCTAAAGCCTCTCGGAGCATGTAGTTGTGTTACTTCTGTGTGTATGAGAGCGTATGCTGTCACATTTTATCGATAATCAAAGTAGTTGAGACAACGTTATTCCATAAAATGTTCTTACATTCAGTGGAATTCAGGAGTTGACCGGGTATTTTTGTGTATATTTATCTATAAGTAATCTGAGCTCTCATCTAATAGGATAGTCATAAAATTCAAAATACTGTATTTACAAAAGGTAGAGGGCTAACTCCTTAATAAATCCACTGTATGGAATGCGCATTGCCGTATAAAATATAGTATACCAGTTATACAACCTGTAGGAATTTTGGAATAATTATTTATTTTAGATATATGGAAATAAAGAGGAAAGGGTCTGCAAAATCTGTCTGAAATTACTAGGTCATGTAATCAAACATGCATTTAAAAGGTAAGACTAATTAATTAGTAATTAAAGGCAAGAATTACTGAATCAATCAGCAATGTTTAATTCATTTCGTGGAACCGACGAACAAGAGCAGCAATGAAGTGGCCAAAAGAATAGTCACACATCTTCACCGCATGGCGGAGACATTTTATTAAAAGAAAAAATACCTATGACAGTGATGAAATGTTGTCCTCGCTTCAGTTTTGACGGAATGTTAGCGAGCTATACCCTGACAGTGCAAAACGCTGGGTATAATAAGATAATGGACTCTGACAACAGAGTCGTCTCCATGACTCTGCGGGTGTTGGTAAATCGGGCACAGAAATGTTGTCTGTCTACTCCTGTGTAACCGTGCAACTTGTGTACAAGTCCGATAAAACAAATGTACAAAATGGCTTAATCAATATCAGCAATTTTCATGACGTATAGACGGGAGAAAGTACTATAGCTCAGGCTACATTTGGTGTAAGTTTACTGCGGTGCGTATTTTTGTCCTTTCTGCAGAATGTGTGGAGGAAGATTATAGGCCTTGCATTCTTTGGCAGGGTCGCGATCATACCAGTAGAGTGAGCACGACTTAAACACCAATAACAGAGTAAGAGGAGGCATTTGAATTAAGCGAGTATATAGTTTGTTTTCATGCACTGATATAGCGCATTTTATTCTTTTTTTTTTGCGTCTGAAGTGTGTCATGCACGTTATATCTCAAGCGGCTGGCCTGACAAGACAGAAGGACATGTTTTGCTTGTTCTGTCACGGGAAAGACGGGCCCCCTCTGCCCTCGCCTTCTTTCTCTTCATCACACACATCATCATCACAGTTCCTTCCTCCTCCCTTGCATTTCCAAAACAGAAAGCCCAGAACCTTGGATATTAGGTTAGGTAATGGCTGGAGCTTACAATGTATTAGTCCACTCACATTGGTTTACCTTTTTTAAATACAAACAATGTGTCTGATACCACACATACATGGTATTCCTGCTTATCCTACCTAAATATCCATTCTGACATACAATTGCAAGGCAATTCAAATTGACTTCCAACCTCTGTCTTATAAAAAGCTGGGCCATCCAAAGGAGAGATACTGATGCAACCTAAAGCCAGGGTTATGACTTAAGGTGCTGTATTCAAATTGTCATATTCTGTATGGGAAATTTGAGGGGTAACTGAAATAACCAGGAGACAGAAGTCAAGGTTTTAAAATGCCACTTTAATCGTCATGATATTTTTTACTATGATACTCTTTCGCTATTTGTAATATGAATGGCGAAATAGTGAATTACACTATGCAGTAGTGTCTATATTGGCATGGTTTTTTGTTTGGGTTCTCTTGTGTCCTCCCACAGTCCGAAAGACATGCAGGTTAGGCAGCTTGGACTCTAAAAAGTCATTGCATTAGTTCATTGGAGACCATACATATGCAGGCAACCATGGTGGCATACTCTAGGAAGTCTATAGTCCCATCAGCGTTTGCATCCAGGTCTTTGAAAATTTGATCCACTTTACTTGGGTCATTCCCTGTCTGTGGGCACAAAAGGGTGGGGAAGAGGAGAGGAGGGGGAAGGTGGAGACATTTTTAATGATAATGAATGATTCTGTGGTTTTAAGGACCAATTATGCATTAGGTAGAACTACCCTAAGAACATGCTTCACAATATATCATATACAGTTTTGATTTTATACAAGAAGTTTAAAGTAAATCAGTGAGAATGTTTTAATGCTACAGCTTTTTATTTGCACCTTACCCTTACTAAGTTTCAGTATTTTGTCACAGTTCTGAACAAACCTCACTTTTGCTTATCAAGGAGTCTTCACTAAAAGGTGAGTAAGTCAAAATGTGAGTAAGGAAAGATCACAATATAATGTTAAATGGCATGGTAGTTTGTAAGGATAGGGCTCTTACGTCCAAAGCTGTCCCCAATTCACTCTGAAGCAGTAACTTCATGTCGGCCTTGCTGATGGTGGGTGCAGCTGTGTCATTCTCCTTTTTAGCGTACTTATGGAAAGTGGCAATGACAAGACCCATTCCTTGTTGCAAGTCACTCATGGTGGCTCTAGGACAGAAGCAGAGACACAGGTAGAGGCTCTGTGAGGGTCTGTCTCACATAAAGCACCAATGCATGTTGCCCATCATGTTGCATCTTTCAGATCAGTGTTGTCATTTAAGAGAACAGCATATGAGCTGTATGCATACAAATATGACATGCAAAAGATTGAATAAATTGAACTTTATTTGTTGCTCATGATTCTGCAGATATAACTGACCAATTCCTGTCGAGTTTTGAAGCCTGAAATATATTATCAAGATAGTAAAAATTCTTCTGTTTAGAAGTGTGAAAGTTAAAAGCATATCATTGAAATAACTGTTTTTAGGACTATTTAAAATAATGTATTCATTTTCAATTTATCCTGAAATGAGCTGTGCTCATAGCTTGTCAAAACTGTGTACCAGAAATGTATCTGTAGGTGTTGGTTTTTGTGTGACTGCCCACCTTCTCTTGTCTGAGTGGTCTGAGCGAAAAGTTGATTGCCCTTCCATATATGCAGTAAAGACACTGACAGTAAATGTCTTTTTGGGGTCAATCGCAAAGAATACTGCACAATAGTGCAATCAATAGTCAACAGATGAGCCAGTAATTATTTATTTGTTTTAAAAAGAGTAAATAATTAAATGATAAATTAGTGGGAAGAGTGATGATATAGTAATTTGAGTTAAAAATGTTCAACAATCATTTGTTTGCATCTGTTTAATGTTTGGCCCAGAAAATCTTGAGCTAAAAGTATAAAAACGTATTTATTTAAATATTGTAAGTACAGTAAATATAAGTAAAATTAAAACATTTCAAATCTACCTCTCTTACTTGCATCTGCCCGGTCCTATCTGAGCTTTATTACCATCTGAGCTTCTCCTGCTGTCATTTCATTTGCCTGCATATGTCTGGTACAGACTGAGCTCGCTTTATGATGCCCCACTGTGTCATTAGCCTCAGAGGCGTCACAGCTCTAAGAACATCCTGAAGTGTCCCTGTCTGACTGCATTTTTGCCCCTGCCTCCAGGGTGTGTCATGTGAGGTGATTCATGAAGGCCAGAATACTGGGAATTCCAGTGCAGCATCTGTTGATACGATGTTGTGCATATGTTACAGTAATCCATGCTTTATTTTTTGTGCCCTCAGTGCCAAAGCTTGACTTTCCTATTCATGGACTTCCTGGAACTGATCTGCATTTTGAAAGTGTATGTAAACAGGAGTATTACAGAGAGAGAGTGAAATGAAGAAAGGGAGGTTGTTAGGGAGGGGTAGAGGTGGTTGGGTCGCACAAAGTGCTCACATTACACACAAGAGGCCTCAGCTGCATTACTACAAACAACACTGAAACCTCCTATATTTCACACTGCCCAAAGCCATAGAATTCACCTTGAATTACACTATGTTTAAATATCACAAATACTGTAGATGTCAGGAAATACTAAAATGGATAGCAAAATGTTCACAACAGTATGAATAGAACTGAAGTGTAAGTTAAGTTGACTTAAGGTGCATAAAAAGTACTGGAATAGTTCAAATGAATTTTTACACTGGATAGGAAGTAAAGTGAAGACTAAAAATGAAGCATGCTGATAAATAAGTAATACATTCAGAAATTAAACATATGGTCAAGATTTGGCTTGTGTATTTAGTCTCGCATTTTTTTATAAAGCAGTCAAGAGAATTTTACTCACATTGGTGTGTGAAGAGCTGCTGCAGAATGAATGAGAGGAATACAAGAAGGAGTGCAGGAGAGAGGGCTGTGCCTCATGCTTTATGCCAGGAATGCCACACCCTCTGTCATACCTGTCCTCAAATTCAAACCCTCAACCCACCAGCAGCAAAGTTTCTGGAACCCTATTGTGTTTGTTCTGATTCTTTAAATTATTTTTTTTCTGCCCCAAAAGTGTTTGCACAGCCAAAACTATAGAAGCTAGAGCTTCCAAATTTGGTAGATAGGTTTCTATGTCTACCCGCTACTCAAGTTTAAAAAAATACTCCAATTGGCTAGATGGTGGCGCTATAGTGGGCCACAACATGTTTTGGGCTATAACTCTTGGACCTTTTTGGCTAAAATCAAAATTCTTTTTTCCCCTGATTCCCTGGCTCCCGATGAACAAAAAAGTCTCTCTTGGCCAAAATGTTGCATCATAATAGATTTTCTGCCATTTTGTATTTTATGAATTCAATTTTATGATTTTTGAAATCATTCATCCATTACAGCCAATTGAAACTGGCATTAAGGATGTGTCAAAGAGCAATCTATATGAAAAATTCTCTGATTGGCCAGATGGTGGCACTGTAGCAAACCAGAACGTGTTTTTGCCCATAAGTCTTGGAACTGTTTGGGGTTTGCCTAATAAATGTGATTCTTATGACATGAACTTCCTATCAGTGCTTACAGCCACACTTTTAAAATGATCAGATCAATTTGCCATAATGACTCTGCCCTGCTGGACTGCTTGGACCCTGTTGATAGCCGCTTGCAGCTATATTCTTTTCTTATAATTACAACAAAATTTATTTATAATTTTGTAGTAATTATAAGAAAAATGGACCGTACAAGAAGCACGCTTGGAGAAAAAGCTTTATTCATGCAAAAATTAAACAAAATACATGAACAGAAAGAGGGGGAAAACTAGTAATGAATATAACACCGAAATGTAAAAAACAAACTAAATATGTAAAATATTTGTCATGTAGACAGCCTAATGCTGAGTACAGGCATCTGCACTTGCAGTGTGAAATAAGAGAATCAAATTCCACACTTAAGAGTTCTAAATTGTCGTGGTGGATGAAATTCCGGACTGTGAAATTGTGGCTTGGTGGATGTAGTTTCCTGTACTGGTCTATCAGGTCCATTGCAGCACAGGCATAAGATTTCAGGAGGGAGTCAGGTGCTATCCAGTGCAGATTTCAGAAGGCTTCCAGTTGCTTGGAGTCCTTGTCTGACCTGGAACACCTGCAGTGACACACAAGAGAAGAGAGGGAAGTGCATCTTGCCAAAACACGTGAAACATGAACATTGATTTGAATCGATGATTGTTACATCTAAACTGGCCCTGTTTAGTGTTGGCTGGAACCTACAGCATTTAGCAGTGGTGGTATGGTGAGTCATCACCATCCATCCCTTCTACTGCTTGCTAGAGTCTTTCCCCAGGCCCTTTTGATGTCCAGCAAGGTCCAGAGTCCATCCTCAGAGGGGTCAATTTTTGTTTGATCTCCAGTCCTAGCTGTGGGCTCTAATTTAAATTTGTTTACAAGTGATATATGGCAATGTTGTTGTTATCTGTCATTGTCCTGTGGTTGTAGTTTTTCCTGCTTTTCTACAGAACTAAGCGTTCTCTTCTCATGGCTCAGGAACTACAGGTGGCTGTTTTAGTTAATATTGTGCTATAACCAATTTGGTTTCCATTCAGCTAGAGTCAGCTGTCAATATCTGACTTGTTTAAACCAACTGGTTTTTCAACAAAACACAATGACTGGGTAAAATGAGTGCGTTATGGGAATGTATCATAGCTCCACCCATTTTGGTGTGGTCATGATACCTCACTCTCCCATTCTTTACTTTGTCTAAAGTTGTCTTGCAGGAATATTCAGGGATATCAAAGGTTGCAACTGCAACAGTTTTGATGTTATTGTATGCAGGTTGAGAGTTGCTAGAACCAGAATCCCATCTAGTTTGATTGATTATGTTAATCTCTGTTGTATACGGCATGTAGTGGCTGTTGAAAGTTTTCACTGCAGCTGTCTTTGCAGTGCTGGTGATTTGCAGTGCTGGTAATTGCAAGTGAGGTACTCATATAACAGGAACATGCCTCAGGCAAATGCAAGACATGAGGATTTTGGCTCTCTCAATCTTTGCTTTCCATCCAAGCTTCTTTTTACTTTTTGTTCCTACTTTCATTCTTGTTAATGGTAGTTGGGCATTCTGCATTCTGCATTCTGTGTGTGTGTGTGTGTGTGTGTGTGTGTGTGTGTGTGTGTGTGTGTGTGTGTGTGTGTGTGTGTGTGTGTGTGTGTGTGTGTGTGTGAATGCTCATGCATTCATATGTATGTATGAGTTTGTGCACACATGCCTTTTTGGGTGAATGCAGGAGAGCCTGTACAAAGCATTTTTGTTATTTCTGTTTGTGTATGAGTTTCGGTTGTGTGGTGTTCACTCCTATGTTGGAAAAATGGTTTATATGAGTGGAACGGTTATATGTCATTTGTATTCTACATTTCATATGTGCTCTACAAGAATTAATAATAAGCATGTTGAAACAGGATTTATGTAAATTCTGGGCAACCACTGCATACTGCAAACGCTGGACGTATTGTTCAAGGTCGTGTAAAAATGTACAGAATGACACACCATCACAATATGCATTAAATTTAGACATACACAAAGCCAAATACAACATAAACAGAACACAGCTGGTACATTCATTCATGTACAGCGCAGATATTTACTTTAGCATCCTGGATCCATACTCAGTACACCCACATTTGCTGTATAAACACTGTAGATGAATTAACTGTTTTAAAGGAAGAGGGGATTCTGTCATTAATTGCTATGTTTGGCTGTGCAGCTAAACCCATAAGCGTAGCTGTGGGTCCTCTCTGCAAAGTTTTCCGTTCTCTGTTTGCATTCTTGTTTGTTGGCCATGGGTAACTGCATCTGTGTATCTAGAAGAGTTTGGAGTGTATATAGTTGTGTGTTTGTGCATGTGTACATGTATATGTATGTGCACATATGTGTATGTATGTATGTATGTAAGTGTGTTTGTAAACAAAATGTGTGTTTGTGCTTGTATACTGTAGATGTGTGCGTGTATGTGTGTGAGGTTCCCAGCATACCTGTGTGTTGTGTGTACATGTAGGTGTATATATGAATGTGCTGGAGTTGCTGTGGTGTGGTCTGAGTGCATGCCTGTTGTTGGAAAACAGGCAGCAGAGTGACTCAGTGTGTGTCTGCAGGGACTCTGTCTATTTCCTTTCCCTCACAGTGGAAAATCACAACTACTCCCCCTTCCCTCTATGGACTGCCCTCAGTCTCTAAAAAGCCCTCCCCTTCTCTCTCTCTCTCTCTCTCTCTCTCTCTCTGCATATTCGGGTTGTATCCTCCAGGTTTACACCTTTGTGCCCTGTCTGCATTCTTGCCACCCATTGTGCCAGCTACTCACCACCGACAGTCCTTCCTCCCCAGCTCTGGCACCACATGTTGGCATGTCTGGCAATTACAGGAAATCCTCAGCTGACACATCCACTGCCGTCATCCTCTCCCATCCACTTTCTTTCTCTAGTTGTCTCTTGTTCGAGCTCTTAAAATGTCTTCCTTGGTTCATCTGTTTTCTCCTTCCATTCCCCATTGCACATGGAGCATTCCTGGCCTTTCCCTCTCACTAACAGCAATGAAAGGACTGGGATCACATGAGACTCTCTTCTTCATTTTTATCACTTTTCTCTTTGATATTTAATATCTGCCTTTCTCTCTTCTTCAGCTTTTCCAGTTATTGTTCTCTACCAATACACACAGAGCCAAAATGGCATGAAGGAGGGAAAGAGAGGGAGAGATCAAGAAAGTGAGAGGAAAGGAGATGTCATGAAACCAAGCAGGCCAAACCAGACATATAGCCAAACTGGCATGGGCATGGTGGGAATGAAAGGAAGAAATTACAAAAGAGAAAGAGAAAAGGGTGTAGTAAGACTGAAAGAATGGTAAAAAAAGATGGAAACCAAAGTAAAAGAATATCTAATTGTGTCTAAGTATATCTAAGAATATCTAATTCTTGTGTGAGAGAGAGAGAGAGAGAGAGAGAGAGAGAGAGAGAGATGGGTAAAATAATATTTTATAGAAGAATGTATATGCATTAAAAAAAACATGTAAAAAAACTGCCGCACAGCTCCTCAGGGCACTGCTTTGCATAGTGTACAGTAGACCTGCTATATGCTACAGCAGCTCACTGAATTTTGACAATTCATTGTGCTTTGTTGTAAAGAGCAATGCATTTGAACCGGTCCAAACAAGTCAGTGACTGACTGCTAAGTGTAGCTCCACCCATGTTTTATGTCAAAACACCTCATTTTTCCATCACTAGTAAACATGCACAAAAGGATTTTTTTTTTAAAAAATCTGCTTGCACTTAAAAGAGTATGGGTTTGTATGGTTTTCTGTGGGTGTGACTGCTCATCTCAAATTGCATCTAAATGTACAGAATTGAACTAATACACACATATTCAAGTCCAAAGTTCCTTTAATCCATTCCCACCACAACTCTGCATGCTAGCCTTACCCCTTAAAATTAAGCTCTAGTGAAAGCAACTGTCTTCACTCAGCCCCTGAAATAAAAGCATAATAACAGTAACCACCTCAGCTTTATATGGTTAAGCAGGGATGTGCAGCTTTGGTGTCTACAAGTGCAGCCTGTGTTTTTCTCTAAACAAGTATAGATTAACCCTCGGAAATACATTGTATGGAATTTTTAGTCAATCAACTTAAGAACGCATATATTTGCCCTACAGGATGAGAGAAATTCAGCTCTACACTGAAGCTGCAGTGAAAGCAACTGGCTCAGCTCAGCACTTTAAAGTTATACTAAAAGTGTCTGTCTCAGCCCTGTATGCTAAAGCTAAAGTACACTGTGTTCATTGTTAAAACAAAGGATCCTTCCTCAGAGTACCAAGACTGAGTAATTCACATTTCCATCCAATCAGGGCATCAAATTAATTAAATTAGAGAAGATTGTGTTGACTGACAGGGTTGATCAGATTCTGTCAGACTTACTGAAGCTTAGTTTATGTCAATTTTAAAATTATTGCAAACTGATACATGGAGACTCAAGAACGTTCAGAAGATGTATCACATTTAATAGAGATTAGGACAATATTTTACTTAAGTGATGAGGTAAAATAGCAGGAATATGGAGTATGCATGTATGGAATTTCAGTTTTGTTTGGTGTAGCTTTATTTCAAATGCCAGTCTGGCCTTCTGTAGTCCGTCTTCTCTTTTCACTTGTGTCCATCACTCTTGGTCATCTTTGCCACCTTTGCCCTTTTTCTGTCTGTAGTAGCCCTTGGCCAGGAGTCCCACAAGCTGGCAGAACTCCCGTATATTTACTGCACCATCGTGATTCTTATCCAGGGTTTTCATTGCCTCCCCAACATCTTCTTCATTAAACTTTTTCTGTAGGGAGAGAGTTTTTGTGATCAAAAGAGGAAGAGATTTAGAAATGGGTTTCTTGCTATGCAACAGTGAGATATTACAGGTAGGACAGGTTCCTTTGACAACTCTTTTGTTCTTCTCTGAGTTGTTCAATTGCTGACACACCGCCTCCAAATGTTCTTATATTTTTCCTCTGCTAGTCTCCTCTCTATTTGTGAAATGTTATTATAGACAGCCTTGAAAAAGGTCATAGCACAGAAAAGACACATTTAAAAAAATGCAAACAGCATATGAGATTCTGGGAGATGTGTGAAAAGTGGCTAAACCCCCTTGCACTCCAGACCTCCCAGAATGCATTGTGATCCCCTGCCCCACATCCCCAGCCACACCCCAGCCAAATTCCAACGGCCATTGTGGTGGCCCGGTCACTCACCTTGAACTCCGGGCTGCTCAGTTCCTTCTCCAGCAGCTGCTTGAGCTCGGCAGAACTCAGCTTGTTCTTCTGTTCATCTTGCCCAGCGTACTCCTCAAAGAGCTCAACCAGGGACACCACGGTTTGCTCTAGCCTCGACATGTCTGTCAGCAAGAGGGAAGTTGGGGGAGATGCACCTTACGTCAGTGATGGGCAGGTCCTGGTGTCTAAGCAGCTTTTTGTTTTCACCAAATGCCCTTGCTCAATTTGCAGATTACACAATAATAGAGTAAAATAGTAAATTAAATAAATACATCAGGTAGTGGCACAAGAGCCTTCACTGAAGCATCAGGTAATTTAAATAACTGGCCTAATTTTGCAATTAAGAGCACAGGCTGGCATGAATCCAGGCACAGGGACAACCCTCCCTGCCCATCTCTACCTTACATAATACATATAGTGTGTGAGCACAGTCCTGCACTCACCAAGAAAAACATACAGATACACAGGCAAACACACACCTGTGTGCACTCCAGTGTACCTACACCAGACAAAGAGAGAGTTGTGCAGAGAAGAACACACACTGGCAGCTGGAGTGTGCAGTTAGCCTGCACATGCACCGACAAGTATATACATACTGTGTGTGTTCAGAGAAAAAAATCTCTCCACTATTGCTTTTTAGGTATTTCCTAAACAATAAACAATTTTCTGTGCATTATACACATGCATGTAATTCCTGATCATTCTTAATCATTCATTTTCTACTGGATCAATACAGTATAAGCATATCTTTACATAATCATAATGTTTGATGTGATTGGATAGAATATCATTCTCATCTTTTCAATCTTTTCATTCCACCCACATATGTCATCCTGTTTACATTGCCATGCCTGTCTTGTTGGCATGCACTCTGCCTTACTCATTTTTCAATCTCTTCCCCCCCCCGCCCCACCCAAGGCAAGTACAGACACAAACTGTACTTGGGAAACCCCACCTTTAATATCTTGCCTCAATCTCTCTCTCTCACACGCACATAGTACATTATTCACTCTAACCTCAGGTATCCCTGACAACAGAGAAATGTCTCTCAGACTCACCTTGTGGGAGTAGTGCACTCTGCAGAGTGATCAATTAATCTGAACCTTACTTCCCGAATGAAGAGTGAGTTTTGCTGAAAGCCCTTTTATAGCAGAAGTTACAGATCCTTTCCACTCACAGGCACAAATTATTAGGCTGTGATCCACGCCCTACATATGACTAACACTCCACCCAAACCTGCTGGACCGGATAGACAGTACAGTCGTGATCAAAACATTCTGCCATTCAGAGAGTTGCACAGCTGTATAGTGAGGTTTGGGTTGCATAAGGTGTGTATGTGTCTGTAAACCATCTAGTTTTACGTTGCTTGGACTGGGAGCAAAGGACTCTGTCATAGCTATGTTCATTGTAAATATGCATACACTGGGCTAAAACTGGGCAGTGTGAGTCACCACTGTGAGAAACATGTATTTATACTGTGAGCCAGTGACTCCCTTTCAGACTGGACTGGAATGTTACATAACCAACATTTTCCAGCTCTCTATCCAGCATTTTTTAAATTCTGTGTTTTCAGTGTGAGAGAGGAAATCCATTGCTTCCAGAGCAAGAGCACTACTATTTAAGAAACATTTCTCAGACTGATTTATAAAAATTCAATGTGAATTTCTAGTGCATTGTCAGACCAGTAGCATCAGGCTGTCATCATGGGGCCACAGTGTGCTGGTGTTTGATGTGATTCAGCACTTAAGTATTTGTAAGTCATTCAGTGGTGGTTAATGAGCTCACAACAAGAGAGGAACAAACTTTACCTTTAAGCCTACCATTACTTTCAACCAGTGTGCAAACTATACCATGGCTTTTGAGGGACCTCACTATTTTTTTTTTTTACCAGGGGCCACTTTCGTGTGCCTCAAAGAGAGGACTGACTGTGACTCTTGTTGCAAAGAAATATTCATAACTGCAAGCATGTTTGCCTACTTGTTTTAGGCTATGTCAGCACATCTGATATATAATAATCAGTTAATGACCACATCAAACCTCCACACGGGTATCAAAACCAAACATCACAGTATGATACAATACAGCCAACTAAAGCAGGGCACAGCATTGGTACAGCATCAGCGTCGTTTGTCATCAAGCTAACATGTGCAGGTAGAAGACATTTCTGGCTCTGGTTGTTCTTCAGAGTCCATTGGCTTCGATTTTTTGGTAAATCCAAAATGTGCAAGTGAGCTTCCTTGTTTTCTTTTTGACATATCTGTATGCTGACTACAAAACTAGTAATCAAAGTAATCAAACTAACATTGGCTACCAAGTTCAAAGCCGTTTAATGTCCATCATGTTGTTTTCTTTCCTGAATGGAGTTGAGCTGCTACACACGACCAACTCGGCTAGGTAGCTAGCAATCTAGCAATTATTAAGTTATTAGCTGTCTTTGCTATCTATTTGCCATTTATAGGCTATTGTTTTTATGAGAGCCAAACATTTTTGTTTGTTTGATACCTTTATTGTTCAGCATGCATATTGTTAAAGTTTTCTTCTTTTTTGTATGGCATTGGAAATACATTTGTAACCTTTTGTAAATTGTAAGTATTCTTCAAACTGTGAAGTTTTACAGTTTCATTTTGTCACCTGGGTGCCTTTAATGCAGAAGCATGCATTAAAGGCACCCTACCTTAGGTGTTTACCTTTTATGGTCAGTAGGTGTTCTACAGAGACTCTGCATACATTTCAAGAGAGCCAAACATTTTTTTTTTTTGTTTATTACCACTGTTGTGCATTATGCACATTGTCACTACATTGTGAATCTGCCAGACAACATATTTTTTCTTATTTTGTATGGCATTGGACATACATTGGTAACCTGTGCTTCTCTTGTAAATTGTAAATAAATTGGTAACTTAAACTTCTCTTGCGAATGGTTACCGATAAAATATGCCTTTAAAACTGTACCTACAACTGTGCCTCCTACAAACTGTAATGTTAATAGAGGTGCAGTTACATAAAAAATCAATTTATTACAGAAAAGCAACACCTGAAGAGTGTGGGGAGATTCATAATGGCTTGGGGGAATAGGTAATGGCTTGAGTGGAATGGCAGTCAGCTGGCTGTCACATCATCTGGAACAATTTGCCCAGAACTTTCTCCCCATGACAACACCACTGTTTCAGAGTATACATTAGAAAATGAGTAGTTGCATAAATAGTATGTGGGGGGGTATGTGCGTGCGTGTGCATGTGTGCTAGACTTGTGTGTCTGGGTGTGTCCCTGTGCATATGTGTGTGAGCGTGTTTGTGTTTGCGTGTCTGTGTTGTTTATTTTTCATGGCAGCCTGTTAGAGCTGGGACACCTCAGCAACCAAACAGGTTGTACAAGAACTCTCGTCTCATTGCGTGTTTCCCAATGACTGAAACACAACCTGTTTTAAGACAGACTGTAAATTTACCCTGGGCTTACTCAATACCTACTATATAATGAGCAAAGGAGCTCACCTCTCTGCCACGCAAGCCATTTTTCCTGCTCCAGGGTAATCTTCATCACACCCCCTCAATTAACTGCACCCTACTGTTTTGTGTCCCCCTTACAGTTTAGATTACATGAATGACTCCACCATTTTTTAGATCAACAGTCATATTTTTCATATTTACTTTTGTCTTCAAATGTAATTCAACACAAAGCACGTTTGGCTGCAATTTTCTGTACCATTGAAATTGATTAGTTTCAGAGAACAGGTATCCACATTCTCAAATGGAACTTAGGTGATTTCACCTGACACACTACGATAGTATCAATTCAAAATCGGGCATATTTTAATTGCAAGTGTCAACAAAATAACAAACATAATACTTCAAACAAAAGAATTTGTTCATGTGACCTGGGATGTGGAGTTTTTGCTATCATGTCACCTTAAAACAATAAACCACTTTTCAATGTTTGGCTTTTGTTTGGCAAATTGCTTTTTTGACCAGGTGTCTCTTGTAAAAGAGAGTTTAATCTCAATGGGACAAACCTGGTGAAATAAAGGTTAAATAAAAAGTCCTGTTTAAGAATGATTATCTGCTCTTTACAATTCAGAGGTTGTTATCACAGTTGGACTAAAAGCCAGTGTACACAGGTTATCCCAGAATTCAGTCTGAGGAAACCTGATCTAACATACTGTAAAACAAACACAGTGACAGAGAGGGTGCATAGTTAAGAATGCATCAAAATGTTACACTTACCTAAACCATAGTACGGTAAAAGCCTGCCTACTTAAAAGGTGTTTTTTGGCTATTACTTTGATTATTATAATGATGATGATGATGATGATGATGATGATGATGATGATGATTGCCCTTGAAGTATTATCACCCTATGTTTATCCTAACTGTACCTGAACTTTGACTGAGGAACAAGACCTCCACTAGAACATGAGAAAGACAAAAGCTGAACTGACTGATGGTTTCACCCTGGACCCAGTGATGAAACAGTTCCAAACATGAACCAATTCAACATGGACGCTTTTAGGAAGGTAAGCACTTATTGTTCAGCTTATTCAGTGCTACATTCACTCACAATAAAAGCCATATTATTAATCTGTATTACTATAGATTAGTAATGTGTATATTACTAATCTACATGCACAAATCTGTATTAAAAACATATTATCTCCTCAACAAGAGCTCAACCTGTGCACAGACTTGGCACTTCCCCGTTATCAAAACAACACATCAATAGATTTTAAGGTCAGGCTATGACTTCTGGTTTGTTTCTTGACACAATAATGGTATTTGGTTGCTCAATAGCTTGTCTATTGAGAAAGAAGAGTTTGGAGTAACATTGAGCAGCCAGGCTTATTGTGATATTCGGGATTGTCTATGCATTGATGTCACCATTGGTGTGGGTGTAGGAATGGGCACCAGGCATATAAGGGCAGTGTGAGGCAGGGGAGAACCATCTGAACATCTGCAGACACTTGTGTAGCCCCTGCAGACAGCATCACCCAAGCAGGTAAAGTCCATTTTCAGTCTTATTTGTGCTTATATGAGTCCCTTACTGCACAACAGGGGCAATGAAAATAAAATTAAATTCAGCGTCTGTTCTTCTAAGACACATGTGCTGACTGAGGTGTAACGTTCTCTTCATTCCATTAGGGAACTGCATTTCTCCAGCCGTCCTGCGACATTTTAAACGCAATATTCAGATGCAAACTTTAAACGCAATATTCAGATGCACATTTTTAAAGCAATATTCGGATGCCAGTTTTTTTCTGTGCACTACACACATATTCATGTTTCGTCATCAGATATCTTTTGTCTGTCTTCCTGGCTTTGAGTTCCTTGAGTTTATAGATAAGTGAGTTTCTTGTTTTTTTATGCATTAAGAATTTGATTTCTGTATCATGTTGATTTCAATACTTGCAAAGTTGTGTTTGATAGTTTTTATTTAATTTTGCATTTTGACTTTCCTTGTTTCCAGTACTTACACAGTCTTACCTCCTCTGTTGTCCTCACATTCTGTGTGTGTTTCACCTAAAATGACATTGTTTCCCTTTGTTATTTTTGTGATTCTTGCTCACTCTCTCCTATAATATAATACTGTACAATACTCTCTCTCTCTCTCTCTCTCTCTCTCTCTCTCTCTCTCTCTCTCTCTCCTCCTCCTCCTCTCTCGCAGCATCACTATGTCTCTGGAGAGTGCTGTGCAGATTGTGGCCGAGGTCTTTCATAAGTACGCTGGTGAAGATGAGAAGAAGAACACCCTGAATTGCGAGGAGCTGAAAAAGCTCTTGGAGGCAGAGTGCAGCAAGGTGCATACTGCCTTTCTTTCTCTGTTGGTTGTTCCCTGTGCAATGTACTCTTCTGCAATGGTAAATGCATTTGAATTTTATTAGCTCCACATTTTCAAGGAGTTTACAGGTAAAATTTCAACATGTTAATTTTCAATGTTCAGAAACCAAATGTAATGCCTCTCTTTCAGCTACCTTTCCACCCGTGCTCTCCCTCTCACTCCACCTTCCTCTCTTTCAGAAATGTGGTGCTGGGAAGATGAAATGCTTGATGAAGCGGCTGGATGAGAACAAAGACGGGGAGATCGACATTGTGGAGTTTGGTGCCCTCATTGGCATGATGGCCAAGAAGGAATCCTGCTCATGAAAAACATTCAATACTTTCACACCAGCATACTCATCCTTTCTGTAAACACTTGAGGCTAAGTAAAGAAAAGTTACAGAACATAAACCTGTTGCCATCTTTGTTTTGTCTTGGGTCATTTACATTAAGATGACAATGGAAGACTAAATACAGGGAGCTTTATATTCTCCTGCCATGGCTGAAGCAGGAGCTTGAATTGTAATCCACTGTTGGTGGCTGTAGTGTATGATTTGTTTATTCATTTTTATCCAAACTTCCAAATTTCTCCTAATTTAGAGTGGCCAATGGTCTTTTATGTATGTTCAGTATGTATGTGTGTATAAAATATGTATGTATGAACAACACACATATGCGCATGTTTATATTATACACACATATATAGATGTAGTATATTACATACCTCTTTATTTTTTAAATGTTTCCAATATAGAATCTGGACAGACACTGGGGCACTTTAATTTTGCAGAAATATATAACACAATTTCATTAAACATTAAAGTATATTCATTTTTAAATTAAAAATTTTGTCTGATTATGTTAATTTATCAGAATGAACATATGCTAAGATAAAAATGTATCCTGGTGATCACTGTGATTTTCAAAAATGACAATATAGCACACCTTCAGTTATTAGCTATCAGAAACTCAAGTAACTGAAACAGTAAAGCATTTTACTAAAAAAATTACATTCATTCTTATGAATAATTTCACTTTACTGACAGTATTTAGCATCAATTCCTCCCTTCCTCAAAAAACTGAATTTTAGGAGTGGGCGACAGTATAGGCAACACAGTGTTAACAGTTTCATGTCCTCTCCTGATGTCTGGTGGCGAATTCTAAAACTGTAGACTTTTCCAATGATGATAGAAAAGTGTGGCACAAACAATGTTGACTGAATCATTTAAGAAATTCAAAATGCCCAGCGATTTGACTGCATCTTAACTTGCACCATTTCTCTGGAAAGCAAAATAATTTTATTTCTTTCATTACTATCAAGCACTTTAATGATCAATGTGTAATAAATCTGGGACCAAGTCCATGTGGTAATCTCCATACAAATGTCATTTTTAACAAATTATTTAAACCAAATCAACAGTTATGTAATTATTTCAGTATAGTTCCAGACAGACGTACATGTTTGCACACTATTATCTGTCATTTTCCTCTGTCCATATTTTGCTATTGATTTTAATCATTAGGTCTTCACATTATGAAATGACAGAGAGATGTAATAAAATATACAGAATAAAAAAAATAAAATGTATTTCCACCCAGTGTGGAAAGTCCAAATTCTAAATGGCTTAAGTCTATGTTGCCATCCACAACAGAATATTTAAATCCCTGAGAAGTGTTTTTCACTGGCACAGTTTATGCAAAAACAATGGTGGCTGAACATTAAACAGAACAGTTACTTCTATTTAGAGGTTGTCATTTGTGCTGTGTCTGATATGAACTGTTCTTCACTGTCACTGTTTCCACAATGGAAACACATTGTGACAAACATCTGTGACAAACAGTATAATCTGAATAATCTGAACAGTATAACCTGAATCTCTCACAGAGAAGGCCTGGCTGCCAAAGCCCATATAGAAGACCTAATTGATGACATTTCATGACAAAACTTGAGCTTCCAGCCAATCACCTTTCTTCTTTCTCTGTTCATGTGTATGACATTATAACAAATTTCTAATGGCAAGGATATTATTCTCCTGATCTCATCTACTTCAACAACTGCAGCATGCTTGGTCTTTGCAGATTGTGGGATTTAAAGTGATACTGAGGTGGTTTCATGACAGAGCACTAGTGTGTGCTGCTGCTGCACCTCCCATGGTGTGGAACCACGTCGGGACAATGTGCCAGGCGGTTGTAACAATGGAACAAGTCTACAAATAGAATTAAACATTCCAAATTTATTAAAAACAATAGGGTAGAAATAATAATTGTTGTGAAATGTTTTCCTGACATCTAGTGGTATGTTTTGGTACTGCCATCCTGTAGTTTTGTACCAGAAAATGTTACTGTGTATGCTTGCATAATTGCCCTAATCCACCCCACCGTTGCCTGGCAATTGTTCTGTTTAGAAGAAAACAAGAACCACTGCAATAATTTGTGCTTAAATGCTGGGAAAAGGGAAAGTGACAGAAGCAGAACTGTACATTCCAGACATACCACAGACTATTAAAAAAATCCAGGAAAAATGTAGATATGTGATTATGAGATATGTGGTTATGTAGATATGTGTAAAATAATCTGTCATTATGCTTTGCTCTGGCTGATGAAATGAATGATGCTCTGCATTCATGAGCTCATAATCTTTTACTATAAGTTTACAACAATACATACCACCATTTAACAAGGAACAAAATAGTAGATGAATAGTCTTTCTGTGGATATGAATTTTCAGTGCCTTGAATGGAGGACATCTCTTTTTTTCATTAGTTTTTTCTTTTGGTTTTTATTTTTTCCATTCTTTTCATTTTAATCTTTAAATTTGGATTTTCATATATTAACCAAAACCAACAAACCCAGACCATGTTACCTCCCACATGCAGCACAACAAACAATTCAGATTTTTCCCATGTTGGATTTCTAAAACAAATTGATTTCAGGTGACTGTTCACTAAGACCTCAAAGAAAAGATCAGGATAATCACATATGGGGAAAGGTCTGATGTGAGCCTCTTGAGGCTGGCTGTCAAAATGCAGCCTATTTGCAATTCACAAAATGTTTAATGTAAAAAAGAGCTGTAAAAAACATGGTGGGAAAATGAGGTACCATAACACCCAGTAGCACACAGATGTAAACCAACTGACTGCAAAGAGCTTGCAAAGAGGAAATGTTTGGATTGAATCATGTCAGGGAATGACTGTTACATGTAGCTACAGTGGTTTTTCATGTCATTCTTCCTTCAACCACCACCAGTGAGATGTTTGTGTGATAATTGGTGCACAGGAACAGATCTTACTTGTGTTGTTTACCTCTGCCCTGCCTTATGAATCTGGAATGTGCAACACTCATTGCATAAGAAACATCATAAATGTTGTGTTTTGCAAGAAATATGTGCACAAATTAACATTTTTTAAGGATCATACATCTGGTCATCTGTTAAAGCGTAAAATCAAGTAGCACTATGGAGGGCCATGTGTGTGCTGGTTTTCAGTCTGCCCTTTGTTAGATAGCTAGTTTATTTGTTAAAATAGTCCTGCTGGTTTGCACACAGCCTCACTTGTCAGGCATACAAGTTTTAGTCTAAGAGTTGAGGCCATTTGTGGACCAAAAACACGTAATTATGAGCCTGGTGCCTCTGCTGTGACATAAAACCATGTGACTTTAGGAATGTTCTTTGCCATTAACCATGGCCAATGACTATTTCTGACTAATCACAATCAAATGCAGCAGGACTGCAATTCAAAGAGATTGATCAGCAATGGAACATTTGCTCTTGAGTTTCCACTGCAATAAATCTACACATTGCATACATGGCTGTAGGCCAGTGCATGCTTCCCAGACTGAGACTGAAGCTACAGTCAAGACTAGTTTATGCATAATGAACATGAAGTAAATGATTTTTGTCTGTTGCCCAAATGGTGTGCTTTACCTTGGAGAGCGCACAAAGGTGCATGTGAACAGCTGAATGAATACATGAACCAGTTATGGCAGTGATTCTCTGTAAAGACAAACTCATAATGACAGTGTGAGTGACATCTCTGTTTATAGGGAGGTCATGTGATCGCGTTTCACTTCTGCACATCATCTTACTTGTGGAAAACGCAGCTTCAATTTTACATCATAGTTGAAAGTTGTTGAGAAAAAAAAAAACATCAACAACACAAAATGTTTTTTCAACCCCAGCTAACCTAGTGTAAAGCTGTTTTTTTATTTTTTTGTATAGTTCTAAATTGTGACAACATTTAGACATAGTGTATTGCATAGCTACACTGTGCAGAATTTCAGACAGATGCATGTGCTCTCCTCAGGTCCTACAAAAGCTGAATGAATCTATCGGTAGGGTTATTTCTTGGATACTCACTGGTGTAAGACAAAGCTGTATTAGTCACATCACCAGTTAAAACAACATAGCAATGCAACTCAATATGCTGCACAGTGCAAGACTGTATGGAATACACTTCAGAAAAACAGCAAAAATTTATAGCAAGATTTTCAGTCATAAGTTTGAAGAGATCTACACCAGGAGATTGAGAGTTGTCTGCATCCCTATCAATTTCAATCGCACACAGGCACAAAAGCACAGAGGGGTTGAAGGGCTTGCTGACAGTGAGTGTGTATCTGGCTTCCTACACAAACTCTCGTTCCAGCTTCCCTCCTTCATTTTTTGGTCTGCATCTTCAGGTGCATCTGGTAGCACTGTTCACAGGCAATGGACAGCCCCACCACCAGAGACACAAACTCCTCAAAGTTCACCTCTCCGTCCCCATTGTTATCCAAGTCTTTCATTATGCGGTCCACTGTGGCAGGGTCCTTCTGGGACTGGGGTGGGTGAAAGAAAAGAGAGAGAAAACATGTAAATGAATGAGAGAAGAGAGGAAACAGGGAGTGAGTGGGATTAGAACCATAGCCCATGGCCATTTTCATGGTCTGCCAAATAGGTGTAGAATTTTCCTTCTTTGTTCATTATTGGTTTAAAATAATTTTGGCACATACATTAGCAACATAACATTTTGTATCAAAGACAAACACACAGAATTAACGGTGCAGAGAGAGGGAGGAAAAGAATGGCCTACCTTAAGAAAGCCAGACAGCTCAGTCTCCATCAGTAATTTGAGCTCATGGCGAGACAGGGAGGTGGCGTTGCCCTCCTTGGAGGCGTAGCGGTGGAACACCATGATCAGGGACTCCATAGCGCGCTCCAGTTCTGACGGCATGACTGCAGGTTGGGGGTTACACTGACACTGAGGTACAGAGCGGAGGAGTCAGATACTGCATTACATTTCAGCTATTTACCAGATGCTTTCAGGAGTAACAAGCCCATCTCTCAAGCCATCATACTACACTGTATTATAACAATTTGTTTCACTTACTAAAGAAAAGCAAAATTGCTTGGCATGGACTTCCATTTACACAGAGGACTACAGTTAATATTTCTACACAATATCCATTTATACGGAACACTTAAGACCTGACTGAGTTGTGACAACAGCCTAAAATGTCCCTGACACATACAGTCTTACTAGTTAAACTATTCAGTTTATTCTCTGTGATGCTAAGCCTTTCATACCATTAACACAGCATCGGGGCTAGTGTTACAATGCTAACACCGGCAGACAGAGCGTTAATGATCAGTGGCAAAGTATTCTCGAACAATGCAACAGCAAAGCTGGGAAACTGTTTGCTTTGGCCGCCTCCGTACATTCTTTGGCGTTCTACCGCTCGTGAAAGCTGTTTCCCTGCCACTCCCGTTCCATCTCTTATCTCTCCCGTTTCGCTCTCTCTTTCTCAGTGGAATGTAGCATGACTCACGCCCTCTCCCTCCCTCAAGTCTCCTCCTCAGGGAGTGTTAGGGGGATGATAGATGGACGAAAGGGGGCAGAGGGAGAGGGCTGGGAGAGTAGGTGGATATTTCAATGAGAAATGAACAAGTCTTACAAAAATGAGAAGTGGGTATGAGTCATTCTGTTCAAATACTTAAAAATGCAGTTTCAACAGACTTGTTCGGATAAAGTCTTAGATATATTTATATACACTAAAAGTTGCTGAATAAAGTCAGACAAGCAGGTACAGGTATTATGTATCAGACATTAATCTCACTTTCAAACTATCTATAAATCCACAGACCTTTCAACTATGAACATGTACAGGTCAATGTGGTTTTGTCCAAGTAAGGAAGTACCAAGAAAATAGAGGATAACGGATCCTCGCTTGTTCAAGAAAGGAGAAACGACAATGCAAAAAAGATCAGTTTTGCTCAGCTGAAGAACTACAAACGAATGAGATTTAGAAAATAAAACAAAATATCAGATATGATGGAATAATACAACTATAACGAAAAAAGAAACGAATATACCGAATTTCAATAGAAAAGTTGTTGAAAGAATGGTTTGATTAAAATATCGACTTTGTAGGGTCAGAATCACTGAACAACAGCACACGTACGGTAACTCAAAGTAATTGTATTAACCGTTGGCTAAATATTTAAGCATTTCATTCGGTAACTTATGCGCAAGTGTGTCCCAATGCAGTTTTCAAAAGAGTTATTCATTTAGACACACCTATTTGCCATCTATCGAAAACGCTGAATTAACGGTACCACTTTAAAACACAGTTAAACCACAGGCTGCGAAAAGTTGGCTTGGCACTTTTAACGAGTGTGTAACAAAATGAAATGTTTGATCTAAACCTCTTCTGTTCCTCAATTTTTTGTCATAAATTTTTTGTCTTAAACTCACATCACGAACTCTTACCGGATAGAAGTTGGTGGAAGCAGATGATATGAACAGGAACCTCTGCAACACATTGACCAAGAATTTATATGGGGGAAACGCCCAACCCCGTGCGTACGCTAGCGCTTGTGGGATCAGAGCACTGTTCCCCAGAGCAAGGAACTTAACGCGAATTTCCCAAACGAACTGAAACGGCCTCACAGTACAGGCGTGAAAACCTAAAATGAGAGAGATTGACGGAGCAGAGAAGTGCTTGGTTACCTGTGTTTGTTTGTTTGTTATTATTATTATTACTTTAGGTGAGTTAATTCTGTAATCTTCGATTTCAGATTTGTGATCAAACAATTCACATGTGGTTAAAACAATTCTCAGAATTCAAGGCCATTTTTATACATTTAGGTTCCACCAGAAATCAAAGCATGTTTTATATGTATGTAGCCCCTCCCCTCCATTTATGAATTATATAACTTTTATATTGTATTGTAAATTTGCTGGTAAAGGTTGCTCGGAGGTTACATTTATTTAATTGCTGTAGGTTGCACTTCTCTTTACATACAGCAGGACAAAATGAATGGATGCATCATGGTGAACAACGTCAGACATCCTGAGGCAACAAGATCCACAAACTCCCTGGCTGACAATGGGGTTTGTGTTTACCTAAGATTTACCAGACTCTTCACTTATCTTCAGTTAGTGACTTTATATAGCAGCTGCCACACCCTTCCTGCTGAGGCTTGGCTCATGCTTGGTCTTTAGGTAATGGTTAAGGGAGCCCATGTTGGTCCAGCGCTTCCACACATTTTCTCCAACAGTAGTCCACTCCCATGAATCAGCAGCAGCCCATGTAAATGTTATGAAGACTCCAGTTGATTCTCTTCAGCAGATATTTTGGCATAGAAGCAGCTGACTAACCTATGGCCAGGTCAGATTGGGCCTGTGTCAATAACCAGCAGACTATTGGAAACAAAAACATTACTAGTGGTTAATGCAATATAAAAAGCCATTCAAACCTAATATTGGCCCATCAGCTACATATTCATGTAATCACAATCATAAATAATTTACTTTTGAAAGGATCAATTGACAAAAAAACAATACAACGGTACAGAGAGAATAAATAAAACAGTTACACCAATTTCCCACTGTACAGTACCCTACCCTGCACAATTAAGAGTGGACAGCATGGAGCTAGTATGAATAGCTGTATATACTGTGTTTATCTGTATTTACTCTAACATAAAAAAAAAAATATTTCATACATGACTTTCCACACCTATAATACAGTCAAATGTGAATGTCATATGATCATGCTAACACCTAATTTATTTCATAGATATTTGCATATATTTGTAAATTGTGTGATTTTTTTTTTTCATCAAACAGCTTATAAATGTTCCTGGTGGTTTCCTCCATGCTGAACACTGTGGCAGCCGTGTTAGACTTGAGGATGTATCTCTTGTAACTGAACAGTGTGTGAGACAGGGTGTGTCTTTTTAAAGTGGAATTAAAAGGACATCCACATTCTGTACATGCCCTTACCTGTTACACCTTAAGCCCCTTTAAGCGTCAGACATTAAGAAATCCATACATTGGATCCAGCCTACATTTTACCCTCTACAGCATCCCTAGAGACAAGAATTTATTAAAATTGTTTTATTTTGTTCCTTGTTTGTCGGACACTGCTTATGTATTTGAATGAGCAAAGTCTTTTGAGAAATCAAAACATAACTGAGACTTCCAAAACTGGGAATACCTGTTGGATGTGTCTGGTAAGGAGATCTGTTCAGCTAAAATAATGCAGAAGTATCTGTATCATGTGATTTGTATGTGATTTAGTATCCATTTATATTTGTGGTGTCACAGAAATACTTTTCTGCTGGATTGGATTGTAATCATGTCATCTGATGTCATCAGTACCTAAGATTAGAGTTGTATTGTCAAGTCAGGCTGGTGTGAAAACCAGCAGTAGCCTGAACAAATATTACATGTTTTAGGAGGTTGCCCTTCATTGGAATTAAAACTTGATCCACCCAGTTGTAAACTACAGATTATGAAGCTGATGCGATAACTGCTGCTTTGCAGTTCAAGGTGCAAGACCGATACACATTCACCTATGTACGACTCTGTGTTCTGTGTACAGTGGTGAAAAGTGAGGCCCCTGCAACTTTAATATCATCTGGTCACTCTGCAAATTATATTTGGGTTTTCTGTCCAGGGAAAATACTGCAGTGTCACCAATTTAGTCCTTTGCAAAATGTAAAAACTAATTAAAGAATATTTTGTTCATATTTCCATATTTCAAATATTACACTTTTCAGACTTCCAGACAATACATTTTACCATTAATATAACTATTGTAATATCTTAGGTACTTTGTACTACAAAGCTGTATGTATAGCCTCTAATTTAGACTTGCATGCATTAGTCAGCGAGTGCATTCCACAGCTGCTGCACTGCAGCCTTTAGCAGATGCTGGATGCAGGTGTCAAATGAGAAACATTGTCAACTACTTTTTTACTGGCATTGAGAATATTTGATATTAGAATTGTACTTCCCATCCAGCTGGCAATATGAATAACATAGGAGAAATAAGTCTGTAATAACTACATGTAATCTTTTCCCCCCTGCCATCTGTACACCAACACCTCCACAACCTGTTATGGCCTGACTGATGATTTCAACAATGCAGTGAAATCACACAGTGATTAGGTCATTCTGTGCCCATCCCAAACAAAGTTTATTAGTCTGACGTTGCCATGGAGATTCAAGGTGCATTTAGCCATGGAAACTACAGGCGGTGCAGACAGTAAAGTCGGCTCACTCACAATAGCTTACATTTGGCTGGAAATGAAATCCAGACACAGAAATGCCTTGTGCTGGGTTGAGCTGAAATCTTTTTTAATACTAAAGGAAGTGATACTACAATTGATAAAGTTAAGAAAACATTCCCTTGCCATCTTACCCAGCTTCTTACACTGACCATTTAAATATTGTGAAACCTTTAACATATCCTACATGTGTAGTTATGAGACTGTGAATTAATATACAACAGTACTTCCTAAAACTCAATTTCATAAAATAAGGATTGAGTCAAAATATCAGCTTCAAGGCTCTGGAGACTGTGCTAGATCTGCTGTCAATATGTCTTGGCCACTTCTTCTAAATCGAAATGCCATGATAAAGAATACCAGCTTTATGTATATATCTTCTATTTGTAATTTCTCTCAGTAATATACACACACACACATTATTTTGTCCATGTTTTAATAACAAAAGGATCTGACCACATTTTCATTACCAAATCACTTGAATTATTATGAGGAAGTTGGATAAAAGGGATAAGAGAATGACAGAGGGTAGAGGCCTAGGGAATGGGTGAAAATTAGGGTTTTGTGGAATGTTAAAAAAATAATTATGAAAAACACAAAAACCACTGAGGATTCCAATTGCCTAGCCAAGCATGACTGTGTCTGGACGAGGCTGGCATTGGTGGTGACTGGATTGGCTGGTTGTTCTGGTCAGTAACTTTTCAGTTCTTCCTCTTTCCCTTGCTGGCAGTTTTGGCAGGAGTTGCAGTGGGAACAGCAGCCTGGTAGAGTGCAGCTGAAACCTTGTTAATGTAGTACAGTGCGAAGAGGGAGAATATCAAGCTGCAAGAGACACACGTTTACAAAGAGGGGACAAGATTTTAAATGAATGAAAATTACAATTTTCAATTTAAATGTTTCATGTTTTAATAAAAATCAAATCTTTTCTACAAATAGGAAGAAGGTGGGCCTATGGTACAAAAAAGAAGACATGCCACTAGTGTAAAAATGCTTGACTGGAACTTTCATCCAGTTGTAATTGACCAATTACAAACCTGGTACCATTCCTAACTGTTCTGTCATTCATGATGTAAGACTAGTATACATTCAGCTACGCAAAACTATAAGTTAGCTGTAAAATAATCACTATTCCAAGCAAAAAACAGACTTAACCTTGAGATTACTCGTTGAATGCATTCCTTCTGTTTTGCTATTGAATTAACTTGCAAATTGCATACCAGGGAATGAGAATATGCCATTGCCAGCAGATGGAGCTCTTTATTATTAGCCTAATCATGTATGGTGGCTATTTAAATTGGCCTGTGGACATCATCATACTTTATTCTTAAGACATTCAAAAACAAAAATCATTTACTAATTTTTTTACCGGCTTCAATCTAAAGCAATGGGCTTTAAAACAGAGCATACTTTGAACAGTGTTGTGTAGAACTGTTTTTCGTCTTGGTTACTCACCAGGTTGTGACGCACACACGATGCACCAGCCCAGAGGCAAAGAGAGAGATACACAGGCACAGCAGGACTGACAGAAAAAGGGAGAAGAAAAAAAAAGAGAAAATGAGAATGTGGGAGGGGTAATGAGAGACAATATTATTCATTTTTAGGGGAAGGATGCACAAATGCAATACCCTACAAAGCTAACACTATCATCCTGCAGACGCCATGCTTCATGGAGCAACAAAATATATTAATGAAGAAAAAAGCCAAACTGACTGTTCCTGAACTTTGTCCTTTACCTTTAGCTACAGCACAACAGTGGACCATGACTATAGAAGTTCTCATAGGCCACAGATCCTTTTTCCACATTCTCCAAACAGGATTAATAATGCAAGAATGGTTTGCATTACAAAAATTGGTTAAAAAAATTATTTAATGTGTTATTTAGAATATGTCTTTAAAAAGGCATAGGCTCAATCTCTACATGAGCACCAACATTTCTGTTCAGGTGAATGTAGTTTTCATATATAAGCATTCAACAGTAGACACTAGAGAAGGTGAAGCATTGTTGTGTCAAGGCAGTGAATAAAATAATGACACTGCTATTGCAACAAACTCACACAGTGTACAGCACATACTTACTTTCTGGGAAAATCTTGGCCTGAAACCCCTTCCCAAAAATAAGGTTCTCCAGGTTGTTAAAGGCCTAGCATTGGGTTAAGGAACAAACACCAGACAAGTGGAGAGGGCATGTTGCATGTGTTCTTGACTTTGTGTTGGGTTGGTGGGAGGGTGGTATTGCAAGCAGTTTTTGCTGCATGGACTGTATTTTGCCTGATTTAGTGTGAATAAATAACCTGGACTGAGCAGGAAGGGACACTGCTGGGGATGAGGGAGACTGGAGCTCTGTGTAACTGGTTTAATGAAGGATACAGTCAGGGAGCAGATGAACAACACCGAGCCCAGAAATCCGCCCAGGATGGTCAACCACTCGGAGGATCCCAGCTGTCGACTGAACATCTGCATGCCAGCGAACACCAGTACTGACAACAAACTGGACAGGACGAGTGAAGTGCCCGTGTTGACAGCTAGAGGTAGACAAGTGATGAGAGAATGTTTTAACCACTAACTGCTTTTTAGCAAACATTGTCTAGGAGCCAAAACACCTGTAAGTAGTTAACTTGTACCAAATTCCCATTTGCAAGTGAGCTATACCGATTCATAGTACAACAGAAAACACTTCTCTGATGTGCTTACAATAGCAAGCACATATTTAAATTCGGTAAGATTTACTACGTTGATTATGTTCAAAATGGCAAAGCAATAAGCCCCTGGTTCACAACAACGCATTTTCGCTACTGAAAATGCCTGGTAAATCGACATCATAGCTCAATGCAGCTAACGTTAGTTAGGCCACGTCAGTCTCACTGTACGCCTGCAAATAGGTCCGACTGGAAATGTTGCAAGTTTCACCTAGATCTATAGTGACACCCGTTAACTAAAATGAAAAATCTACTACATTCTCATGTGTTGGTCAAAATATCGAACGCCTCACTGCTTTAAATTCTACCATTAGACAGCTTAAAAAACACTACACAGAAAACGATTACCATCAATTACTGGCTTGCAAGGGACGTTAGCACAACCAAAGCAAATACATATAGTCAATTATTGTTAGATGTGAACATCATCCCTTCAATCGTAAATAGTCTGAACACAAAGTTATATAGCTTAAATAATTCGACGTGAAATACATGTCAATGATTAACATTTCTCTGTAATGAATTTAAAATGAGATTAGTCAAATTGTCAGTTGTACAGTTAGTCAACAAGCTAGTAGTCAAAACTTGGTTTATGAATCCCCATGGCAATTTTCTTTCAAAAAAAAAAAAAAAAAACTTACCCATGTTTTTCTAATAAATTGCCTGTCCCGTAAAGCTGTTAGATTTTATTTCTTTATGTGAACGCTAGATTCTTTAAAATGTACACACTCAGTCTCTCATTCCAACACGCAGGCGAACCCGGCCAAGTACTGGGATATCTCACACAAACGAAAGCTTGCTCTCTCTGAACATGGACGTGAAGCAACAGCGCGACACCCAGCGGCGTGGAAGAAATAGGTAAGCTATATCCACACAATGAATTTAATGTCTGCTTGCGCGTTTTTTCCATGAAAATAATAATCCTGGTTTTTGAATTTTTATTTGCTTTTATATATCAACATAACATATATACACCTGTGAATCCATATTTTAGCATTGTCTAATCTTTAGGTTAATGAAAGATAGATATCTTAGCCTATTTATTGGATATCGCTATATTTTTTTCTCATGCAGTTCTGCGAATAATGTGATTTAAAGAAATAAATAGCCAACCAACATTAAACTTGATTTATTGACATATACGTCATATATGTCATGTCTCTTATCTGTGAAACTTTTAATATTGCATGATCATCATTACGTCTCTGTTACGTTTGTAACATGTGTTTCATTTTTCAGTATAATATTATGTTTATTATGCTATTAGGATTTATCTATTTGTTAATTTAAGTGTAATTTGTTTTATATACTTTTTCATTCAGTGTGAAAGTGTAGGCCTGGATTTCTCTGCAGGAATGTTTACGCATGCTCTCTCTCTCTCTCTCTCTCTCTCTCTCTCTCTCTCTCTCTCTCTCTCTCTCATTGAACAGTCGCTATATTATCGGAGCGTTCTCTTCATTGAGAACAGGACAATTATCAGGCGGTTGTCTTACAGCTACCCACGGGTCGCTAATGGCGACGTCTATATTATAGAGCTCACTCTGAAGACAGACAGGGCGAGGTTAAAATTCTGTTTGCGCCCTTTTTTCAGACATTGTATCAATTCATTTCTATGATTTCATATCTCAGTCAATGTATGGTGCGTGTATCGTGTAACGTGCTAGATAGGCCGATTCATTCTCGTGTGTTATTCAGAGAATACCTATAGGCCTATACAGTAGACATCTCCAACATTTTTTTCTACATTATTGTGCAGTGTGCTTTCTTGCATCGTTTGTGATCAGTGAAATACCGGCAGCAACAGTATTTTTAAGGAATGGCAGAAGCGGACTTACAAACCTTTACTTCCATAATGGACGCATTGGTTCGCATTAGTGTAAGTATGCTGGCGATTTGTATTATATAGCCTATCTGAACTGTTTTCTGTCCATTCTGTGAATTTTGTGTTTATCACTGTCTGTCTCTATTGCTTCGTGCAAGCTTCAAAGAATGTATGTGTGTCGCCAGCACTTGGTCACTGATATCACAACACAAACCATTTGCCACTGTTAAATCAAATAGCCTAGTTATCTCATAACCTATAGCCTACTGCATTTACACCCTCATAATGCAACCTGTCTAACTCCATACGTCTACAACTTTCCACTGAAAATAGTTGTAAAATTACAAGAAATGAAGCTACAATATGTGTTTACCGATGCTATCACTCCCACTATCAGTCATTCCCTTCTGCTTTTTCTGTATGGAGATGTACAGGTCTATAGGCCTGCTTTTATATTGTACTTGCATCCATTTTTTTGTTATTTTTCCATTCTCTCCACCCCTCCCAATTTACTCCCTCCTACATCTCACTACCTCTATCCCACTCCCCCTCTGTTGCAATAAGCAGGTGATGTCTTCACTGCGGGTTTGGTTCATGTATGTATGTATGTATTTATCTATGTATCTGTGTATGTATTCACAGGGACGCTTCTTATCATGCAACTTTTTAAACACAATTGTGCATGATACGTATGACTTTTTTTTACAACTGTTTTGTCAGTCTTTATTTAAGTTAGCCCGAGTGGAAAATGAATGTGCAAAGGGATTTTACAAAGATACAATTTCCCGTATCTCACGTGGTTTCTCTTCCTGAAAAATATGAGAATTCTTTCGGGTATATATCCTGGAATCCAACTTTTTTGCTTTGCTGCAGTCTTTTATCTTAACTATTTTTTTTCTTTAACATTCTGGTTCTGATATATAGAGCTTATTTTCACTGGTATATCTTAATATTTTATACATTGTTTGGGCTATATTTTACATGGACGACGGAAAGCTAGGCCTTATGTAAAAATGGCGTTTTTAGTCTCCTACATTGTGGTACCGAAAAACAGACTCAACGAGACACCAAATTATTAACTTACAGGGATATATAGAAAAGCAGTTGTACATAAACACACATGTCGCAAAAACATAATCAGAAGGCGGACAGGCAAATATATAGGAAGGGTGGAAATAGTGAGACAATTCGTGGTTGCGCGGCGGGTGCGTATGGATGCTTGTTGCTATAGAAACGGGATGCAAGCACGCGGAGGCCTAGCACAGCTGCGCTTCGGAAAAACCTGCTGATTTCGGCCCTTTGAGGAGTCTGGTTGCACCAGGCCAAATAGTTATAGTTGGATGACGGGAATGCAAAGGAAATATAGATGGGGGAGGTAACAACAGTGTATTGATGTAAGCGAATGAGCAGTTGCTTTGAACGAGTAAAAAACTACCTTGCAATTAAAACGCAGCGTAAACAGTTCTAATCTGCTGACGCTCACAACGCAGTATCCCGCTCCGCTTTGCCCCTGTTTTTCTTCATTTCACCCGCGCATATGATTTTGAAAAATATCCCAGTTTCAGTCCATCTTTTGGGAACATGGATCATCAATCATCGTGCCCACAATCCAGGTAAAAGCAAGACCGAGCTGTCTTGCAAAGCCTTGACAAGGTGCAGCAATGTGACATGCCCCCGTGTAATATGCCACAATAACGTGTATAGTGTATTATCGGACCAAACTTTGAATCTTCAGTTATTTTCTGTAAATATTGTTTTAATGGCTGGCGCAGCAGAGGAGTGAAAGGCCTGACGCTGATATTACATTAAAGGTTGTGAACACTAGAGAGGGAATGGCGGAGAGATGGTGCTTCCGGCAAGTGTCCACAGTCTTGCCGTCAAGACCTTATGTATGATTGTATATATTATCTTGTGTATGATTTCGTTATATGATGCTTATATCAATATCTTATATCGTGTAACATTCTCTCAATAAAGAGAATACTGTTACAGTTATGTTTACATAGATTTAGAGACGTCCTCAGAAATTAGGTTTCATCATTCATGGGGAAAGTTTGTGTATCATTGAGCTCATCTACGTGACTGTGTGTGTGTGGGTGGGTGGGTGTGTACTGCAGTGTTTTAATGGGCAAAATAACTCCTAAAGATCTGGAAAATATAAATTTCTTTGTTCTACTCTCTGTATACTCCCATTACTTGGCTAACTTGAGTCTAATCAGTCATTTTCGAAAAGGCACTGTGATTTAAAAACATGGATTTAAAAACTGCATTTAAAGTAATGTCCTACAGTGTGATTGTGGATTGGGGCCAATATCTACACAATAATGAAACTGAACAGTGAAACTAGAACAATCAGTTGTAATTTGACCCATTTGGAAGAAAAAAATGACAAATACTATATTGATTAGTTGGTTTTTGAAATGAGGTTAATGGGAAATTGCCATTCCTGTGTGACCACGGTGATCTCTTGTGTGTGATGGCTTAGAAACAGTGCTGATTTAAGTGCAGGGAATGAAAAACCACTCTACACACCTACATGTTGCTTCTTGTGTTTGACATTCATGGAAATAAATCAAAACATATGCACAGTTGAATTGAATGCCAATTGAATGCACCGTTGTGCAATATGATGTTTAAAACCTGTCTCTTAACATAGGGGCTGTTACATTCTAAAAAAAAGGCGCTGGTTTGCAAGCATGTACATACGGCTCTTAACATGTAGCCACCAGACACACAGGGCAGGCATAGCTGCCTGGTCATTAAGATTTGGTCGTTATTCATATTTAACAAGATTGGCTCTAACTATCCATCAGCTGGAGCTATTTATATAGAAACCCATTTCTGTTTCTGCTCTCTGTGACTGCCATTAATTCTTAACCACAAAAATCTCTACCTCCTCTTTGCCTCGCCTTCTCGCCTCTGCCTCTCCATCGAGACAGATGTGCTTATTTCTGTCTCTCTGTTGCTCCCTGCCCCCCCCATGATGTACATACTGATGTAGAGGAGAGCTTATTTTAGTTATTCATATGACTTTTTGTACTTTTGCCTCTTCCTGTTTTATCTCCTCCCTTTCTGCCTCCATGCTGCCCTGTCCTCTCGTTTTTCTGTTCTCACTTTTTCTTTGATCACACCTGTACCTATCTTTGTCTCTTCACTCTCTCTTTAGCTTCTGTCCTCTCTTAAAATCATTTGGCTTTTTCAGTATGGAAAGAGAATTCTTGTTTTTCCATTAATGTGCAGTTAAAATACAAAAGGATTCACAGTATCTTCTGTCCCTCCTAGTCCAATATGAAGAGCATGGAGCGAGAGCTGCAGTGTCCGGTGTGTAAGGAGATGGTGAAGCAGCCCATCGTCCTTCCATGCCAGCACAGTGTCTGCCTGCTCTGTGCGTCTGAAGTTCTGGTCCAGAATGGCTATCCTGCCCCAGATCTGCCCCCAGAGCCCAAGTCTCCCGCCTCCACTCCTAACACCCGCTCACCCCGCCAAGCACGCCGACCTGCGCCCAAGGTCGACCGCATCGACCGCGTACTGCGACCCGGTATGTGTGTGTATGGTGTGTGAGTGCATGAGTGAGTGTGTAGGGTGTGTATGTAAGAGAGACAGGCAGCAAGAACTAAATATAGATATTGATATGTGAGAGAGAGTTCAATGGAGATATGAATATTATTGGTGTGTATGTCAGACAAGACATGAAAGATTAGAGAGGTAATTATAAATAAAAGGAATAAGTGTGAGAGTGAGTGTGTGCGTGCGTGTGTGTTTGTGTAAATGTGTGTGAGTTTGTGAATCAGCCTTAGCAGGTGTGCACGGCTGCGAGTCTATTTCTGACCTGTCAGCAAGTAGAACGTCACCACAGTAAATGCAGAAGCAGGCTTTTCGGTGATTAATAATTATGTTAGTGAGTATTTCTTTTCATATCTGTATTTGTATTGTTCTTTGGCTGCAGGTGTATGGCATTGACATTGTTCTAGATACTAATGTCAACTAACCTGTGAAATGCTTCACACTGCCCTATATGTTCCCCTACCTACCCCTCCATCATCTTTACCTCTCAGTCCTCTCAACTGTTCCTCTCTCCCCCTCTCTTGGCTCAAAGGGTATGGAACGTACCCTGGCCGGAGACGTAAGGAGGGCCCCCCTCCCCCAATGCTGTTCCCCTGCCCCCCTTGTGGGAAGGAGGTGGAGCTAGGGGAGAGGGGGCTAGCTGAATGCCTTCGTAACCTCACCCTGGAGCGCATTGTGGAGAGGTACTGTCCACCTCCTTATCCCTGTCTCATTGCTAAATACCATACCCCTATTATATTCATTTCCATGCGTCAATGTCAGTTACCTCCATTATCTCCCATCAGTGTTAGTTACCTTCATTATCGTCCCTCAGGGTGAGTATTGCCATCCTCCATTATCCTCCTTTATCTTTTGTGCAGGGTTGGTCATCATACCCTCGACAATGTTTTTAGTATAAAGCTGTTGCAGACCACATTGGCAAATACTGAATTTGCTCCATATCAGATTTTTCCAGGTCAAAAGCACAGTACACGGGGGGGGGGGGGTGGGGTGTAGTGGGACTCTTCCTTTGTGGGTTTTCCGGATCCTGGAGTTTGGATTGTCACAGGAAAATACAAATTTACACTGTGCATACAGAGTATCCACATGAGCTGTGTATGAATACTTATGGGTGCCCTCATTTTAATTTTGAGATTTGGATGTGAAAGCCACATAAAGCAATATAATGCTTGTTTGACTGCTATAGCTTTCCGGGCATGTACGCAGACCCACTCATATAAATACATAGTATGGTACACACATTCCCATTCACACAAAAAACATAGACACATACCCACGTGCACACATGGAAGCAAGCACGCATACAAAAGATTTAGTACAGTATGACTGAGTCCCATCCTCCTAAGTGGATAATGAACAGTAGTAGTCATACATCGAAATCAGATGTTAAAAACTGCCCTGCTAAATTAACTGGTGGACCAACAAAATAAATTAAAATGATATGACAATTCATAAGGCTCAGATGCTAACCACATTTTGTTGCAATGCAGGAATGAATAATGTGTGTGGGTGTCTACTCTACTGCCACCTTGTGGTTATTATCGATAGTAACAGATTTTCCACATGGGAAGTGAAAAAAATTAGGAAAGGGAAAAATAAGATCAGCTGATTTTGTCCCAAAACTGTATCAAATCTTAAATTTTGTTTGAAATCACATCAAGTTTGTATTATTCAGTAAACTTCTTAATCCAAAAGTACTTACAGACATCACAAAGTTACTTCCTCAAATATAGATTCCTAATAAATCGTCCTTGATGCTGTAACACTGTTCTCAGGGAAGGAATGTACCTTACAAGGCTCAGTGGGACATGGTCCTGTATGAGTCCTGTATCAGAATAGACACACCCTCCATCTCTTGATATCCTCCTTCTTCTGAGAATCTTTCAAAATAGCCAAGGGAGCAGAAAGACACAGAAAATGAGGGTGAAGTTACACTTTAAGGATGGTGTTTACCTGTAAATGTTAGGTATGCTCTCTCCTCAGAATCTTGGCCAGTTCTCTACTTCCTGCAAGGAACAGTGTATTTATTTAGTGGATTTACTGTTTGGATCTCAATGGAATATTACATTTTTTGTGGCTGCACACATATCTCTGGGACCTCATATTCTGTTGGCACAATTCCTCTTTTAGAAAAAAACATTTAAAATGAAGTTGTCTGAAAAGTCAGTGATTATTGCCATTTTGCAGTTTTCACTTTGTCACCTTTTTTATCACATTATGGTGCTATTGATATGTTTGGAATTATAAGCACAAATGCTGTAAACCAGGAATGCTCAATAGCTGCAAGGTTTTCTGGTTTTCATTGTGACTCAGCACTTCATAAATATAAATGATATAAGGTGGTTTATTACATATTTCATTCAGCTTTCATGGTTTTTGGATTTAAACCTGTTTCTGATTTTAAGATTAAAACAAAAACCAGCATGCACTTTGACCCTCAAGCACCATGGCCGAGTGCCCCTGCTGTAAACTAAAATATCACGTTTGTACAAAAATAAAAACTTTATATACTAGACTGCTGATTATATGTGTAAAAAATATGTATTCATGTCTTGTATGACTTGTATGACTATATCTTGTATCTTGTATGTTTTTATTTGCTGTTTTTTTAATATAGCAATGGACATGCAAAATTGTTAAGGGCTATTTAAACATCTGATCTCCCTTCTTCTACCAAGTGTACCTTGAAGCTCTGCAAAGTAAGCCAAATGTCACACCTGTTTTTTCGCTTTTTTTCCTTCCTCTCCTAAAATATGACATTTGTGGGGTTTGTGCAGATACAGGCACACAGTGAGCCTGGGCACCGTGGCGGTCATGTGCCAGTTCTGCAAGCCACCCCAGTCTCTGGAGGCCACCAAGGGATGCGCAGACTGCCGCTCCAACTTCTGCAACGAGTGCTTCAAGCTGTACCACCCATGGGGTACACCCCGAGCTCAGCACGAGCATGTGCTGCCCACCCTCAACTTCAGACCCAAGGTCAGGATGCTTTTAACAATGGATTTTAATAGAGTTTAACAGTAGGGTGAAATGTGTCTGTAGTTTAATTAACGATAATGTCTAAAATACATGGTGAATAATGGCCTCAGCCAGTAGAGAGCATATTGGCATGAATGGAGAAAATTGCTGTCATGTTGCCAGTGCAGAATCTTGGAAAACAGATAAACCCTCTCTCCTGCACAAAAAGGAGGACCTTTCTCGGCAAAGCAAGTATTTGACCATTCCTCTCATGCTGTTTGGGCTCTGCACATTTTAGGCTTTTTGCAGACACTGTTATAGCAGAGCTGCTTACATAGCCTATGATGATTTACATGCAGTCCAATATGCTGCTGGATATCTCGCTGAAGCAGAAGTGCATTACTCAAGCACACAGCAGCAGCCCCCGCATTGGAACTGAACCTGCAACCTCTGAGTTGTAAGCCCAGTCTCCTCACCATTATACTAGACTGCTTTGTATCACACAGCCCTTACTGTTCTCCAGTCTTCCTCATTAGCCCCTCTCTCTCCCACCTTAATGCCTTCCTATCCCATTGACTCCCATTTCCCAGGTTTTGACCTGCCCGGAGCATGAGCAGGAGCGGCTGCATTTCTACTGTAAGTCGTGCCAGCGGCTGCTGTGCCCGCTGTGTAAGCTGCGGCGGATCCACGCGGGCCACAAGATCGCCCCCATTGCCAACGCCTGCCAGGCACTCAAGGTAGGCCCTGTCTGAGTCACTGATTCTCTGCATGGTGCCTGCTACTTGGCCTCATCTGTTATCAAGCTCTTCCGACTGTAGAAAGAGGAGTCTTCCGTCATACAGTATTAAAGTGCATACATACCTGAACCCTACTCTCTGCAGTGTTATGTATTTTTTAAAATATATATGCTCACATTTTTGTTGTTAAATGTATTTCTATTTATTTGTAAAAAGTAAATAATCATACTGACATGAAGGCAAAAACATGCAAACAGATGGCAAAATGAAATGAAAGTGGAAAAACACAATAACCATGATGATGATGCAGATGAAAAACAGTTAATGAGAGCAAAAAGTGTTAAAGTGAAATGATTTAGCAATTATTTCAACAGGGAGACTCTTCCATAATAATTAAACTAGAATAGATTGTCATAGTTACGTTAAATCATGTAACACAGTGTAATCAAGTAAAATGTTGTGGAACCATTTTCTGGGAGCTTAGTTGGAGTCCCTAGTAGCATTCATCTTTCATAAAGGTTACTGGGAATTTTCTGGAAGTGTCAGTCAGGGTTTATGTCAACTGGGTGCTTTGATGACTCTGGAAGTCATCCTGTACCAGAATACTTCCTGATGTGGGAGATAGTTTTATGTCATACGCATGACTTAGACCAGCCTAAAGATTTGTTTAATACTTGAATTAATGTGCCAACAAATACAGATGAATAGCAGGTTTGTGTGATTGATCCTGTATCCTGTATGATGTGTGATCTCATAGGAGAAAATCACCAAGGGGATAAACTATATCCTGGCCAATCAAGAGACAGTGCAGGCCCAGATCACTCAGCTGGAGAATGCCATCACACAGACAGAGGTAAGCAGTGTGTAATCATGAAATACCATCCTACAAAACCAAAGCATGTTACAGGCACAAATCCCTGTCACTGCCCAACATTAGCACACTACCCTCGCAGTTCACTCAAAAAAGACTGGCCTAATTTACATAGCCATCTCACAGGGGTAGAGAATATATTTTTGGGTCAAAGGATAACAGTGGCTACAGTGCAAAGACAATATATTTGCTTTTATATGGGTCGAGATGCTGTTTGGTGTGTGGTTATGATGTGGCCATCTACAGGCTTAAAAAGGAACTGCCACTTTGTCACTTGCTGTATAAATGAAAACGCAGCCTGACTGACAGCAAATATCTTAGCTGTCTCGCCACCTGCTGCAGAGATATCAAGGATGAGACAGTACGTTAATTCTGTCTCTGTGTCTTGTTCAGTTCATGTGTCACAGATAGATTTGCTGTGGTCACCGCTGCTCTTCCCATTGTCACTGAGTGTCCTCCAGTTTGCAAAGCTGCCCCTCCCACTGCAACAACTGCCCCTGCCACTTTCACTGTGCTCCACCTGCAATCACTGTTACTCCTCCTACTGCATCCACTGCCTGTGTGCCCCTCCTGTTCTACCCCCCCCCCTTCCCCCAGATGAACAGCACATCCGCAAGGGAGCAGCTGATGCAAAGCGTGCGGGAGCTGGGGGCAGCGCTGGCGGAGCGGCAGGGTGCACTGGCCCAGGCTCTGGAGGCGGCACGGCACAGGCGCGGGGAGGCCCTTTCGGCTCAGATGAGTGAGAGGCAGAGCTTGCTGGAGCACGCCGGTCTGCTGGCATTTGCCCAGGAGCTCCTCAAGGAGACAGACCCCCCCTGCTTTGTGCAGGCCGCCCGACTCACACACAGCAGGTCTGTCCGTCCCTATCTTCTCCCATTTCTTTATGCTGATTTTGATGGTGGCTTCCAATCCACTGTCCTGTTTCTAATGTGTGGTTTGTGTATTTCTGAGTTTGGAATTTGTGATTGAAATGGTGACAGTTATGTTGGATATTGAAAAATAAATTGTAATAAAACAGTAAATATAATACGTAAACCATCTTGCAGACCACTTGCTGAAAAAAGCCAAATAAATGAAATGTGTGTCTTTGAGAAGCCACAGCGTCCTCTGCTGACACAGTGCTATCACTGGAATTACTGTTTCTCTCTCAGGCTATTGAAGGCAATTGAGAACCTGCAGTGTTTCTCCCTGTCGGCTGATCCCTCATTCCGACACTTCCAAGTGGACATTTCCCGTGAACTGAAGATGCTCAACAGCTTAGAATTCATCCAAGGTGCGAGAGAGCAGACTGGCTGAGCTGTTGGAGAATAACACTTTTACTTCTCTCTAACATGTGTACTGCAGACAGGCTTTATGGAAAGTGGGATTATGGGCATTATTTTCCCTTCTAAGCAACAAGTTGAGCATTGCAGCCTAGCAAAGAGATTTATTTTGGATATCTTGAGTTTCTTTCAGAGTGTTTGAACTTATTATTCCCTCTGAACTTGGCCCTTGTTTAGTTGTTTTATCAGATAAGCGCAGTTTGCATACATAATTTTGGATGACTTCCTTGTACATGATGTACGTTAGCATGGGCTGTTAAGGTTTGGTTTGTAGAGGTGGGGCAATGAGACTGAGGTGTCATGAAACTGAAAATGAGCCGAGCTAATGTATGGTATCAGGGATCCAATGAGTTGAACCAGTTATTGTTTTTTTTGCTCTCCACCAAACTGGTGGAGAGAAAAGAGTTTGACAGGGTCTAACCATTGATTGGTTATAGCCCCACCCATTAAGATGTGAGTGAAACTTCATCTCCCATCACGACTGCTTTGATGAGTCAGTGCTTAAATTGAGAGAGGAAATGTTGACATATTAGATTTTTTTTCTTGAGTAGCACATGATGACCACATTAATTAGCCTCATCAAGCAATTTCAAGCAATTTAAACACCGTTAAGTAAGTTAGTGCATTGAGTGCACTGTAGTGGAATGATGATTATGATTATTTCTGAATTAAAATGTGTACTCTCTGGTGTGTCTCCCTCAGCCCCTCTGGCCCCAGTGATTGACACACAACGCACCCTGGCCTATGACCAGCTCTTCCTGTGCTGGCGTCTGCCCCAAGACTCTGCCCCTGCCTGGCACTTCTCCGTGGAGTACCGACGCCGTGAAGGGGGAGGGCCAGGGGGTGTCTGGGGTGGGGTCAGGGTCCTGGGAGGTGGGGCTGGTGGCGGTGGCGGTGGTGGAGGTGGGGGTGGGGGCCACTGGGGATGGCAGCGGCTGGAGGAGGTGACAGGCACCAGCACGGTGATCGAAAGGCTGGAGATGGACAGCGTGTATGTACTGAGAGTGAGGGGCTGCAACAAAGCTGGCTTCGGCGAGTACAGCGAGGAGGTTTACCTGCACACCCCACCTGCACCAGGTGAGTCAGACACATCTTTTTATTCCCAACATTCCCACTCAAATGCTCATGTGGACCCCAATGCTGGCTCAGATTTTTCTGTTAAATAGTGAGAAGAGCCAGTTGACCTCATCAATAGTGGAGTAAGCCAGTTAAACTCACCAGTTTCATCACTCTTTGGCGACCTTCCCTGACCAGCTAGGAACCTTCTCATTCATGAAGTGAACATAGTTACGTATTTTGTCATCAACTTGTGCTCTTGTATGAACTTCCCACATTTTGTGGCTTTTGGTTGACTGTTATTTTCACCAAAGCATTTTTCTTTAGGCTCCATTTTGAAAGTAGTATTCTAAGAAGTATTATAAAATATAAAAATATACACTATCATATTTCCAGTTTTCATTAATATCTAAGCTAGGTAATCAATTTATAAAGAGGCGAGGCACATTGTACCTTTCTTATGTCATGTATCTCACATGGTATTATATAAATACATAAAGAGTATACAGCATACAGCATACAGGGAGGGCAGACTCATGTGAACATCTTGGCTAGACCTTGTCTAACCTGTTCCACAGCAGCAATTCAGAAAGAACTGGCTGATCTCTAAAGAACAAGACTTCTGAAAATAGACCACAATGGGGTGGTATGATGTGATGTCAAGGCGCCTGACAATGAGAGTGCTGCTGTCTCATTTCTGCTGACAATAGAGCCAGAAAATAATGTGGAGAATGGCAGGGCTGGTAAGCATTTAGCCTACACCCTTTTTTCAAGCAGCTTACACAACTTACATCTGTGCATACAATCCTTTTATACTTCCGGCTATTCGCTGAAGTAATTCAGCAATTTAAACTTAAAATAGCTGTACCCTTCCGCAGAATCAAACCTGCAACCTCTAAGCAGAGGTGGACTGGAAATTTGGCACACTGGACATTTTCCTGTGGGCTGATGCACCTTGGATGGACCTTGGGGCCAAAATAATTTAATTTATAATTTTTTATTTAAAAAAAAATGAAAATAAAATGTTGGCCAATGATCAGCCCATAAAGCAGGGACAGTGGCCCATTGGTTAATTTTCTATACTGACACTGGGCTGGCCCAATCACATCCCCTTACTTGCCCCCCCTTCTCTCTTTTCTCTCTGTTTCTTGAGTCAGATGCTGTGGCTCAGAGCCAAAAATCTGTGGATGGATGAGGGTGTCAAAATGGATAAAAAAAAGTTAAGGGTGCAGAGAAGTTGCAGGAAAAAAAGGCACAAAAGGCTGTATAACACCTGTAGCCCTACTGTGCTAAAATGAACGCCAGCTTATGTATTAGCCTACAGGGGAAAACATGTTTTCATTTCAACAGGCAACAAAGTTGTCCTATGTTTATTTTCAGCCAGGTATGGTGGTAACTGTTAGGATATATTGGGTAAGGATTACTGTTATTACTATCTTAGGAGTAGCTGGCCACCTACAGTAAGTTCACATTGTTTGGTGCTGCTGTCCATTGAGCATGCACCTTCATGTGGTCGGTATGTGAACTATAGGTCAAACTCCCCAAACAAATGAGCACAGCTATGATGTAATTGCCCTATCGCATACACACATCTAACTCTTACTCCTCTCTGAACATTAATATAACACAGAAAGGTCTTCTATTAACTGTGTAAACCTTATGCAATACTCATCATCAATATTTGGATACTTGAAATCTGTGTGAACTGAATAGTTAGTATATAGTAATGAAATAAGATGGAACAGCTCCATGCATTAATTGAATAAACACCTATTTGCTCATTACCAGTATGGTATTGTTTAAATTGTATAGCTTTTTGCATGTCTTTGTCAGGGAATTCCAACTATTCTGGACCTGAATGTATAATCACATTAAAGGTACACAGAGTAACTTTTCGATTGGCCCTTCAAACGTAAACAAACTTTTTTTGTCCAAATGAACTGGTAGACTTGTCCATGGCACTTACTACTCAGCTTTGTAGTGGTTTGGGGGAATAGTACAGTAGGTACGCATATTTAAGGGGGCCACGAGGACGGTGTACTGGTGGGGGGTGTCTCACCGATTGTGGTGGGCCATCTGGGCCAAAGATACCAAGGCCTTTTTTTGCCCCAGTCCAGCCCTGGCTCTAAGTTACCAGCATAGCTACCTCCCTTACCATTGTACTGCACCAGGATTTCGGTGTCTGTAACTAGCTCCAGGCTCCCCAGTGTGAGGGCTTGCTCATGCACCTTGTGGGTCTGCCTGCCTTTCTGTCTTTCTTTACTGTATAAGCCTGATGCTGTGCTGGCTAGATGGCTAGATACTACCAGAAACCACATTGGGTCACTTTTCTAAGACAACATTGGCAAACTATATAATTTTAACTACAGTACAAAATGTTTTATGTATTTATTTAGCATGTCTAAACTTTACTGGAAAGCCCTTACTCATCATTGCATACTATGTGCCAAGGCTGGTTGGGCATTTCTGTCCCTGCAGAGGCCCAGTCACTGTTATATGTTTATTTATAAAAACCTTCTGGGAAAGCTTATTTGTGTATCTATTTTACACAGAAACTCGGAGGACAGCTCCACTCTGCTGACCGTCTAGCTCTATTAGAAATTGTTGATATTTTGAATTTGTCTACCTATTGATTGTACTTTGTTTCTGCTTTTCTCTTGCTCTCTCTTTCCCTCAATCACACACTCTCTCTCTCACTGAGTTTTGATATATGGTATTATACTCTATTTTATGTTTTACATTGTCTTTTTACATTATGTACTGCTGCCTTCTTGGCAGACTCTCTTGAAAGAGAGATGTTGGATTTCAACAGGAATAACCTGGTTAAACAAAACTTGAAATAAATGAAGAGTAAATGTGTCTTTATCCATGGCAACTTACCAGATATATGAATACTTAAATACTTACTTGGTGAGTTAGCTGGATAATTATATATAATATTGCAGTTTGCTATATTTCACATTTGGTCTAGACCAGCACTACCTATTTTAGGCTGAAATATCATTGTGATCCCATGAGATTGACAATGCACAATGCAGGCCACAGCAGGGTTGTTCTGGTGATTAGTGCATGCACACACACTGTTGGTGACTGTAAAATGTTTTTCTTTCTGCACTGAAGGTGACACCTGCCATGATTGCTGAATGGACCTTGGCTACAAAAATAAATATCAAAATAAAAAGTGACTATCACTAGTAGGGTACAAGAAACAGGAAAACTAGCACACTTTACTGAGATGTGCCAGAAAGCACCTCTTTGGAGTGTGTGGAACTTTCAAAACATTTTCCGGAATGGTGTTTGGTGTTTAAGGAGCAGGGGAAAACTTCTTTGACAAAAACAAGTTTGGCAAAGGCTGATACGCTAATTATTATGCTTTACTGTGCTTTTGTTATGTGACACTGCATGCCACCAAAAACATTGTAAACACACAATTCTTCTGTGAAAGGTCAGATCCACACAGACACAGGGACACTGAATGTGGAAAACCCGGATTCAAATAGCACACTCACATAATAACTATAATGTAGCTGTGCTGAGGTTTCCATAGGCTGGCACTTAACTCATCTCCTACTGTTTCTGCTCATTCCTCCCTTTACCACTGTTTCTCTCGCACGCATCCTACACTATGTCCCAATTCTGTTGCACTTTCCCTTCCCTCTTTCTTCTCCTGCCTCTGGCTCAACATGCCCCTTCTTCCTCTTGTCCTCATACCCATCCCACCCTCTGTTCTCTCCAGTTAGAACAACCAAAGTCATCCCACTCTCTCTCTGCATGTCTCTCTCCTCCCTCTCCATCACTCCGTTTCACACCCACTCTCTGACTCTCTGTACTTGTGCTCTGTAAAACACATCATCCTGATTCATGTGGCAATCATGCACAGACTGGCATTTGTTAAGGCCTGGAACTTAACAAATATGATTTGTTAATAATTCAGGATAATGAAGTGATTTCTATACCGGCACACCACTGGCTGTAATGGTGTCACAGTTAAGCACCTACATCTATCTCCCTCTCTCTCTATGTCTTTTTCTTCCTCTGTTCCTCTTCCTTCTTCTCTTAATACCGTCCTCCCCCTGCCCTACTCCTCTTTCTTCCTCCTCTTCTCTCTGACTTTTAAACCCCCTTCCCTCACTAAAGTGTATCAAGTATAACTTGCTTTCCTTTATCTTACCCCTTTAGTCTTTACCTATATCCTGGAATGTATACTAGGTGCCTGTTGTTTTCCTCTCTCCCCCTTTCTCTCCCCTTCTTTCCCCCTTTCTCCCTCCTCCTCCCTCCTTACCTCCCTCATGTGTCTTCCTCTCCTATTTTGCCTTACTGCCTCTCATCTGGACATGCTCCCCCCATTGTTCTCTTCCAAACACTTTCCCACTCTCCCTGTCTCCTCTCCCATCTCTCCTTCTCACCTTACCCTACCTACTGCCCATATCCCCATTTCCTTCCTCTGCTCTATCTTCTTGCCTCCTGTCCTCTGCCTACTTCCTATTACTCCTTTCATTTTTCCTTGCTTCTTCTCTACCCTTTTCCCCATTCCTTCTTATACCCTCATTCCCGACCCCATCTCCTGCCCCATTCTCCATACCCTTCTCTTTCTGTTTTCCTGTCTTCTTTCCCTGTTTCCATCTTTCCTCTCCTAATCTCTCTCTTTCCTTTGCCATTCGCTGCCTCCTGTCCTATCTGCTTCATTCCCCATACCCTTCCCTATCCCCTTCCCTGTCCCCTTCCCTGTCCCCTTCCCTGCCGCCTTCCCTGTCCCCTTCCCTGCCCCCTTCCCTGTCCCGTTCATTTTACCCTCAGTGCTGAATTTCTACCTGGACTCTCGCTGGGGCCTCCACTCTGACCGGCTGGTGGTCAGTAAAGAGCAGCGCTGTGCTCGCAGTGTCCCAGGTCTGTCCCTTCTGCAGGCAGCCGACCGCGCCCTCACTTCCTGTCACCTGACCTCTGACCTGCTGGTGGGAGATGTGGCCATCACCCAGGGGAGGCACTACTGGGTGTGCTCTGTGGAGCCCGGCTCTTACCTTGTCAAGGCAAGGCAGTAGTTCACTTCTAGCAGCTGTTGTGGTGGCAGTCAAGTGTGTTTCCCAGCTCAAGAGATTGTCTGATTATTCATAACAGGAAATGGTTTGGTAGAGAATCAGAATGAAACCAAGTAAAGTCTCTCACTCTAGACCAGATTCAACAAAACACACTTATTCTCAATGACAACCATTCAAAATTAACTGAAGTGTCTTGAAGGGCATTAAAATGATAAGAGCCCGTTTCAAAGGATGTGTTTGCTTATCTCTGATGAAATATAACATTCTCAAAGAAAACAATGATGTAACGTGAATGTAAATTCTGTAATCCGAGGTAAATTCTGATTGAATTGCTTTTTCCCTCCTGGAGAGTAAATGCCTTTCAGTAAATGTAGCCTGTAATCCTGCTTATTTATGCTGTGTGTGTTTCTACTGTGTGTCTGTGTAATGCAGGTGGGAGTCGGTCTGGAATCCAGGCTGCAGGAGTGGTTCCACCTGCCGCAGGACATGGCCAGCCCCCGGTGAGAGAGGGGGGGCTGGGGCTGGGGATTAAGGAATAAAATGGGGAAAGGAAATCTGAAAACTTAAAAAGTAATGCATCTGTCACCGACCTGAACGGCAGTTGAAAGCGCATTTATGCAGTATGTCTGTGCAAGAATAAACATTTCCTTGTGTATGAAATATCTCATCTGGATTCATATCTGGTGGAATATCTATCGTTCAGTGTCTGCATGTGATTCCTCCAGATTATTGAATTTAATTTTATAACTATAAGCACTGAAAATGCTTCATCAGTCATACTTGAAACTTAAATTGGTTTCAATTAAATCTCTTAAATCTTAAACACTCTTTAATAATAAGTAAAAAATGTATCATGTTATATATTTTCATAACTCTCTTCTTGATTTCTCTTCATTGTTTTATCATTGTCTATTACCATCTTCATCATGTGTTTCCTCTAGTTATGACCCAGACAGCGGTCACGACAGTGGGGCAGAGGATGCCATGGACTCGCCCCCTCCCTTCTCCTTCCTCACCATGGGCATGGGTAAGGTTCTTCTGCCCCAGGGGGCAAACTCACACCACAACTGCCCCAGCAATGCCACCAGCCCCCGAGAGCCGACTGCCAACCCCAGTAACAGCAACAGTCATCCTGCACCACCACCAGCCCTGACCGCACCGTTACCCCCACGATTAGGGGTGTGTCTGGACTTTGAGAAGGGCCGTGTCATATTCTTCGATGCCCACTCACTCCGACCCTTGTGGGAGGGACCAGTAGATTGTTCTGCTCCTGTCTGTCCTGCCTTCTGTTTCATTGGTGGAGGGGCACTTCAGCTTCAGGAGTTAGTGGTGAATCGCAGCACAGAGCAGGCCCCAGTCAGGAGGGTCACCATTCAATCACATGTCACCAATCTAAGCAACTAATTGAATGCATAAACATTCATATGCTGGTAGTTTTCAATTTCCATTGCCAGAAGGGAATCCAGTTTATATCCTCTCTTAGTGGGTATGGTTTTTATATTTTGTTTATCATGAATATTTCTGTTTTTATAGTTCAATTATTTTGTTATATTTTTTGTTTATATTCTCCATTTTTAATAAAGTTTAGCTTGGAGTGGGTTTTGAAAAACATTTATATATATTTCCCTGGGGATTAAAAATCTTTGCTGGATTCATGTCTGGCTCAACATCTATCTTTTGATGTCTACATGTGATTCTTCCAGGTCACTAAAATCAATACAGATTTATACTATGGTAATTGTAAGTATTGAAAATATTAAAATATTTCATAAATGGTACTTGAAACTTCACTCTTAAACTAGTATGCTACCATTTCACTCTCATGTTCTCACTTGATGGAAAACCAAAAAGCTAACATTCATGCCATTTCATTTGTGTTTGTGTAACTAACATGCGAACATCTTTATTTATTGATTAGTTGTTGTATTCTGATTGGGAGGCAAAATAATACTGTAAATGAACAACCAGAATTTGTAATGTGCTTCTGACAAATCTTTGTTAGTGTCTGTTTCATGGAAATTTCCAGTTCTCCAGCTACTAACAAATAATTATTTCATAAAGTTTCAATAGCTTGTTTCTAATTACAACGTTTGTTGTTATTATTAGCATTTTATGCATTTACCCTGGAATGGGAGATTGCAAGATACCAGTACTGCTTCAGTAGAAAATAATTTTTTATTATTTATTTTAAGAGACGCTGCTGAGACTGCAACCCAGCTGCAGCTCAGCTTTCAACGTTATGCGAGCGTGTGTGTGTGTGTGTGCGTGTGTGTGTGCATGCAGTCGTATACGTATGAAGATACAAGTAGTTCCACATGCCATGAATTACTACTTGAACAGGACAACCAAATGTGAGAACAAGCAAATTTTTATCTCTGCGGTATGTTATCTCAAAGCTTAGACATTCACTTCCTTTGGGAGAACTGTTGATGATCGGAGTTACGAGCAGAGCATGACAGTAAATTAATCTGTTGACATTTGCAATTCAGGCTTGTAGCTACGTGTCGTCTTTGTATTTTTTGTACATGTGTGAGAGAGACCACTGTTAAAAATTTCAACTGTACAATTAGTTGCACTAAGCTCTGGTTTGATTCCTTATCTCTATTATTATTCTGATGTTTTAATCAACCAGTTGATTTTTTAAAGTATTATTTAAAAAGCAGCTCAGCACCTGAATGACTTTAGACTGTAGCATTTTGAAATCTTAATTTAGACCTTGCCATGCTGGCAGAATGTTTGTTAAACTTATTAAAAAAAAAGAAAATAAACAGATAACATACAAGTATCATACTGTCTAACATCATTCTTGATTGTTTTATTTTTTCATCTTATGGTTAGAACAAATGTGGCACTACTGTACCTCTCTAGCTCTCTGGGACATGGTCAGTAAGAAAAAGAACCTTCTCACCATAAAGAAGTTAAACAACAATATAGTCTACAAAAGCTGTGAATGTACCTTAACTCAATGATGAGCTACTATTTTTGATATATGGCAGTGTGAGAAGCAAGGTTGAGAGTGACATAGCAGGTTATGACAAGAGCCATCATCATGCACCATCTCGCACTGTCATCCTACAATAACAGCATCACTGTGCTGACAGGTGCAGGACAGGCTGTAGGGTGGCACTGGATTTGACTGAGTGTGTCAGACCTGCAGTGTGCTACCCGTTCCATTAAAACAACCCATGGAAAAGAACACCTGTCACACTCAAAAAAAAAAATCCTCGTGTCATGTCCGCTGTGATATCACTCTACTAAAATATACTAGGGACAAAAATAACAGTTAAAAACTAATGTCATTTTGTTCAACCTAATTTTATTTATTTCTCTCACATTAAATGTTGTATTTAGTGTCAACAAGTGTAATAAATGGGCATGATTTAAAAAAATGTATCCAAAATATTTTTTTAGCCTACAGCCATGTATACACACACACACACACACACACACACACACATACACACAGGATGTAAATGTTCAGAAATACAGAGCCACAATAAACACATACCAAAAGCCCTGGTTTCCATCGCACACTCTTGGGCCCTCCCTCTTCCTTCTTTGTTAATTCTCTCTGATGTCATAGAGGGAGGGGAGGAGACGCATAAAACTCAGAATGAATTATCTGCGTCTTCAGTCCTTCACTCTCCTTACTTCAGGTACCGAAACAAGTCACGCCCTTGACCTGCTACAGGTAAGAGACTCCTGCTATTTTGTAACTCCTTACAGCTGGTACAGTGTTCCGCTTTCTATAGAGGTTATCCATGTTTTCTTTGGTAACCTTGTCTTTTTCCCTGTCAGTATTGTTTGCGGTCTACTGTTCATCTTTTCTGAAACACCTGTAAAATCACCTGAGTTTGTTTCTCTTTATTTGGTTCTGCACACACTCTCCATTTCCCCCAGTGATATAGCTCAAATGGTATTTGATAAATCTGAAAAGGGCACCACTGGTTTTCAAGGGGTTCAGTGAAAGAGAAAGAGAAAGGCAGCAAATACGCTGCAACTTTTACAAATATCGTTCAGGAAACATATAGATGTAAGAATACAGTTTATAATTTAAACTTGTTGAGCTCTTTTTGTTGTCTTCGCTAACTAAAATATTGTGGGTTTTGCATGGCAACAGTTGTACAATGAAAGTAAATGTAATGAGAAACAAACCCTGGCAGGACTTGGCGTATCATTGTTATTAACCATGTCTGGGGAGAAAACTGTCTCAACCAGAATAACTGCATACCAAGACTTCCAGTAAGAGAGTAGTACTTCCAGGTCATCATTAAAGCAAAACCATTACATACTTCACTACCAGGAAGTTCAAATCATAAAGGATTATGGAAGCACAGTGTAATTTATTGAATGGAATGTAAAACACCATATCATAAAGTTAAATGCACCATTGTTGACACAGCATTAAAAAGATCAAATTAATGTTACCCTGAATCCTTTCTGTGGTTGAAAAATGCGAAGAGGCTAAAAGAGCAGCACTGAACCATAGGCTTCATAAAGTAAGAGAATTCTGTTTCAGGAAGACATTTTTGACTGATCCAGAGATTGTGCAATATTTCTAAATGCAAATGTGTTTCATAATGCAAATTTCATAGATCAGAGTTTTAGCGTAATGCAAAGATGAGCAGGGTTCCAGAGTGGCCAGAATATGAAAATGTATTTGCATACATCCGCATTGAGAGTCAGGGAGTAGGACAAAAGAACAAGGGTAATGATTAAAATTTGTGATAATGATAAAATAGTTAAATAATTGCAGTCACAGAAAGACATGCGAACAGTTTGTGTGTGTGTGTGTGTGTGTGTGTGTGTGTGTGTGTGTGTGTGTGTGTGTGTGTGTGTGTTTGCTTGCATGTGTGACATTCTTACTTTTTTGTAAATTGGCAATTACGTTGTCATCCCTTCATTAATCTCTTTTACTTTGGTCATCTGTATAGTACGCTTCATGTAGGGGTAAAGGAAACATTTTTTTGTTTGTTTGTTTTGTTTTTTTTTTTTACATCTGAAGGTGCTCTAATGGTATAATTTTGGGGAAGACTTAACAGTAATAAAGACAATTGCAATATTACATTAAATATCAATCGGTATGAACACACAGAAAAGAAAGAGTGACACAGAATGCATAGATAAATAAGGTAGAACTACTACTATTATTACTACGACTGCTGCTACTAAGTATAATAATAATAATGACATGCATCTCCCTCTCTCACATTTTCTTTCATTCAGTCACAATCCTTATCTCTATTTTAATACAGATACAAATACAAGTTTTTCTTCAAGGATACTTACAATTTGAAATGTATATTAATTAATACACAGAAAATCATGAAAAAAAATATATAAAAACATATATAAAAGACATATATTATCCCTTGTGAATTATCATATCATCTGTCATCTGTCTCAAAGTCAATATGAATTGAAATATATTTTTTAATCTCTGTTCTAGTGCGCTACCATCAGTGCAATGGCACAATTTCTGCAGTGGGGGGCAGTGGTGAGCTTGCTGAGTCTGATCGTTCTTCAGTCTCACGCTCAGGATGGTTAGTATAAATCTAATTAAAATGGTCTTTAAAAACTTCTTGTGGCATAAACAGGCTTGTACACTGAACTGTGGTGAATGAACATTACTTGGACTGACATAAAAAATGGAGGAAAGTGTTTGTTCCCACAGTCCTTTGTGTTTATTTGCAATTTTCACATATGGTATAAGTTGAACAAATTTATAGGAGACAAACATGAGTTTGAACACAGTCCCTATTCCCTGTCTCATATGTTTCTCCCCTCCAAATCAGTTGCTCCAACTCATCCACCATTCAACGCCAGACACGTGTTTAACACCTACAGCAGTGATGGTCAAAGTCTCACCCCAGATGAGGTCTTCGATGTGATCACAGAGGAAATGGGTGACTACATCCAGGTGTGTATGTTTGTGTGTCTGTGTGTATGTGTGTATGTGTAAGGGAGAGAGAGAGAGAGAGTATGCTTGAGGGTGAGTGTTTCCTTGTATGATTATGTGTGTGGTGCATGTATGTACTATGTGTAGGTATGTTTGTCTCATCTACTCTCCAGGAACTGAATGTCATAAATGTGTGCCTCCTGAATCATCCACATGTACCCTCTGCCTTCATTTCATCTGTCTGCAGCCTTTAATATGGGCTCAGATGGAATCTGCATTCTCACTGAATAAATAATCAGTAGTACAGTGGAATCCTTGTCTTTTCTAGTATGTTTGGGTAATTTAATGTGTCTAAAAGTTTGGGACAAAATATTGAAATGTATGTTTTTATTTTGTGAATTCTGTTGTATTGTACATGTGTGTATTGAGTTCATTTAAATCCCTTCTCCTGTCTCCTTTAATCCCACTTTACCCTAATCTTTTTCATACTTTACTTTACTTTAACCCCACTTTACTTTGTCCCTGTCTTTATCTGTCTCCCTCACTTTGGCTTAATTCTGTTTCCTTCTTTGTGTTCCCAAATCCCATCCCTGTCTCTCTCCATCTTGCTCCCTTTCTGATTTTCACATGAAGGAAATGAACATTGATCTGCTGGATGAATTCATGGCCTATGCTGACGATAGTGGGAATGGGAAACTGGAGCCCTTGGAGTACCGAAAGCTTGTGACTTACATCACCAAGGACAGAGACTGATCCTGCTAAAATGTCACCTGTTGTGCAACTATATGGCATGCATGATTTGTGTCACACAAGTCAGTAGCTTCATCTGCATAAACTGTCTTTACCCTAGAATCCATTTGTACCATTCTATTTGAAGTCATGAGAACAAACTTAGCATCCCCTCTGAACTAACATTATGTAGCAACTTCAGCTGTACTGACAAATAATAAATGTCAGTAAATTATTAGCATTACTATCTGTGTATGAGAAGTGCTCCTTGTCGTTAATTCACTTTAAATACCTATTAAAGCAATATGTTTCCAGTAAAGACAATCTCTGCAAATTAATTTTGTCTGTTGTAGCATTAATATGAATCACCCGAGCATATTTTAGTGCTGTGTTCCAGTCAGTTGACCATCATCAGTAACCATGACTTTTCATCTGCAGTTTCCAAAGCAGCCACAAGATGTACCCCTGACTTCACATATGTCTACACTGCTGTGTTGTCAAGCCTCATCTATTTATTAAAAACCCTGTTTAGCAAACTATAACATTACGCTTACACAAAGTGTTACATTTTCAATGTATGAAAACAGCAATTGGCTGACAATTAGTTTAAAATGATTTATCCTAGGATTTTTTTTCTGGAAAAATGATATATCATTTCAAGCTAACAGCAAAGTCATGGTGCGAGAGGACATAAGGCTGGATGATCCTCCGTCTGATAACCTTACCCACCACACAAATGAAACAAGCTCTAAATTTTGGTGTTTTCTCTCCGACTCCCTGCAATATGTATAACTGCCACCCACAATAGAATCTGACCAAATTCAATGTGAAACATGTGAAAAATGAAGAAAATCTGAGAGAGGCAAATACATTTTCACTGCACTGTATGTTGTTGTCTGTGCTATAATGCAACTGTATGTCAATATGGACATTTTTTGCAGATGCTTGCAGATTCCCCTTTTCCAATTTAAAGAGAACTGATAGTGGTACACAGTATCTCAGCCCTATTTCCTCACTGATTTCACACTCACTCACACATTGCAGTTTGAGTATTGAGTAATCATGTGTTTTTATTTCAGAATTGACCATAGCCGAGTGTTTGTATTCTGGATTATGCTCTGGGTAGGCATGACGTTTTGCCATTCCTCAGTAGTTTATGTTTTTTGCAAGACTAACAGAAGTCAATTTTTCTATTTCAATTCCATTTCCCCACTGTTTTAAATAAAAATGAACCAACCCATGACCCAAACAGAAAGGTGCATATTGAAGTGAGTTTGGTGAACCATCGCCCTCTTATTATTTATAGAATTGGTCTACTGTTCTGTGGTGATCTACTGCCAAAAGGACTCTCAAAAAGGAAATAGTTGAAATAAAACTCATTAAAAAAGTCAATCCACACTAACCTTAAAACAAGACCATATATCAAATTATATTAGAAAAAAATAAAAGGCAGACAACCTGTGCCAGAAATTGTTGGAGAAAGAATATAATATAGCTTCCAGTTCAACACAGCCTAAAGCTTCCTGAGTTCAGTCAAATTCTGAAACAGCCATGTAGGCCAAATATTTTATCCTAGTGATGTGCACCTCACCTGAGGTTTAGCATATCCATTACAGCAATCCAAGTTGGTGCAACATAGTTTATTATAAACTCATGTGATGAGGGAAGTGGTCTACTATGGTTAACTAACTACCAGGTTAGTTAATGATAATTATAGTTTTAGGTGTGAATTTACAGTAACTGCATCAATGTTTTCAATACCACTTTGAATCATGTCAGAGGATGCTTTTACCCATTTCACATAAGAGCAAAGGAGGCAATAGAAAGGGGAAAAAACATAAAATAGAAAGGAAATGAATATGGTTGACATGAAGCATAAATAATTGCAAAGAAAACAGAAGACAGATAAAGGAAGCAGGGAAAAAAATTGAAGGATGTGTGTTGGAGTAAAGGTTAAGGATCAGAGGGGAAAGTGAGAGAGAGCCACATTCCTTTTTCACTGCTTTTCCTCCTCTGTCCTGCGCTTTCTGTGCCCCTTCACAGAGGCAGCTGGGGCAGGTGTCGTTTAGTTATAGCACAGAGTAAATGTGCTGACTGTGCACTGCACCTGTGCAGCACATTCACCGCTGCACACAGTCCTTTTGCCACATGCCAACAGTTACTCATGCTCACTGTTTCACTCAATATTAGTCACTGCATGTCTGGATCTGTGTCTGTGTCTGTGTGTGTGTGTGTGTGTGTGTGTGTGTGTGTGTGTGTGTGTGTGTGTGTGTGTGTGTGTGTGTGTGTGTGTGTGTGTGTGTGTGTGTGTGTGTATGCATGTGTTTGAGTGTACCTGTGTGTGTTTCTCTGTGTGTGTGTGTGTGTGTGTGTGTGTGTGTGTGTGTGTGTGTGTGTGTGTGTGTGTGTGTGTGTGTGTGTGTGTGTGTGTGTGTGTGTGTGTCTGCATGTGTCTGCATGTGTTTGAGTGTACCTGTGTGTGTTTCTGTGTGTGTGTGTGTGTGTGTGTGTGTGTGTGTGTGTTTCTCTGTGTGGTGTGTGTGTGTGTCAGCATGTGTGTGTGTGTGTGTCTGTGTGTGTCTGTGTGTGTGTGTGTGTTCAGTGTGTCAGGGCCAGGGTTTGTAGCTCAGGAAACAGAGGGATCCTGTTTGTGAGCCAGCTCCCATTGTTACACTGATTAAACACACACGCTTCCCCTCCCTCCAGCTCTCTCTCTCTCACACACGCATAGTCTCTCACAGTCACACTGTCTCTCCCATGGGCCAACTTTAACCCATGCGTGGAACTGACTCTGTTCAGTCAGCCTGTCTCCATATATGAGTTCAGTATTATTCACTGTGTTCCTAACTTCCCACATCCTTCTCTTTGTTTTGTTCTTGTCATCTCTCTCTCTCTCTCTCTCTCTCTCTCTCTCTCTCTCTCTCTCTCTCTCTCTCTTTTGCTCTCTCTCATAATTGTGGTCTATCATTGACTGTACTGGCTAACTAGCTATTAATCTTTATCTCCTTCTCTCCTTTCAGCTCTTTACACCTTAAGTGCTGCATAAAGCTTCTATTAATACTGTCAAAGCCTATACATACAACAGAAATGCACTCTTATAGGGAGAACACAAGGAGCAGATACAAGGAACAAGATACAAGGAACAGAGTTTAATGCACAGCAGCTACATACAGTACATAACTACAACTCTCCTTCTTTCCAAAGATTTCCCTTTGGTTATAGGTTTGTGTTTATATAGGAGAGGGTATGTGATGTAACCCCTTTGGGCTTGTATACTGTCCATAGCAGTAACTGTGGCTGAATTAATTGAGATGGGTTTTACATTCAAATTCTCTCTCTCCCCCACTCTCCTTGCATCAGTGCAATAATGTTTACAGTATGTATGCTGGAAATAATCAGTATCTACATCTGGATCTACTGCACCGTCAAGACCACTAAATGCTGAACTCACACCTGCAGCAATCCAGTCCCACTGCCCCCTCCCTGCCTCCATGCCTCCCTGCCTCCGCTCTCAGTGTGTTGTGTCTGCCAGGCCTCCCTGTGGGGGGGCTGGGTTCCTGAGAGGAGGAACAAAAGCTGGCACTGAGAAACATCAGCACAGTGGTTCCCACTGTACTACATATATACACACACACGCAAGCACAGACACACACACACGCACATACACATTGACATGTGCATGCACACACAGAAAAAAAACACATAAATGCACACGCACGTGCGCGCATACACACACACACACACACAAACAACACACTGCAGAGTAATATCTTTGTCTTTGGTCTGAACTCGCACGAAGGACCATAGGTTCCTCAGTCTGGGAGGAGCTCCTGGTTCACAGCACGATTACGTAGGCATGCTTCTGTGCACCTCAGCACATCCTGGGCAGACAGCAGAACATTTCTTACTACAACAACCACTGTGGAAGTAATAACATCACATTTGCACCCGTACATTTTCAGTATGAAAAAATGATGGATATCCAGACACTCAATATTGATACAAATTATTCCCGATTGTTAATATTTGCAGAACAGCTGTGATATGGACTACATCTCCTAGTTTTCTCCCATGGTTTTCTTTCAACCCTAACAAACGCTATGCCACTGTTGCATGATGACATGATCTTTTTGCGTTATTTATGTGATGAACTGGCTCAAATTAGCACAGGTGGGAACATCTTTTTTGTGTATACTGTAAACAATTACATTAAATAAATAAATCAAATCAATTTGTTGTAAGAAACATAACTCTTCTGTTTGAGGATGTGCTACCATTGTTATTTATTTAGTTAGCTTGTTTAGACGAGCTTGTTAACTTACTCACTAGTAGGTAGCTATCTATGTCAAGCTAGGTTTTGTCTTGGGTTCTTTCTGTTGGAAGGATTTGCCATAGATAAAGCACACATTAGTGCACGTTACAGTGCTAAACGCCACTCACTGAAAATGCCAGTTTAATATAACATTTTTCGCTTTTTGTGCATTTCAATTCCACAGGTTATACTGATTCTGTAATCCCACGTGCTCTAACTGAGGCATTTTGACCAAGCTTGTGGAGTGGTTACTGGACACTGTGATGATGGGGTTCTCTTGGGGGCTGCTGGCCTATGACTTGTTGGAGCTCAAACTTCCCCTGGTGTACTGAGACATGGTCTGGCCCATGCCATTGTACCTTCTGGTGGTGTTGGGGCGTCAGTGGCTACTGTTGGATATAGGGTGGCCACTTTCAATGACATTGACGAGGCTGCTCAAGAACTGCAGGCCCAGATCAGAGAGGCCAAGACGCATCTTGTGAAAAAGGGCCTGAAAGTTTGATGCAAAGCTTAGGGAAAGGGGGCTCTGACACCCTGAGGGTGGGGAGGGCTGGTCTGAGGGCTTTAAACTGGTTCTCTTTTCACAGCAGTGTGCTGAAGATACCTGTCTCTACAATTTCAAGCTAAAGCTCTTTTTTTATAACAGGTCCATTTGGCAACTGCATAACGCAGTTCTTCTTTTGCCTAATTTAAGTGGGTAATTAAATGTTTTATTTTTGCCACAGTACCCTGAACTGCTGTGCTAGTCAGCATTGCTGTGTGCTCGGAGATTTGAAATCAGGTGAGAGTTGATTCTCTTTCCTCCTGTTTCTCAAACTGCATCCCGCCTGCCTTGTGTTTTGAAATACTCACAGGACTGTTTAACATGCTACAGAATACTCCAGTTGTAAGGATTGTATTACATCACAGAGCACAGGTGGGGAAGGATAGTCATACCCATTTCTGCATTTTAGGCTGTTTAATCAGCCCAGTCATTAATGTGGTTTGACATTTTGGCTAAATTTGGCTAAAATGACAACTCAAGACCATTCATTTGATCCCTGTATAAAATGTTTACGCCGGTCTAAACTACAAGTGAGCTTGTGTTTGAGCGTGGACGTAATTAGCTAAGTTAGCCATGGCAATCAGTACAAACCAAATCCAGCATATTAACTCACCCTCTAAGAACAGAGTTGCCTACCTAAGTCTAAGTGATGGTTTGCAACATCCTTTCATTGTGTTGAAGGTGAGTATATAATAATATTGTATTACTTTCCTGCGTAAAGTTGAAAGGCCAACGATGTCTGCTTATTTCATAACGAGAATGCATTTTGAACATATTGCTGGAAAGTAGAAAAATACATATAAACGCATCTGTTTCAAGGCATCTGTATAAGCACACAGAGCCACTGTAGACTGCATGCATAAGACAGAAGTGCAAGCAGCGCCATGGCAAGAGTGATGCACCCAGCCCAATCTATGTTAGTCCAGTTAAGGAAAAGTTCGGAGATTGTTGCCTAACATTTAAGTTGTGTTTTTTCCCAAAGCAGTGTCTTCTTTAAAAGCAAGTTCTCAATGTTCCTGCAGTGTATACAATAAAAAGTCAATATATTTTCAAGGTTTCCAATTTAAAACTTTGGACCTTGTTTGTAACTGAGAGGTCTTATAAGAGACGCTTCTGTCAGAAGTAAAGAAGTAAAAAAAAAAAAAAAAAAAAGAATGTCAGGAGAAATGCATAAATTTCAACAGAACATTGTGAACCTTCAAAGCTCCAACAACTTTCACATCCTTGAATTTTTGAACTGAACACTTATAAGATTTTCAAGGACCCAAGGGAACCATAATATCCAGAGGCTATTCTGCAACTAACATACCACCAAAAGCTTTTATGTTTTGACAATCCAAACTTATGTCTGGGCAAAACACAGGTCAAAGTAGTTTGGCATGTAACCATTACACCCACATCATTTACATTGTAACTGTGATAAACCGATGCCACTAGTTTTAAGAAAAAGATGCAATATTGCTTTTCATTGATTGTATTCTATTAATCAGTGTACATTTGCTTTATGACCACTCCATGACAAATACTGAGATTTAATGGTCTATTTTGACAGTCTCAACAGATGGTACAATGACTTAAAAAACACAATATTTTGAGTAGTGGATGCAAGATTTATTTGAAAACCAAGATTAGTGTGGTATGTGTGTCAGGGCAGAGTTAATGTTACAGCAGTTTGGAGCGTAAGCATTTCAGCCATGTATCTCTCGCATTCTACTCACAAGGGCTTGATGCCACATTATTGCTTTGTATTAAAATTATATGAATTATATTAAATTATATTTTATGTTGTGATATCCATTCTGCTGCCTAACATCAGGTCGATTAGTTCAGTTGAAACATTTATGACTATAACAATCGAAAATGGCTGAACCCATGAAGCGTAAAGTCCAGATTATTGTAATATAGATTAATTTCAAATCATCCAACTCTATGCCATATAATTTTGAAACAAGACAGTAAACACTCCAAAAAATACTCGGGGTAATAGGGTCTATACTTACGGTTAAAATAAAGCCCCATGTCCTGGCAGGCAGAGCCACCTGGCAGCCATACCTGCCCTTAGCTTTTATCCATGTGTGCAGCTGCTGCTGTTCACTGGAGCAACAGCAGGGTCCCAGACAGGATCTCACCTCAGTTACAGGCCTGTTTCTCAAACCACTACTCCACACTCTTTCCCATTTTACAGTATTTTTAAAGTGGTTGTCTACACCATTTTACCTTGCACTCCTGACACAAGAACGGTTGTATAAAGAATAAAATTTATTTTCAATGTAACAACTTAAAAAAAAATTCCATTCGTACTTTGCCGAGAAAATTATCACATACATGTATTACATACATACTTGTACCCATAATATTTTACATATATTTGTGTGTAAAAAATACACATGTAGCTGAGCTGTAAACCATTACATTATAACATCCAATCACCAAGAACATATTTTATTCACAAGAATCTAATAACATGTGTGACCTCTGCTGCAGAAACCAGTCATTTGGATTCAAAATGTCCTTGGTCTTGTGTAGAACCTGACAAATTTTCACCAATACACATCAGCAAATGTCATTGCTATTAACAAGGCCCTGACAGGAAGCTCTGAAGTGGCAGTGATAATGCCATTAAATATAAAGAAAAGGCACTTTAAGTTCTCCCCTGCCGTCTCAGATTTCTATCAGTTTGTAGGTGGAGGTGTCCTGGTGGACTGACGCAAATCTCCAAAACAGGAAGAATCTGATGAGACTTGTGATGATTCCTGGGGTGTTTGGCACCTGGACGGCAAAGCAGAGAAGAACTCACATTCATCAACACATAGCACTGTGGGATCACACACAATTTCAATATGGAAAAGCCACTGCAAATCTATATTCAACTGTAAGCAGTATGTTCTGCATAATTGACCTGATCACGATACATCCCTATGTCTGGACTATGGAACTCTTATTACCATATGTGACCAGCTACAAATACAGTCTCTGCATCTCTGTAGTTCCATATTCCTCTTCTAATGTCTTTTACCATGATGTAGTAGTCCTGGAGCTGGAGTCCATACAGGGTCCAGGAAGTGGAGGTGAGGAATGTGGCCACAGTCAGAGGAAAGGAGAGGCGCTCCACAGAGCCACTGCGCACTATCTCCACCTGAAACGCCATGGACCAGCAGAACAACATATTACATGGCAGAGACAGAAAATGTTATACTGTGAACAACTGCAGACCTGTCACCACAGATGGGGTCTTTTCCATTTCAGTTCAGTTAATCTGCCTATCAAACTGATATTCAATTAATTAATATACATATGCTTATAATGTTCTATGAGAACTTTCAACAATTGCCTAATTGAATTTAAATGTATAATTAAAATGTATTAATTAACTGAAATGGAATGTACACCAGCTCTGCTCCGACACTGCTTACCACTACTGTATGTACTGACAATGCAGGCTAAATGATGTTTGTGGTATGTCTAAAATGACTAGACATCAATACTGATTACTAACACAAAAGGGTTTATAGTACACAGAGTCCACACTGACTGGACCCTTCAGTACCCAAACAGATAACAGAGAGGGGTGAACGACAGAAACAATGGCACAATGGCACCAATACAGAAAAACAGGAAAAAAACAATGGGTAAAAAAAAGAGGCAGGAAGAGAAGGATGGGGTTCCACACAGACCCAGACATAGACGGAGGGAGAGAGTGACAATGACAAACAGGAAAACAGAATGAAAGAGAGGAAGAAAGAGGAGCTACAGAGGTACAACAAGAGAGAAAAATACAGCTATAGTGGATTGGTGTGACTGGAGGGTTAGAGGTGTGTTTATGTCCATACATAGATTAGGACAAGAACAAGAAAGAAAGGAACAGATGTAAGTTGTTATGGCAAAATATTGAGCTATTACAAAGGTAGACAGTGTACACAGGTACATCCTGTGTATCGTCCTGTTGTGCTGTCCTGGAGCTACTGCTCAATGGCCGATAATAATAATAGCACAGCTGGCACAGATAAGAGTGATACTACTACTACTAACAGTGTATGTCATACACCTGCATTGAGTCACTACCATTTCTTCCAGCAGGGAACAATGAGATGATGTGAAAACAGAATTAGTACTAGGTCTGTCAGCAGGGACAGGTACATTTGCATTGTATTACACTTCAGGCATTTGCAAATTCAGAAAAAGTAATTTACTCAGGGGTACAGTGGCAATGCCCCATTCAGGAATCAAACCAACAACCTCTCGGATACAAGTGCTGCTTAGTTCAGAGTGCATAAATTCAAAAATGACTTTCACTCACAAAACGTGCATGCATTTACAATATTGGTAAATGTCATTTCACCTAGTTTTATGGTAGTTACCAGGACAGTCAGCATGTTGTGGTACATTCTTACAGTGCATTTTATGTGTAGTGTGTAGTTACCAGGTCAGTGAGAGGGGACAGGTACATGCTAACGGTGAAGACGCTGCAGGTGAGGCCCAGCTGAGCGAGCTGGCTCTCTCCCTGGCTGAGGAACATGCTGAAATACACCCAGGCCACACACAGCACTGCACCGGCCACCATGGTCTGAGCCGAAATGCGCCTCTGCAAAGCACAAACACAAAAACTGCATCAGTACATATTTATTTGACTTTAAATTAGTGTGTGTGTGTGTGTGTGTGTGTGTGTGTGTGTGTGTGTGTGTGTGTGTGTGTGTGTGTGTGTGTGTGTGTGTGTGTGTGTGTCGGTGTATACACATATACACAGTGTGCACCATAACATATTCATAGATGCCATCCTCTGTGTATATAAGATGGTTCAATTCCTGTAAGAATAAATGTGCACACACAGGGAAACTCACCCTGGTTTTAGTGTAGTGACAGTAGGCCATTATATACAGGATCTGCAGGGCCGCTCCGATGGCATTGACTAGAACCAGGGTACCATCTTTCTTCAACATCCCGTAGTAGAGCCACCCCAGATTACTGAGGATCAGGAACAAAAGGAGACACACACGCGTTAACTTTGCTTAAATGCAAACGTTGTGTAAATATTTGATGATAATATTCATGTATTTGTCAATCTACTTTATTACTCATAAGCGAATTAACAATGACCCAAAAATGTGCTCCTGAAACACCTTTCAAGAAAAGCCTGTCTTTCTCCTCTCAGCATTTCTGCTTGTTTTGAATTTCTGTACAGCTTGAAGTAATGCTAGGTATGTGAGTGACATAGCAGACATTTGTGAACGGTGAAACAATGTGCTCATACTTGAGGCAGGTGGTGAGAAAAGGCAGGAATTGAACGTTATCTGCGCTCTGAGTCGCTCTCATTTTTTTCAGGTCGGTCCTGCAATTAAACAATGAAGAAAACTCTAGGATCATCATCAATGTCATACACTTTCTGACTATATTAGGTATACCATACCAGTTCAATGACACTTAGAGGGGATATTATTTGCAAATATTGTTGTATACTGTAGTTTGCAATATACTCTATATTGTAATTCATACTTCAGGAAGTAATAAATAAAATTAGCTTTAGTCCAAAACAAATGTATGCCCATTTTAGCTCTTACTTGCATTCAATAATCACCACAACGTTATACTAGATCAGCATTTACATGTTACACTATTTAAGTATATTACAAGTTACTTAAAGAAGCGGCTGTCACACGCCGTTTCAGCATTGCGATATAGCTAGAAGTGAACAAATATTTGCTTAGGGAGAAACTCTGCTGTTCACACACAGGTACATAAAACACACTTCCAAGGTAAATTGCTAAGGTAGCTAACCGACCTTTCATGACTTTAAGTTCAAGAACAAAATGTGTAGAGAAAGGACATATGTATTGTGTACAACTATGTCAGTATCGGCTTGCTAGTTACTAATTGTGATTTAATATCTGCCCAGCCAATGGAACGCGACAGCAAGGAAGCTAGCGAGACATGATTACACTTACAGTCCGGTAGAAAACATTCCAATTGTAAACACGATGCACGCCCATGATAGAAACTGCAAAAACTCCATAGAACAGAAAATGCAAAAAGCTAACAGTTAAAAGCTAAACAGCTATGTATTTCTATTTAACCTGTACGTTGCTTTACATGCAACCAGATATATCTGTCATTAAGCGCGCAATCGTATAAACTCAAGACAAATGCTGACGACTCAGTGTGCTTCTACTTCCGCATTTGTAATCAATGGTCCAAAATTCTGTATAATGATTAGTAGACTCCAGTGGGTGGGGTAAATGACGAAAAGCCAATCAGTGAAGAGCTGGTATGACGATTGGCGATGAAGATGTGTAGTCCGGAACTGATCTATTTCTCCGTATCTTACCTATCATTCATTCTTTCATTAGTCCATTTTGCTAAGGCAATTTTACGCTTGTCGCTCAAGGATACGACAAGACAATCCCATCTCTAACCCGACGCGTTTGAATGTTTTGGACTAGAATGTCTCAAATCCGTACGACTCCACTCCGTTCTCCTTAGTGCCCTCCTGCCGCGCCAGTGTGTCTGCCTCCCTTGGTTTACAGTGTTTTTGCTTTCGCTCTTTCCTCAATTATGGCTTAATTTGGAGCAATCGATTTACTTGGCTCTTGTAGGTTTAATTACTCTTACATTTTTAATGGTCCATGTTCATCCAGCTCTTTTTTAATTGAGTTGCTTTCCATTACTTGCATAATATATTTAATTCCATTTTAACGTACAGTTTAATACTGATTTCTTTTTCAAAGTTTCAGCTCTCGACTCAGCTATCACTGCTCATCAAAATAATCTGCATAATACACCAACAGCAAAATAATATTAATATCATTTTTAGCTGTAGCATTAATAGTAAAGAATATGAATCAATATATGCATATATGACTGAAGGCTATTTTCCCTGCTGACGTCTAAAATTTATCCTGAGAAAATTAAGGTAGCATTCTTAATATAAGGTAGCAAGTATTGGATACTGAGCCACAAGTATGTACTTGCCTGAATTGTGCAAAACGACTATTAGTTTTTACTGGTGTGTTCAGTGTTGACAACTGATAAGAAAGCAGTTAAAATGCAATGTAGCCAGAAGTATTGAATAATGGACATTATTTAGTGACCCCTACTATCTATAAACAGCCTAGTTTAAGATAAAGGGGGCCATCGCTTTTTCATGGGATGTGTGGACACAGTGTTCAAACAGCAGTGCTGATGGATGTTGAATTTTCTCAAGGGAGAGAAAGAGCGAATGAACCAGAGAGAGGAGTGTGAGAGAATGGCACCTTCACACTTAGATGTCAGTTTGTTCTCCCCATCTACTCCATGCTCTCCCTCCCTTTCCTCCCCTCTCTGTTTGGACGACAGCTGTAAATTCCTGGTCAGGCGTCATGTTGGTAAACTGTGCCAACGAGGCCACAAAAAAGAGTGACAAGGAGGCAGGTAGGCTAAAGCCTCACAGAAAGCAGCATGTGTGAAAATGTAAAAGTTTAAATGTATAGTGTGTACAAATTTAAACTGTGTAAGTTCCTTTGGAAAATGCTTAAATGTAATGTTGCATTGTTTTGAGCACAGAATGAATGAGAGGCCAGTGACAGCAGTTAGGAGCTGGCAATGGGGGATGGCATTAAAGCAAAGTAACCAAGAAACAGACTTTCTTCATGAATTACCTATAAGAAAATAAAATCCTTATCCACTTATTTATATTCTCAAATTATTAAATGGCATTATTTTGACTCTAGTCTGGTCTTGTGTTATGAGTGTATAAACCCATGAGGAAACTATGTTGCTGTTAAGGATGCACTAAGCAGCCCCTGACTCAGATCAGCAGCATGAGTACAGAATGGACTCTCCACAGGAAGGACCCACAAAAGGCTATATAATTATCAGTTTATTCAGTACTCCCTTCCATGTTAAAATGTAACAAAATCTACAAACATCTGCAGAACATGGCCTCACGCTGCTCTCGGTCTTCAGCACTGCCACCTAAAATGGCTCTTGATTTAATTTGAGAGAGGGAGTGAGGAACAAAGCTGTGAATGTGTCTTTTGTTGTTTTCTATCGGATAGTGCTACCAAGAAAAGGCTGTTCATTTAATTTGGGAGAAGGAGAAAAGCAGCACGGAAATGGGTTGCAACACCCAAATTAAAATGTGATTAAACTAACCAGCTGTATGTATGGCAATGCGTAAGGGCAGTCAGTTGAAGAAAATAAAACTGGAGGCAATAGGAAAGACCAAAGTTGTCTATTCATCGGTGCCACTACAGCGACTAAGGGTCAAGCACTGGATATACCGTATACTAGGCCTTTGTGTATTGTGAAATCAATGCATATTCTTTGCAATATGGTGATTCTGCGATTTAAATAAAACAGAATGATAAGACAGAATGAAATGGGCGAAACAGAGAAATTAAAGCAAACATAAAATATCAAAACAAAAAGACAAGATTTTAAAAAATGTTTAAACATTTTTATTTTATAATTTTTCACATTTTTGTTTTTAACAAATCTATGTATTTTATATAATTTTCTATATGTACACATTTTACATTTTACATACACATGTACAAGATAACACAAAAGCATAATAACTGGGTATTAAATCAGATACTTGTATATTTTTTCACTCCCCTTCTTCAAAACCCCTTCATAGGTTGTGTCATATAGCTGATTAGGTACTTTGAACCTTGTGTATCAATTTCTTAAATATTTTATGGATGGCGAGTACATCATTGTTTTTTTTCCACAAGTACATGCTTAGTCATTTATCATCATATTGGGAGGTATCTCATTTGGATCATATACCATGTTGGGGGAAGGGGGCAGAGGCACTGTAACAGAAAAGTCCAGCTCTTGTCTGCTACAGAAAAACAACTCACAGTATTACTTAGCAGGAAAGCATTTTGTTTTAAAATTCTCTCATGAATGCAGCCACACATACTATTCCACTTAGACCCTCTCTCTCTCTTTGTGTCATCTTCCTAACAGTAAACACAAAACCATGAAAACCACAAAATAAACAAAACAGCAAAGGACAACTGTTCTCAAGACCATCGTGAAATATTCATAAATTATATTAAAATTAATGTACTCGTACATGTCAATCTGAATTGATCTGTGTGTCTGTTAAGTCTCAAGTTTTGTACCAATTTGTCAGTTATGTAGTTTAGCAACGTGCAACTTAATCTTACTGTGCATACCTGAAGTGGTGTGTTGTGCTCATTCAGTAACACATTGTCCAGTTTTTTTCAAGAAAACACTAAAAAGCCTTAACCTGATTATTTGAATGCTACATTGAGAAAGACAAATTCAGCATTAGAGAACTTATATTCTGTATGAATACATATGGTATGTGTATGTACATACGTACATACATAATGTACAGTTCGCTGTGTTTGAGTACTACACTTTTATGAGATGATCACCGTAGTCTTTGGCTCAAAGGTTAGATGATTATTAGGTGAAAATAGATTTCATACCCAGATTCATATCTATATACTTTAGTTAGATAGTCAGAAAAATGTAGATAATATAGTTTTGTCCGTTTCACCTCTCATTCCAGTCGTTTTCTCCAGTTGTTTGAGTATTTTCCAAAAAAATGTTAGTCCAAGTTTTGAGTTTAGTTCCAGTTTACTCCAAGCATCAAGAATAAAAAGGAGGGGATGAACAATAAAGACTGGGTTGAAATAGAAGAAATCCTTCCAAAAATACTCTGATGTCCTCGTTTCAAAAATATTCCATTCATTCTCACAAAATACAACTCAACAACTCACACACACATTCTGTCCACTTGTATAAAAAATGTCTCTTAGAAAAGCTTTTTTCACTGCACCAATGACCAGCACTGGCCTTTTCTGCCTGTCCATTGCTAGGTCCATCACAGACCTCTGTCAGCATAGTCCATTTTCTCAGTAAAAACAAAAAGTCTCTGGGATTTGAAGTTCTTTTTTGCAATCTCATTGCAATAATAGTGATAACAAGACTGGGACCAACGTCAAAAGCGAGGACAAGGAAGACATCTGTACTCCAGAACTTGATCCCACACTTTTCTGTACTTCTGGTGAATTCACTGAAGGGTCATCTGCAAGATAACAGAACAAAACATTAAAATTAATAAAGCTGGAATTTTGTCAGTCCATAAAAACAGCCCTGCTATTTCAGTGGAGGCATGGAGGGAAATGAGAATTAAACATTTTATAAAAGCAGATGTTAACATCTGAGGGGAAGGAAACAAAGGGAATAAGCACCATTAGTGAGTGTGATGACAGAGGAGATAATGTACTGGTTTAATATCTGTGTGGTCATAGCTCTGCACACATAACCAGGGACACTGCAGGTGGAACATTATATGAGTGATGTTTGAATGTTGCAATAGCAGTTGATTAAATTAGCGTACCTGCAGGAAATCTGTTGGATGGGACATGTGCTCCTCCTCCACCTGTTCCTCCATCCGGTCGCCCACGCACCTTGGTTTCCTCAGACTCTGAACAATAGAAGGGAGGTCATGATTAAAAGCCTTAATATCCACACACAAACAAGAATGCAACAATTTTGGTCAATGCCAAAAAAAGCTGCAGCTACAGCACTCTTACCTTTGGGCCCAACAACATCCACCTTCAGTCGCATGCACTCTGTGCCATGGTGATGAAGGGGTTTGGCTGTGAGAGACAGGAAAAGGGGTTAATTACCCGTATGTGCATGCTTATTCCCTACCCCTCTCGGTAACAGTGTCTAAGGCTGACTGTAGAATACCACATCCCATTATCAGGCTACTGTGCCGGGTAATGCACAATGGTCTCAAATTCAGCATGCTGGCATTTATGCTGAGTCTTCAACAAAGATCTCACAGTTGCCACTCACACTGAGATAACCCCAGAACATAGGTTCACTTAGCTTGCAACACTGTTTCAGCTTTATTCAAAGTTTTCCCTTCTGTCAGGGGCGAACAGCTCCCGTATTAAAGGGCTGGTGTAAATGCTGGTTTTTGATGTTTCGTTTAAGCAGCCAGTTTAAGCCATGGAAATAAAATGTGTGGACTCTAGCCAATCAACCACTTCAGCGCCAATGTGCATAAACACACCAAATCCAGCATCCACACCCGGCCCTCCAGGCCTGGAGCTGTGCATGCAGAAGGCAGCATGCCTTGGCTATGGGACACTCACAGATATAGTAGTAGCTCTCTCCCTGCCGGAACTCCTTGCCCAGGGTGAAAGGGGTGAAGCGCTGGAACTTCTCAGAGAACTTCTCTGGGGCGTGGGGGGCAAAGGGCCGGGCACACTCCCATCGAAGCTGGTCGAAGGACTGCGGCCGGCAGGCCTCGTAGTCCTCCCGCTCCACCATGTACAGCACGTAGCGCTCGGCCTCCTGGGAAGGCACCTCGCCACGCTGGTAGTGGGGGCACACGATGTCCAGGTAGTCGTTGATGCGCACCTCTACCGTGTACTCCTCCCACTGGAACCTGGTGAGACAGACCGGTTTGGGGAGGGGGGAGAGGGGGTAGGGTGGTACGGTGAGTTATGTTGCAGCAATAGCACTGATAACGCAGCACAGAGTTTATCATATCTCCTGACTGGCCTGGGAAATCAAGGGAGAGGGATGGCCATTAATATTAATGACCTCGGCTACTGATCTTTTGCGGAGCTGCAAAGCTCATTCTGCTACAGAACCCGGGGACCTTGAAAGAGAAAGAGATGGAGGCAGGCGTGTGGTGACCAGTTATCCACTGATCCCACCTCCCCCAGGGGCCAGCCAGTGCTGGGGGGTCTGCCATTTAGTAGTCAGGGCAACCGTTTCAACCAGATTTGTCTGCAGGATGGGCAGCTGTGCAGTGAGCCGTATGTGCATGGATCCACAGCCTTGCCTTGCATTCACATACATGCACACACAACCACACAGCCACTTACAAACACAAAATAATCCCAAAGGGGAAATTAGTTAGAGTATATCTCATTATATTATTACCACATAATTGCACACACGCAACCACACACATTCATCCATACGCCCCAACACCCCCCGCCCCGACACACACACACACACGCACATACAATCAAATACGAACCCAAACACATGCGTGCATGCATGCTTGCGTACACACATACAGAAAACGTTCAGCAGAAGTCAGGAAGAAACAAGCGGTGCACAACACCCTCACAAAACACACAGCGGAGTGTTTTCTGCCCTGGTGTCAGTGCTCGCATGTGTGCAACTGAACTGACTGTTTTGACATGATGCTTGTGCAGACCTGTCCAGCAGCTGTCTTCATGAAAAGAGACAAAGTGAAAAAGAAAGACTAGCCTGACTCGTTTTGTTTTCTGACATTTATTTATTTATACAAGGAGAAACCATTAAAACGCCCACACTGTCCCTCTCAGCCCAGCCCTCTGTCCTCCCACCTCCCTGCCACTGTTTCCTTCACCGGCACTGTGGAAGATTTATGCTGCAGCAACAACAGGTCTTCATGGCAGTAACTGCTTTAATATTTATCTATTTATATATTTGACAGTTGCTGTCATACTGAGGGGTTTGTATGGGGAGGAACTATCAAACTACAGTTACTTAACAATTCAACAACAGTACCCTTATTGGGAATCAAACCTGCAGCCTCTGTGTTAAAGCTCAGCTCCCTGGCTATTAGACTACACTATCCCACCCACACAGGATCTGGGCATTGGTTCCTTTCTCTCCCTGACCATGCCTCCAAAGTTTGCAGCCCTACCTCCATCAAAGGCAGAGGCAGAGGCAGAGGCAGTCAGACTGTCTGCCTCTCTCCTGCCCTCTTTTCATTCCCAATTGCTTTTTTATGACTCCATTTCAGCTGCCATCTCCATTGCCCTTACACATGCTCACCGGATGCACTTTTTAACAACTGCCATTCCAGGTATGCCACCATTATTCTAGTAGACTTGACCACTTTTGCTGTTGCAAAAATCCCTGTTGTCATGGTTGCCACCAGTATGACTGATGTCTGCTGCCTACAACACACAAAATGGCTTCTTAAATTCAGCAGGATTCACTGTATACAAAATTTTGTTTCACTTCTATTTCATGAAAAAAACCCTCCATCTTAGTGAACAGTGTAAATTGTATAAAATCAGGAAGGAACATAATTTTGTTGGATTATGTGATCAACTTTGCATATTGTAGGCGAGCACTGTGCGTGCTGACAATCCATGCAGAACACAGTGTCTCCTCCACCCCAGGCACAAATACACTCACAACGCGCCAACAAAATGTCCCCGTCTCTGCACACAGCTTCTCCTCCAGGGAAACTGGTACATTTCCAATAATTTGGAAAAATGTATTTTCTCTACAAGAGATCTCGCTGGATGTGTGACATTTTCTGTAGTGCATTGTGGGAAATGTCCCAAATGTGCAACCTCTGACCAAAGAGCAGGACAAGAGGTGTTTGCTCTCCCCACCCCTCCCTCCGTCCCTCTTTTTCATGTAGTTGTTTTTGTTGTAGGGACCCCTAGTTAGGGACAGACACTTTGGCTCCAAGCACCCCCCCCCAACAAAACCCCCTGTGTCTGTCTCTCAATTAGCTGAAGCCACTCTGTCAAAACAGCAACACAGGGCCTTAAAATAGAGCCAGAATCCCAGGCTTTGTTGTTCTGTGGGAGTAATGCCCTGAGTAACTTTCAAGAAACGCGTTTCCAGCATACAGCAGTCAGGCCACATTTGTGTGCCATAAAGCTAATGACTATTAAACTGTCACAGCCACTCTCTACTTCTCACACATACACACACACACACACACACACACACACACCTTTATCTTTGAGAGGTACTTCCCTGTAGACAACCATAATATTTTAAAATTTATATTCGTTTTCCACACTTATATTAGGGCTATAATAAGCCACCTATTCACATTTAACATGACAGGCTGCAGCCCCACTCTAACAGTGAAAGTAGAGAAGACTGAAGACCACAGCACAGTAAAAAAAAAAATCAAATGTAAAAATTCTTTAAATCTCAGATATCTTCAATGTTTATCCAACTGTGCCTTGGTCCTCCATCTGGCTAAGTACGGACACCTGAGCTACACCCTGCTATGTTATATATGTACTGCTATTTGTCCTGATGATCTGTTTCAACGCTGCCCGATTGCAAATGTATCAAATGTAAATTTTTAGTTTTTCATTCTAAATAATTATTTTTTGACTTAATTTTCCTGAGTAAATAAAGGTTAATACACAGCTGACAAGGCAAAATAGGCCAGCGCAGCTCCACCAGTAGAATGGCACAGTTACACTGGAAAACTCCTCTCCCTGCTGTCATTAAACACTTTTAAAGTTTTCTCCTCCTTCCTCCTCTTGCCCCCTTACTCCTTTCTTTAAAGCCTAATTAAAAGCTGTTTGTGGTATGGTTTCAATATGGTCATCCAAGGGGTTGAGGAGGGGGAGGTTAAACTGGGTATAATTAAACCTAAAAAGGCATCTTAACAGCTACCCATGGGGGTGCAGAGGGGGGGTAGGAGGGGGTTATTACCCAAAGGCTGTGTGTTTGAATGGTGACAAGAGCTTTGAATTCAGTGGGCCGAGGAATTTGTAGCTCACAGCAGTGTTTAAGTGTTTGTAGCCACAGTCAAAAAAAATATCAAGATTTTACGTAGTAAACTGCAGCATTTTAGTGTTTGTTGTTGAAAATAAAGATCTCAGACAACAGTGGTAGCATTCACTCCCAATTTTAAAGCCAGTCTCATCATCAGATTAACTGCATGTTAATAAAAGGAAAAAAGTATGAAGACATTCTTAACACATTCTGTTCTTCTGTGTCAAAGTTTTTTCAGCGTCTGTCTGTTTGACTTAGGTTTTTACAAGGGAGGTCCAAAGTTGAAGCGAGCAGGCGAATGACTCCTGAGTGGGGTTCAGCCAGCCAGAGGCCTGACAGATGAGCCCTCTCTCTTGCAGATGACCTCAGCGCTTTTGCTTCAAACGTGGACTGGCGCACCTTCCCCTGACGCTGACGAGGAAGGAAGGCACCAGATTCACACCTATATACAAGAAATTCAGCCACATCGCTAAGAACTATCAGCTAATTCCTGCACCCTGTTCCCCTCTCCTGGCCCTACCGCCCGGGGGCCCCCACCTGTGGGGCCCTGTAGACCATCTGTGCTGGAGTCCCTGCAGGGGCCCCTGGTAAACCTGTCCAGGCCCCTGGCAGTGTCCGCACATCTGTTTTTAGACTTGGCGGCTAACTGGAGCCCGCTCCCTTGTCAGACTCCTCCAGCTCTATTAATGCGGCCTTTACCACAAACAAGTCTAGTGGGGACCAGCTGATGGACAGCACAGCCTCACCATGAGATATAGGAAAGGGCTTTGCTGCTTCTCCAAAGGACAGACAAGAGAAATGGAGAGAAGAAGATTAATAAACAGCCGTGTGTGTGTGTGTGTGTGTGTGCGTGCGTGTGTGTCTATGTGTATGTGTGCGTGTGTGTGTGTATGTGGGTGTGGTGTGCGTATGCATGTGACATTGTTGTGTTTATATGGGTACATATTTATGTGTGTTATGTATGTATGCATGCATGTCAGTGTGTTTGCATGCATGCCTGTGTTGTGTAAATGTTGTGTGTGTGTGTGTATGCATTTGTGTGGCATATGTGGTTAACATGGAGGTGTTTATAAGCAGATGGGGTGAGAGTTGACTTTGGTCTCCTTTCTCTGGGGGAGGGTGTGCCCCCTTCTGTTAGTAGGGGAGGAGGCTGGTTCAGGATGACATCAGACAGATAGGGGACAGGGCCCGAGGTGTGACCAATGACACATGATTATTGGGTGTATTGTAAATGTCTCCATTTTGTTATAAAGGCCTTTAAAGTCATGAGTCTCTAATCTGTCCTATTCATTCTTCACCTCCACCAGAGTCTCACCCCCCACCCCACCTGCACTCTATCCCTCTTTCTCTTCAATGTGCTCTGTGTGTTCCCTCTTTCTTTCCCTGTGGAATGTTAGAAACTGTCAAGGAGGTCACAGGGGTCGAAGGGCAGGGTCATGATTCGCGCACACACTCCCACTGAGTCAGCATGAAGGACTCTAAAACACATGCACACTCAATCACACTGCTACAGAACATGCACACAAGCACACACACACACACACACACACACACACACACACACACACACACACACACACACACACACACACACACACTGCCTCAGCAATCTGTATGCATCATGAAGTAGATGCTTGCACCATGCTATAGGGTTCAGTCAGTGTGGACCTGTGACAAAATGGGCACATGTCCCATACAAGGATTACAATAGTTTTACAGTCTCTTCAACACAGTGTAAGGTAATAAACTCTGTAAACTTCTCTTTCACTCTCTAACTCTTCCTCACACATATTCTGACCTGCAAGCATGCAAATGCGCACAAAGGCTTGAAGACCCATAAAGACACACATACACACACGTGAGCACATTCAAACACACGCACACACTCACACACGCACACCAGCTACAGGCATTTGTTAAAAGGATTATGATTCCTGGCTTTGCCACTGCTACTCTAAAATGACTTCTAAAAACTTCAGATGTTAATGTCTTTTCAATTAATAATTCCTTTCTGTGTGAGAGGGGCTCTATTAGCAGCACGGTTGAACGCGCTGGAATGTTGGGCACCTAATCTCCCGGTCCAAACCAGGATTACAGCTCCGAGCCACAGCTTCGTTCTGCACCATTCACCGGCACCAGACCCTGCCTAATAGGGGGCTTAGAATCATCAAGGATGGGCAGGACAGGCAGAGAGAGCGAGGGATAGACCAGTTTAATTGTTTTGAAACTGTGAGTAGCTGCGTTCATTGGGACCAAAATAAAAAAGGCTATAGTATTTTGCATGAATTTGCATGTGCATAAATGATGCAATACTCAAACACGAAAAGTCATGAGAATATGCTGGTTGAGACTATCAAACGTGGAAATGAAATGCTCTTATACTTTGAGCTTGGTTTTGCTAATATGAGGTAATTCTATGCAATTCTAAATGCTCTCTTCTGCCATCCATCTCTGTCAATTCTCCCTTCCCTCTATCTGTCCATCTTTTATCTCTCAATAAATCTCCTCTGTCCCTGGTCCCTCCCCTCCCTCCTTCCCTTTCTCCCTTTCTTTTGAGGAGTTAACATAATATACCAGGCTTCTTCATTCTCTGTGAAATTTGTAAAACAATCTGTCTTTTCTTTCAGTTGCTCCTTTTCTCTCTTTACCCCCTTTCATTCTCTCTGTCCCTAACCTCTCCTCCTATTTTAACCCTTTGCCTCCCACTTTTACTCTCACTAATGAACACAAAATACCAACTGGTGTGCTGATTGACACCATAAAATGCTGACTACACCAACTTCACAAAAACATAACCTAAAATATGTGAATTCTTCTAGAAGGGATTATGTGCCTTAACAATAAAAAAAAATAATCACTGATGACCTATTCCCAAAAAATTTTTAAAAAAAATTAGAAAATGGATTAGAACTTTACCATTGGAGGGCGCTAGAGTGTACGCATATAGTTGAGGGTGCATGCATATACACAATACTCTATGACTCTGTGGGAACAAGAAATAAATCAAGAGAATTCACTCACAAACAGGACGGACTACTCAAAAGCAAAAGCACAACAAGGCATTTATTTACACAACAGCAGTCACGCACACACAATACGCAATGTTCACACGCTGCAAAACCTCGGTCCACACATTCACACAATGAACCACAACACTTACCGCACCACAACAGACACAATACGACTGTAGTATCTGGACTAAATCACACACACAAACACACACACAAAAGACTGCAATAATCACAGGAAAAAAAAACAACTAATCCTTACAGTAATGACTTAAACAATAATAATTACACAGAGGCTGTGGGCTCCTTGATCCTTGGTGGAAAAGTACTTGGGAAACAATTTTACAAAAACAAGGAGGGGGAGCACAATAAAAGAAGGGGGGCTGTGAGAAAGTGTGAAGTTGGCAGAGAGAGAGAGGAGGAGGAAGTCTGGAGCAGAGATAAGGAAGAGGGAGGAAGAGTTGAGTGACTGAGTAGGTATGAGAGAGAGAGAGCGAGAGAGAGAGCAAAGAGAGCAAAGACAGGGAAAGGGGGCTTTTTTTAAAGGGTTTAATAAGGAAATCAAATGAGAGGAGAAATTAAAAAAATGAGAGGACAAAAGAAAGGAAGAGAGGGACAAACTTTAATTCCACAGGAATGTGAGCCAAGCTTATATTGATGGTCAGAAATTCATTCACAGAGTGAAGAGTTTCAGTCAAGGCATTCTTCCAAGGTTTTATAAGAATGGTACAGTGGGAAAACACTCCTACAGATGGATGTGTGTGACCCTGCTGCACTGGGTGCAAGGGTGTGATGCTTGCGTGAGCTGGTCAGCGTGTGTGTGTTTGCCTGAAGAGTACGGTTTATTGTATTGACAGGATACGTCGTTCTCCCGGGAAAACACATGGTGAGGAAATACGTGAGTGAGAATAAGCACACACACAGACACACACACAGACATACACTGACACACACAGACACACATTTCTTGAGCTAGCATGCTGAGACCTTAATATTTCCCCTGGCTGAATCCTTATTTTCTAACTTTGTTTACAGTCCATTAACACAGGCAAATGAATTGCTGGAGGATTATGTTGGGGGAGGTTATGTCCAGTGAGCAACCTTAAACCTACAGATTTACACTCCATATCATTATGGTTATCCTCATTATTAAGGAAGCCAACGCTTTTCTATGATTGGTGTGCATAAAAAACACAACATAATGGTGATTATTGTGTCTATAGGTCACCAGAGAAGATTACGATTAGTCTGTAATCTCTGAGCGTTTTCTCAGATTCCGTTCACTAGAAAGAGATTACAGACGTGGATAAGGCAGCTGGGGGAGGGGTCGGGGGACAGAATGAGACTAAATGGGGTGCCTCAGCAGCAAGGGGTAAAAAAACTGGGGAAGACTGAGGGAAAAGATGTAATAGATGGAATAAATGAAAGAGGAAGGAAGGACAGAATTACACTAAGAACTGGGAAGAGACAAGAGGAGAGGAGGAAGGAGAGAGAGAGGGAGATTAAGTACAGTAATGTATAAATCACTGCCTCTTCTTTAATCTCCTCTACCCAAAGACCTGGCTCTCCCCACCCTCTCTCTCTGTTTTTCTCCATGCCATATGTGTTCAGGCAGGCTCTGCTACCTCTACCCCTTAACCCAAACCAAATAAAGGAAAGAAAAAAACCCTAGAACAGCCAGAAAGAGAAAGGAGAGGAGCAGGAGAAGTTAAATATACCACTGATATTGGGCTCAGAAATGAAGCAGGGAGAACTTCAGAATGAGAGGACCCAAATGATAGTTGGAGAGGGGGGGGGTGCTTGTTGGTAGGAAGATTAATGATCACTTAGTGCCAAAAACAGTGACTGTTCCACAAAAAACTCATTCCAAGGATATTTCTGGAACTAAGAGTAAACAAAGATATAGGGTAAAGAAACTTGATCAAAATATAACAGTGTTTAGGGCATAAAAATGCAGTTACATATGATTTACAGATAAATTGGTAGATAGAAAAATAGTGAAATGACTTACAAGGGCCAACAGAAAGAGAAAGAGAGACCATTGATCTTTGTGCCAAAAAATGCCTTAACTTTATATTCCAAGGCTGAGAGAGGGAGTAAGGGGGAGAGGTGGGGTGTGGAGAGAGGAAGAGACAGGTACAGAAAGGCAGAAAGACAGACTTATAAGGGAGAAAGAGTAAAGGAGTGAGTAAAAGGGGGAGGGAGGAGCGGATAAGCAGACACACTGACCGAGTCAAATATTGCAACACAACTGGGTTATGCAGTCCGCTGAGCATAAACAATGCGATAATCAATCAGTGACATGCTCTGCATACTAAGAGTACATGCGGTTGTGTAAGAGTATGCATGTGATGTGTGTAAGTGTGAGTCAAATATTCATCTGTGCCTGGTAATACAGTCTCCGGTAAAGGCCACTCCCTCTACCGGGACGAAATGGAGAACAGGCACACACGGGAAACTTTCCAGTAAAACACCTTCAGGGGCACCACAAATGATTAAGCTCCTAATAACATCAGCACAGTCTGCGTGCGCTCACTCTGACACACACTCACACATGACAAGCACTGGCACGCCAGACACACAAAAACAGGATGAGCATGTTGTCAAACAAAAAAGCCCTTTAACATTTGGAAGGACAGACAGACAGACATGCAAAACGTAATGGTGCCAATTCACTGTGGGCTTAGTTAGCTAATGACTGACTCATTTATAAGAGTGAAGCAAACACGAGCTCTTGCACTGACACACACTCACACACACATACACATGTTACCTTAACAACCCCAAAGACAAAACAAGGCTGGTGACTCCACTGGCTCACAACAGCACAAACTTTGCAATACCTCTGCAAAGAGCACACACACATCCCGTACACATGTCCCACAAACTGTGTGTGTGCATGTCTAAGTTTAAGCATATTTTATGCTAACTGGGGTAATTTATCTTCCTTTAATTGACTGAAATCAGTTGTGTTGAATCCATTGGACAGGCTGCAGCTTTCTAATCGATTCAGCGGGTGATTGATTGGCTACTCCTGCTGAGACAGGAACAGGGACCAAATGAATGACAAGATGCAGAATGGGAATAATTTGAAAAAAGTCTTCATTTCCCACTCCTTTCTTTTTCATGGAACTAGGGATTAGACAGGGTGGACATTTTAGTGCTGAACTGGAGTAAAAATAGCGAACCCCCAGCATCCGCCTCAGATTAGGGCTTTATTTGCAGAAATGATTACGCACAGACCCTGGGTCTGGTGTCCAGGGACGCACTGAGAGCTCAGAGCTTTCAGCTGGGGCCTTCTGAGAAGCAGAATGGTGGGCATGCGTGAGGGAACGTCTCTCTCACCCTCTGCACGAGCAGACAGTGAGAGGCATCGCCTAAAGCACCTGCTCGCTCTTGTGTGTGTGAGAGAGAGGGCAAACCACAAAAAGGAATACAAAATGACGGTTGCTACAGCCAGCTACTCTGGCTCACAATGACATAATATACACCAATAATAATACACCAACAGTAGAAAGGTGTTTTTCCAACACGTCTGTCCAACAGCTGGTGCACTAACAATATCACACAGTCTGGTTTAGTTTCTGTGTGTCCATTTATTTAGGGTTCAGTATAGTAATGACAGTTTTTTGTAGAGTAGCTATAGACAGAGTATTCCCAGGGCACACTGAATCTGAGAAGTGTGCATCTGACTGCATAGGGCACACACTGGGTATTTAGCCGGTAACTGTGTGTGTGTTTGTTTGTATCTATATTTAGTCCCTGAAAAGGGATTTGTGATATGATTTGTATTGTTTTGGTTATGCAATGCAACTTGAACTCTGAATTTAGTCCACAACAGGATTATCACAAATGGGCACAAGATTTTTTTGTGTACTCAACTACTCTCTCTCTCGTCTCTTGCGATCCCACTTGTGCTAACATACCTGTAGCTCTCACATTTCTTTCTCATTATCTGAACTTCCCCCTCCGATCTCATTCGACCTGAAAACTGGAGTCTGATTTCTCTCTTTATCACTCACACTTTCCCTGCTTCATTCTCAACATGACCCAAAAGCAAGGTTCAGATTTCATCCTCTATAGTCCTCTCCTCCGTTCTCTTTTTTTCTTTATTTTATCACCTAAAATATGGGAGGTCATATTTCTGTATGCACACTTGCAGTGCTGATCTTGGAAGGGTCTCAAGATCTTACAAATCATCATAGAGCTGTATGTATTAATATAGGCTAATCATTTTGTAATTACAGTACTAACAAAGTCACCTGTACTGCTTCCCCTCTCACAGTTGAGACATTGACTCCTTAAAACCACTTCTTCCACTTTTCTACAGCAACTTTTTCCCATTCCAGAATTGTCTAATTACCTGCCTTTGGTAGCTACCTAGTGATAAAATCTTTTTTGATGCCCTGTCATAAATTCTCATAAAACCCAAAACACAAATGAGAATGAATATTGGGGTGAGCATACTGCCTGTACTTGGAAAGTACAGTGTTAAACAAGCTGACAGAGCTGAAATATTTAAAGTGCTGGTCTTGCTACCCAAGATTCTATAAAAGAACATTTTCTCTTTCTCCAGTTCCACAGTAAAAGGCCAATAAATCGTACACAGTGCTCTCTCCCTCCTCACTCTTAGTAGTCATTTGTATCGATCCCGGCAAAAGGTCGTATTTCATTCTGACTTCACAATCGACGATAGAAAAAACTGAATTACAAAAACAACAGGAAATGTGAACTGGTGAGCGGCCAACACCACACGCACAGACACACACACTCACACGAACACACGCGCGTTCTGCTACCTGTGAGAATCCATCATTGACTCTGCTGTTAGAATTTAATTTCACATTTTATCCCAAGTCAATTGAGACTCCCAGAAGGAATTTACAGAGCACAAATGCGTACACAGACATACCGGTCGAGTTCGTTCATGACTGTCTATTTATTGCCCACTGTATGCCCGTCTCAGTATATTAGCCATCAAGCGGCTATATATAGTGCGTTTCTGTCTGGGCATATATTTGCCGTGATTAGACTTAATGTCCAAGAAGAGCACAATCGTTCTGTGTTGTCCACACAGTCAAGAGCACACATATTTTACACAGATTCGGCGTGAGCAAATACGCAATTTTTTGACAGAAATGCGAGGAACAGAAAACGCCAACCAAACTGGTTAGGGATCATATGTACATACGTGCCGTTAACTTCACCTGTGGCTTGCAGCGGGGTGTAGTTTACGATGTTTACATATTATGTTATATTCATGTAAAGACACACATAATCATTTTTAACTTCGTGAAAGCACGAGCCAACAGGTAATTGCTTGAGCAAACGTTCTGCATACAATCCACAAGCTTGCAAAACAGATAAGATGCATGGACAGAATGCAAATGAAGAACTTGAGAGAATGTGACAAATCTAGTAGTTAATGTTTTTGCAATGCAATCTATAACTTAACAAAATAAGCAACGCAAAGCGGCAAACATGTCGAATACTAATGACATTTGTGGAGAACTTACTTGGGATTTGTGCTATTCCAAAATACGCTGTGTCTCTCCGCGTACACGAACCAAGCGCCGACATTCACTGCAACACACACCAACCAGACCAATTCCATTGTAGATTTGTGCGCCAAAGCCGGACTAAAATTGTACATGAAACGGATAATTTCTATGATATATTATTCACGAGTTACACAAAAATAAAGTAGATGAGCGTTCGGTAAATGCTTAGATTCAAGTGATACGAGGGAAATAAGTCTACTTGTTTCTCAGTAATTGTTTCTGTCTTGAATGTCTAATGAGAATTGTGTTGCCAGTTTTGTTGAACGCCTACTAGATCTTACCACGCCTCTCCTTTACAAGCCAATGACTGCAGAGGATGGCTGAAACTGCGCCTCCTACCTACAGTACTATTAAAACGCCACCACCCCACTGCAGCCATGCGCCAATAACAAGGGAACTGACCCAAAAAGACCGCGCCTCTTTAGGAATACATGAATAAATTAAAGTTGGGTTTGTTATTGATGTTCTTGTGGTCTGTGACGTGTAGAGCCAATGGTTAGAGCATTTTTGCCAACAGTTATCAGTATCATTTCTTTACGTGAAGAAAATTTACGTTGAGTAATAATACTCAGCGCCACTCCCGTTGTCAAAATCAGATGCAACAAGACAGCAAACGGCACAGCGTACACCATTCACAAATCACACCTGATAAAAAACTTATGTTTATAATTTATTGCACACATCCCTGACCGTCCCATGAAAAACCAATGTTATTAATTGCTGTCTGTCGGCATATAAGAAGCACTTTTTCATGTTTCTACCCCCTATCTTTTCTACCTTTTGTTTACAGTCCCCTGTATCTGTTATCGAGAAGGATATCTTCTCCATGGTCTCTGTAGTTGCACTACCCCTCCTCTTTCGCACATAACTGTGTACAGAGCCATGTTCAATACGCCATTCTCCCTCTGGCAAAAACGGAGTGAGTGAGAGAGACATGGATATATTTTACAGACATGATATCACAGTTTTTAAACACACAAAATCGTTTACCAAGAGGACACCAAGAATTATATGTATTTCTGCCTTCTTCTCCTGAAACACTGCATGTTTTTCTCAGATAGTTCTAACCAATGCGTCTTTCCATTCTACCAGCCGCTATATTTTTTGTTACATTGCTCTTCACATTTCTGGTTTTAATCCATTCAAGGTGTTTAACCAGTTCTTTAATTTGCATTTCTGTACTTCTTGCCCAAAAATGCCTCAGTGCCTAATAATTCCAGTGCCTAACTTAAATTCATTTTTGTATTTTGGACCCCAAGAGTTAAGAAGAAGTTTATATATAATATGCATCAAAATCATTATATTCATTTGACTTACATTGTCCATATAAAACCTGGTTAAATTAAAGATATAGCAGTCATTTTTTCTTTTGTGTTTTTCATAGGGGTGTAGAGAGCATTAATGAGGTTTTGTCCTTTGCAAAAACACATTTTCAAAATCTATAATGGTTCATACAATTACTAGCAGAATAAATAAATACTGGATGGTAATTGCATATAAATATACTGTATAATATGTACATTTTCCATGTAATTACTTGCAAAAACATATCCAAAGTACATATCCAAACATTGAATTTTAGTAAAGATTTCATTGTGTTTTATTCCATCACACCTATGACAAAAACACTGTCTCAGGTTTGCTACATTTTTCTATATAATTTCACCAATAAGTTTTAATGTAGTGTCCTGCCCTGCCATGGACATAGACACAGTGTCTCCTGCATGTGTTGGTCCTCACACACTAGATTGCCTCACTGACACAATTATGGGGTTTAATTATCCCTGCAGCACCCAAAGACTGGGCAGCGTGGAGACAGGCGCATAAACCCAGCAGGGCTGCGGCTCCCCTGGGTCAGAGCACTCACCTCTGGGTCTGCCGTGAGCGGCGTGGGGCGGGGTGCAGCACGGACAGTGTCTGCCCCCTGTCCCCTTAGGCTGGGGCAGGCACACACATGCCTGGCTGCCAGCGCCGTCCTTCCACCACTGAGGGCCAGAGAGGGACCAGCAGATAGCATCAGGAGTTGCTTCCCCCACCTATGCACCATTGTGAGGAACCCCTGGGGGGGGCAGGGTGGTCTGGTGTTCTGAGACAGCATTTGCTGTGCTCTGCAGTAAGATTTGTGAAACACTGTAAGACTGAACACAACCTTATCATTTCAGCTGAATGTAGAGTTTAGAAAATATGGTACCACATGTTACCTGTGCTCACACCTTTCTCTTTCCCTCTATTATTTTATTATTTCTCATTTTCTCTCCAAATCTCTGTCCCCTTATCTTTCTCTCTATCATCCCTCCATAAAGTGAAGTCTTCCATGGACAGTGCCTCAGCGGCCTGAGAACGTTCACAGCCAGAGCAGAGCAGTAGCACAGGGTGTTCACACATTCACCAATTAGCATCAGCAACCCCTTCTGGCGGCAGAGATGTCAATGGTTTCAGACATGACCTTTACAATGGCAGATAATCAGCCAGCACTTTTACATAATGACCTCTCAGTCCCTAATGAATCAGAATGAGAATAGCGCAACAGTATCTCCTGGATTTCCCACAAGTTTCCTCTGCCGGCGTTGGCCCAGTGTGGTTGTGATGTTGCAAGCCCTTGGCATCTGAGAAAGCCCGCAGTATCTCAGCGTACAGCCTCCAGCCCCTCTTTCCCCTACTGCCATGGTGAGTTAGCTCTGTGTGATCCCAAGCACAGCTCTGTGGCAGAGCAAGGACCGGCGCTTGGGGGGCTATCTCCATGCGGCCCACGCATTCACTCATTATGAGTTTGGCGATGTAATCTGTGGGCGCGATCCACCACTGATTGCAATGATCATTACGCTAAATGATACCCTAAAGCAGTGCAAGGAGGAAAAAGCATAAATAAGCATGGAAACCATAAAAACAGTACAGCTTTCCATACGGACATCAATGGAATGAAACACAATGAAAACCACAAAAAATATTATGACATCAAATAAAGATAATGACTGAGTTGTGTTGTTGAAAAGATAACAAATTGTTTTTTTACAGTCTCAAACACTAGTTTCTACAACTTCTGTGTTTGTTGTTAGGAATGTGTTTCAGTGCTTCGACAGCATTTGTAACAATGTTGTATAACACAGAAAACAACTCAAAGCAATTATGTAACAATACTAATGACAACAAAACAACATAGGTAACAACATGTAGTTTCTCTCTCTCTCTCTTTCTCTCTCTCTGTTTCTCCCTCCTCTCTCCCGCCCTCCCCCATTCCTCTCCCATACTACAGATGTTCTTTGCCCTCCATCAGTTGTGCACCTGTATGTAATTACATGGCTGTAATTATGATTCTTGCTAATTGCATGTAATTGTATGGAGCGCCAAGATTCCAGCAGGGATATGAAGAGTTGCCTGGGTTCCTCTGAGATAGAGTGAGAGTGAGAGACAGGGCCAGAGAGAGAGAGAGAGAGAGGGAGTGAGCGAGATGGTGGAGGACAGGGTGGTGAACGGAGTGAGGGATGGAAAGAGGGTGAGGCAGAAAGAAAAACAACAGCCAAGCCAGAAGATGAGATAAAACACATGACAGAAACAGGGAGCAGCGAGAGACAGAGATAAACCAAGAGGGAAGGGAATTATTCAATGGAGCTGGAACAAAGATGGGGTGTTGGCCCAGAATTATTTACCTGTCCCTGCCCAGCCCAAGGAGGGGGAAGCAGGGAGCCCTGAAGCTAGTGTGGGTGGGTAGGAACAGGGAATGAGGAATACTACACTGTCAATAATATTGCTTTTTCCTCCACTCCTTTCCTTTTCCCCTGTCTTCTCTTCCTCATTGGGTATTAATGCAGTGAGATAAACACTCTGGGTTTAACACACACATGTTTTCAAGGCTCCACCAATGACACACGTCTCACCAGTTTCACAGCAGCAGTGTTTTCATGTCTGAATTCAGGGGGAGAGGCAGGACAGGAGCGAGGGAGTGGGGAATATAAACTAGAGGAGAACAGAGAGGTAAACAGGGAATGAGGGATATCATGGGAGAGGTGGAAAGAAAAGATACAGGCAGAAAAGAAGGAGCAGCCAAACAAAGGAGGGGAGAGAAACAGCAACCAGGATGGGAAAATGAGGAAGGTACGAAATGGAAAGGATTCAGAAAAAAAGGAAACAGCAAATAAAGGATGGGTAAAGGGAGAACAAGAGGGAACTGGAAAAACACTAAAATCAGGTGGATGTAGAGAGAAGGAAAGAAAGAGAAAAACAAATATTGAGTAAATGGATTAAAACAAAGAATAGGTGAGATAAAGGGAACATAACTGCAAAAATCTATAAAGGCACATAAATAAAGGGAAAGAGCTATGGAGAGTACAGACAGACAGACAGACAGATGGTCTCATTATGCATTTTGATATGATTTTTTTGTTCTTAAAAAGAGAGATGGGTGGGGCAAGGTTACTGTACCCCCTAGCAGTTCCTGCGTGAAAGCAAAAAAGAGCAAGACGTGCTATCTTCTCAAACCTCTCTCCTTTTGTCTCCCTCTCTTCGTCTGCATTCTCCCTCTCATCTCTTCTGTCTACATCCCTTTTTTAATTCCTCACCCTTTCCTCTGTAACAGCATTGTCCCTCTCTCCCTCCTTGTCTATGAAAACTAAATATTTATCTACATATTAAAACACTGTACCATTATTACTACCTGCAATGTGAGTGGTCCAGGACTTCATTAGAGTATTATCCACCTGTTTAGTTGGTGTCTGCATATTATTTTGAGTAAAACAAAGACAGCCACGTAAAGATGGAAATCCTAGTCCCGTAAAATCTTTGAAATCTCAGCTGACTGGGGCTAATGGCCTCTTCACTTTAAAAACACTTATGGAACACTTTCGCCCTGCAGGCCAAAAATCTATATTTTATTTCAATGAAACTGATTTTAAGACAATAATAATGTGGGAGTCAATATGATTAACCAACAAAAATCAGTCATACTAGCATGTCTAAATGAGTATATGTGTGGTCTAATCTCCCAAGGGGTAAGGGCATGACATACATTAGGGGCAAAATTGCCTTTATATCCCTGTCCTCTTTCTCTTCAATCCATAACAAGAGCGAGAGGGAAAAATGATTCAACAGCTCACTTCCCACCCTCGCACAGTGACACACTCTGACAGGCTGCTCCCTTTCTGGCAGCACAAAGGGGTCTCCATCCATTAGCATACAGGTGCCCCCCCATCGTCTCACTGTGAGGCACACTTCCTGCACAATAGTGTCCATGTGTCCAGTGTGAGTGCATGCAGGGTTCATTGAAAAGCAAGGGCGCATCTGAAATGTCACTTAAGTAACTGCCTCTGTGTGTTTAGGATAGCCACCATTGTCACTCTCCTTACTCAGTGTAGAAAATCATGATAACGGCTATTTGTGTGTTCACTGTCGTCGGCACAACCTCATTTTCTGCCCAGCTTTTCTGCTCCTTTCTGCTTGCACCCGCTTCTCCCTCTCTTCATTCTGTCAATCCACATTTTCACCAAATTCACATTACCATTTTTTCTCTCTCTCTCTGCCCCCCCCCCCCCCGCTCACACACACACACACACACACACACACACAGACACACACACAAGCAGACACACATTGTAATTCCCTTTCTTGGTGCCATGAACATTTTTGTTGCCAATTCAAACAATCAGTAAACAAATGGAGCAATGGTAGTACAGCAGCAAAGACATTTCACAATTACTTCAGACACAAAACATAAGACAGGAAAAGAATATAAATTATGTTGTAAAGGAAATAATTATAATAATATTATTTTTACAGAAAAATAAAAAAAATATATATTATCTTTTTGGCCTGAGGTGACTGGAGCCAAATGGGTTACTTTTCTCTCTCTCATTCACTCTTCAGGTTATGTTCCACCTCTCCCCCTGTCTCTGTGGCCCAGATGCCTGCAGCAGATAGCATAACACCCTGAAAGAAAGAATAATTTATCTCTTTCCCCCTACTCTTCTCCCCCTCCCTCTCTCCCTCTTTTCTTGTGTCTGTGGCTCCAGCACTCTATTCATTAACATCTTAATGATCCCAGATGGGCTGACATTTACTTTACAGAGGCAAAGTGCCTGGGTGCACGTGTGTGTATGAATGTGTGCGTGCGAGAGAGAGAGAGAGACAGAGAGAGAGAGAGAGAGGAGAGAGCGTACATGTGGTCGTGTTTGGACATTTTAATCTGTGGGAGCTGATATAATTATGTCTGTGTGTGAGTGTGTGTGCGAGTGTGTGTGCTGTTTGTTAAATGTAATGGTCTATAAAACAGCTGGCCTGTGTGTGTGTGCTTGTGTATGGGTAAGTGTGAATGCATGTGAAAGTGAAGGAAAAAAGAGAAAAGAGAGTCTCTTTACATGTCTGTGCATGACAGTGTTTGACACAGCAGTTCTTATAAATAAAACGGTGTTTTGTTTCAAAAGTAGTATTGGCTAAAAAAAAAAGAAAAGAAAAGCGCTTATGTCTACAGGACTTACTCACCCCACATGCAGTGTCATTCCAGCAGAATCGGGAGCATTGAATTCAAGTGTTGTGGGAGTCAATGGGAAGTCCCCACAAAATGTTTAAAGTGCATAATGTTTTCCAACCCCAAAACACACAGGCCCTGGTACAGTCACCCCACCTCCAGCCACAGTGAGCGGATGTCTCACTGCCTGTCCGCAGGCAAGGGAGAGGTGGAGTTATTCCGTGGAACAGGTGGGGTGCCAGAGAGATGGATTGCAGGGTCATCGTCTCTCGCTGAAAGTGTGCCTATTGTGTGGAACTGGAGACACAGAGTGAGTCACAAACACACAGACACAGAAAGACACAGACGCACATTCACTGACGATGTCATGGCTGTGTCCGCGAGAGGATCCATGGGGGGATGGGGGTTGGGGAATGCCCTGTAAATGATTTACTCTCAGAACAATGGGGGCACACACCGCCCGCTGCTCATCATTACAGAAACATGCAGAGGGCCAAAGGTAGGGCACTGTCTCACAGACACAAGGGTTTTAGGATCCCTGGAGAGACCCTACTGTTGTGCACCTGGATGAGAGCCTCACCCTCCACTTAGCTGGGATCCAGCGTTTCATATGTGCAAGCAGAGCAAAACCAGGAATAAATGGATGCATTAACATACATACAGGAGGTTCCTGTGCTAAGACTTAAGCCTGTCACCAAAGATAGAAAACACTGTACCACTTAACCTCTGTTAATGTACAGATCTACACACATACATTATGTACACAGAGATATAAACACACACACAAACACACACACATATGTACATACACATGTATGCACACACCCATACATATACATCTCACACACATGCACACATACATAGACACACATATATGCACATGCATGCGCTCATATGTACACACATTGTGCACATGTATACACACACGCATGCACATACACACACACAAAGACCTTGGCCAAGTGTGTCCTCATCATGAGTATGTGTAGATAAGTATATGTGTGTGTATCTGTGAGAGAATTTTCATTTCCACAACCACAGAGCGGAGCTGGTGGAGGGAAAGCTGCCAATGTGTGTCAGTGTGGTCAGGTCAGGGGTACCTCTCTCCCTCCGCACTGCCATTCACACAATCCCTCTCTCCACCCCTCCACCCCTCCACCCTTCTCTGCCACTCTGGAGTTCTCTGCTTGGGCCTCTCTCTCAGTCTCTCTAACCACAGTCTACTTTGTCCTCAGCTTTTGGTGAAAGATTTTAAGATGTACATGCATTTCTCTTTTTTATTCCCAAAATCTTCTTAAATGAAATTAAGATTTTGGCAACACTGGGGTGAGTTCAGTGGTCGCTGAGATGAAATGTAGGTTCAGTGGTTGCAGAAAGATTTTGAGAAAGACATTATGAGTAATAAGTTCATTTCTTCAACTTGAGGTCACAGTTAAATTGAATCTGGGCTTCAGAATGAGTCTGTCGTTCCCTCTCCTCACTCCTCTCGTTATTCTATTTCATACACACACTCACACACAAAAAAATACACACACATTAGCAGGTAAACACACAAGCATGTACACACCCGAAATACACAACTCACCCACACATACACCCACCCATACACATATACACGTTCAAACAAACACACTTCACCCACACGTAGACACACACATACATGCACATACTCCTACCCACACATACACACACACAGCTTTCATTAGAACTACTCAAACCCTCTTAACTTGACAATGGGACTCAGTAATTCACTTGGCTGGACAGATATCAATTGGCCTGTTCTTTTGTGTGTTATAAGAAAGCTGTTCAGTGAACAGTGATTTCAGGTGAAGAATTTGGGCAAATCAACAACATTCCAGCTCTGTGGTGTCTGGGGAGTGACCAAACTTGATTGGTCTGTCTGGTGATAGGAGGGGAGAAAGAGGTTTCATGACACCACAAATTAGAGGAATTACCATGTGCTATCAGCACTTGTCTAAGCTTAACCAATCATGTTGATTGTTTGTGGAGGGCACAACCTTTGTGATTGCTTCAATAAAGTCAGTGACTGAATGCTCATTGTAGCTCCACCTTTTAGGAGGATCATGAAACCTCATGCCCAGAGTAAAGACTTTTTTAGGAGGTTTAAATGAAACTGAATATTTTGTTGAAGGAAATCATGTCCAAATTGTATGTTGTATTTGTGGGAGTTTGAGAGTCAAGGCTGAAATCCAGGAGACTCCCAGGACTGCAGAGACTTCTGCTGTCTGATGCCAGTGTTATGTTTTGTGCATCCATTACTACGCGAGGGTCTGCGAGGCTCTGTGCAGACATCCGTGTACCTCCAATTTTTTGGCATGGCCACCACACTACAAGGGCACCAGCTGCGCATGCTCTGGAAAAAGAACGGGAACCAATGGAACGAGTCCTCCAAGCGGACTAGAAAGTAGTATAAAAAGAATAACTACGCGTCCGTGGTGTCTGCAGCTGTCCATGTGCACGCCTGCAGGGGAGTATAATCGAGCCTTAAGACAGTCAGTTCCATATTTGATACAATTCACTGTTTCAGTCTGCCATTCCCTCAGGGCAAAATTTTACCATACAAAGGGGTGATTGTAAAATACACTTCATACACAATAACTGAATATGTAAACTTCATAATTATGTAATGTACTGTGTGGATTCTGTCAAAAGTGTTCAAATGAAAAATTAGAAGGTGTCAGGTCAGACAAGGCCAGAAATTTGGTCACAGCATTGTTGGTGTGATATTTTTCATAATTCCACATAATTCAAACAGGATGCAGACATTTAGGAACAAAGGGTGTGCAGACTTGGAAGTTTCCACAGAAATAAATAGGATTGCCATCCAAAAAACCTTACACTATACTTATCTGTCAGTGGTGTCTCTTGCACAGCGCCCTTGTTTTCAGCCAAGAGAAACTCCCAGAGATCCCAGCAGAGTAAACACAGTCAGGGCCGGGGCTGCAGCACAGCCCTGGAGGCCTTGGCCCCACGCTTGCTTTCGGATGATGGGAATTCTGTGCAAAGTCGAGGAATCTGTTCAGTCAAGCAGCTGCTGGCAAAATGTCCTCCATCTTTCAATATCTGTGAGTCCTACAGCTTTGGCCATGGCACACAGGGTGGTGTCGTTCAGCATTCTCGCTGGGGTACTAAATTCAACTTGCAACAGCACACATATAAATAGACTGCTGTATTGTAGAATTTATTTTTCTTGATGTAGGATAATCAGATGCAACCTAATTAGCTATGTACAATAATGGCAACAACAACAACAACATGTTAGCTTGTCCATTATGAATCAGTATGAGGGCCACTGTTAGTGTAGTGTATGTTACTCATATACAGAATGTTAGCCTACAGTATGTGCATGCAGACAGTTTGTGTTAGTAGCTGGAAAATCCTGCTCCTGGAAAGAGACAATCTCCCAGATTATCAGCATTTCTGAAGGAATGATCTATTGACCAGTAATGCAGTGACACCTGGTCAGCTCAATTATAGGAACCCCCAACAGATCCAATTAAGTTATTAAAGGGCTGGGCACACCTCACAAATGCAAAACAGAGGACATACAGGGCATGGGAGTACATCCTGCTCTCAGAAAGACATTCAGATGTTTACTTCTTTTACATTTAGGTAGCTCTTCTACTAAACTGTGTTTGTTGTTCTACTGCTAGCATCATTATCGCATCGGTGCTAGGATTTTTGTTTTTTTCTGTCCTCAACAGGTTGTTCTGCAGGATTCTGGCTCTGTCTTATGTAGTCATTTGGGACTGCACCTCCCCATAGGGCTTTTGGCATTACTGTCCCTGGTTTATGCACTTTGCATTGTAAATTTCTCGGGGAAAGAGTGTCTGATAAATGCCTGTAATGTAATTATAATTTGATATGAATTTTTAATATTTTTTTCTCAGCGCATATTTTATGTTTTACATCTTTATGTTTTTGGTTAAATCAAAAAACCAAAAGATGTTGATGCTTACAAATTGCAGGATTCTCCCATAATGCATACGGCACAGTGAAATATGCGTTGTGTTAATTGTATGCTATATAACATAAATGTTGCAATAATTAATTACATGTTTCATACTTTATGGAGTACGTAACATAATCAAACTGAAGATGCTCGACATGAACTTTGGATGACATTTGTAGGTGTTTGCATGCTACCTACCTGCTCCTATTTATTTTTCTTTGCATGTATACACCATTTATGAATATTTGAGTACAAATTTTGTCTCATTTCTGTTAATGCATTTTGGTGTGTACATATTATTTTATCTTACATATGTATGTGTTTCAGTGTATGTGAATGTGTGTGTTTTATTTGTTGGTGTACATGCATTTATTTCTTCAGGTTATTATGCATTTGTGTCTTCTTCAGCATTTGTGTGCTATGCTTTATCTGTGAGTCCTAAGTCTGTTAGTGTAAACACTAAGCACACTGTATTGTGTGTTGTTGTAGTGTGTGTTTTGTGTGTGTTGAATCACACAGGTGTGTCTCATTCCTTGTGAATGTTGATGCATGTGTATCTTGCATGTATCCTGTGTACTGTTGTTGTTCATGTTGCGTGCTGTTAACAATGTCACTGGAGTTTTTTTGTCCTTTCCCCCCGTTTTCCGGCTATTCTGGGAAAATCTTAATTACAGTCTTTCTGCATGCGGTTGGGCCGGGTGGTTCAGGGTTGTACTTAGTATACCTCTCTCTCAATCTGTCTCTCTCTTTCCCTCTCTCCTGCTTTCTCTTGGCTGTTTTTCCTTCTGCTTCTCCCTGTCACTGTGTTTCCACATTTCCCTCACTCGTAAAACATATCCTTTCTTGGCAGATTCAAATCTGTTCTTCCTTTTCCTCACTCATCCTTTGATCTTCTACCTAAATCCATCCCCTGCATCCCATGTTCATGTGTCCACTCTTTCTCTTTCTGATTCCCCCCCCCACCCCACCCCTTCCCTTAATGTAGTTCTGCTCAGTGACAGAGTGCCTTTTTTGGGCACTCAAAGATAAATTTGGTTTTATTAGAGGTATGGGATCGAATTACTTCCTTTCTCTTGCTCTCTCTCTCTCCCCGTAGCTTAACCTCTCTGCCATAAAATGAAATACATAATTAAGGTAATTTAATCATAATTGGCCCTCTCCATATGACATCCATCACCAGGCCATTTGAACCTTCAGATTTTTACATGTGATGTTCATTTTTTCCTGGCTAAGGGCGACAGTGTAAATGAAAATCCGCAGGCCCCTGCAGCACAATGAGGCATTCTCATAGTCACAAACAGCTCCATTTTCATGGGGGCCATGGGAGGTTTAACAGGCAGCCCAGGGACTGCGCTGAATATGTCCTGATTATAATTGTACCATTTCTTTCTGAACTATTAGCCCGTCTCTAACTTGCTGTTTCACCTTATTGTCCTTGTACTGCCGACTATAATTGAAGGTCAAAGTCAGGACATCTATGAGGTAGAAGAATAATGGAAATGTAAGCTCTTTGTTCTGTGGATTTAATGGCATTTTCATTAATATCATGCACTTTTGTGAAATCTTTTGTATTTTTTGCATGTAGTGCCTTGTATTACGTCCATAGATAAACTATACTAAAAAGTAGCAGCTTAGTGTAGAATATTCCATTGTGGTGAAGCTCAGATGACTGCCCAAAGGTGAGGTTGCTGGAGACATATCAATAATGGCATGTGCTATATGTAAACGTTATTTTATGTTTGGCATAAAATTGTGCCAAATTACAATATAGACCACAGCCTCCCCGCCCTGATCCTGCACTGCAGGATATGCTGGTTTTTGTTTTCAACATAAATTCAACAACCAGACCAAACCCAGGAGGAGAGTTAAGGTGAGTTAAGTGTGTAATAAACTGCTTTATCTGATCAATTAAGTGCTGCATAACAACAACAACAACTAGCACACCCTCAGCTCTCCAGGCCGAGAGTGTAGAACCTATGATCTTTGACCATAGGAATGATTCTCACTTGATAAAAAGACTAAGGGCTAGGCTTAGTTAAACACATCTAGTCTTTATATGGGCATATATAATGGCCTTCAGTCTATTTAAGGGCATATGCTATGCCATTTCATATTCAAAACAACAGATTCCAAATTGCATATTTGGCCATCTCCAATAGTATGACACATAAAAAGTGATAATTGTAGTGTATAGTCCGTGTTGATTGAATTGTGCTCCTACAGAGACTAAGTGCATTTGCTTGAATCAAGCCCTGAAGATGTTTTAGTCACGTTAAATCCACTGTTCTGTGCTTCGCAGCCTGGCCTGGAGCCGATGCTCTCTCTGGATATCTGTGTCAGACTCATGGCTGAGGTTACAGACCGGCTGGGTCTTTGGAGGCCGGACGGGGACTCTCAAACAGGGCCAGGCCCGGACATCTCACACTCATCCCGGCTAGCAGGTCATGCTGACCGTGGATGTGAGTTCCCAGCCCAGGCCAGCATATGGAGCTTAACCAGCGCTAAGTGAGTGAGGTGAGGCCATTACAGCAACGGACTGACCCAGTTCAAATGTCCAGCGCTCCAGACGCACTAAGCCATGCTTAAGGGACCCGGTCAGACAGCTCAGGAGAAGACAGTGATTTATCCAAGACTAGGGAAGTGCACGCTGTAATACAGTAACAATTGAGGCATAAATAATGATGCTGAAATTTTGCCTGGGACTGGCCGACAAGAAGAAGGGCCTGGGGTTAATTAGAGCAGGGGTTTGGAGCGTCAGTGAAATTTGACTCATTACCAACTGCTGTCAGTCTGGATTGCAAGGAAAATTCCAAGGAAAGAGGAATAATGTTGTTTATGATAAGCTCTTGATATATACGTAAACAACCGTAACGGTGCATGTGACTGCATTCACATTGATCATGGGTACACAGTGTATACACACACTTATTCTGGATGTGTGTGTGTGCATGTGAATTTGTAAAATTATCATTTAGGAGTGCACAATTAGTTCAACATGGAATTCACTTTTTTCTGTGTGTATGTGTGTATGTGTTTGAGAGTGTGCAAAAGCACATGTGCAACAAAAGCACCAGGTTTGTGTAAATGCTTTCGTGTGTGTTTGTGTGATTGTGAGTGTACGTGTGGATTGTCACAGGATCACTATGTTTGTACCATTACTCACGTGGTTAAGTGTGTACGTGCACTTTTGTACGATCGAGTAGGTGTGTATGCACCGTACACATGACACAATAAGGCAATCGTAGAAAAATTATATTTCCTTTATTACTATCAAACTCTTTATCTGCTTATTTAGGGACAAAGTCCACCTCAGTTGAACCAGGGTTGGACTTTGAAATGTAAAGAGCTGACGTATTCAGAATTAAAAGTGACAAACTTTATATCCTGAATGAAGCAGATATTTAGCCCTGAGTTGGCCCTCTCTCTAATCCCACTTTTCCTCTCTTACATATTATTTGCTGTGTTTAGTCAACAGTTGGCTGAACATGATGATTATAAACATTTATGGTTTTTTAATCCTGAGGAAAGAAATTAGCCTCAGCCAAACCAAGTAAGAATGACAAAAACGTGGACTTTTTAAATGTATCCGCTTGGAAAAATAAATTTGGGTAGTAAGTGGGAACATTTTAATTGATTTTGCTTGTAAAAAGCAAAACAAAATTCCAGTATGAGTTACGTTTATTTTTGCTGTAATCCTATGGATACAAACAGCCATTCATTTGTACACAAAGTAAATACATATTGATAATGAATGACAGCAATTACCACAATGTCTATAATAATGTTCCAGTGATGAGGCGTGTCTCTGGATGTTTGACTTATTTTGCAAGCAAATGCTTGAGTGTGTGCGTGTGTCTGAGTGTGTGTGGGTAATGTACGTATGTGTGTTTAAATGACCTTCATAAAGCCTCAAACACAGACTTAAAAAACGCATGTACACATGTGTACTTTCTCTGCTTGTCTCATTCAATTACCCTTCGCATGCCACTCTTCTCTTTACTTTCTCTCCATCCCTCTTTCCCACAGCCCTTCTCTCTTCCTCGCTCTCCCTCTTCCAGTCTCAAAGGATGCTTTATTGGTATGCCCAGATTACACAAGTCCTATGAAAGCATGAACAATAAGCGCATCAGAACAGTGCAGTGCGCATGAATTGAGTACAATGGGCACATCACCCCCGGTGTGGCCGGTGCAGCACTGTGGGGTTACACAAGCATCATTGTTCCCCTCGTCTGCTCACTGGCCCCATTGTGAGGGAAAGGTTGCGTGTGAATGTCTATGCAAGGCTCTAAGTGTGTGTACACTGCTTATGGGAACCAGCACCAGCTTCCATGTGTGTATCTGACAGGTATCTGTCTTGTTGTTATTCATATGAGTTGTGCATTTTGCTGTGCGTGAAGTAGTGCCACTATGTGTGTGTATGTGTGTGTGTGTTACAATTATGATTGCTATAAAGGCATCTAGCAGATGCTTCTAAAGCGATTTACAGTAAATGCATTAAAATGGATAGAAACCCAGTGCTAAAGCTAGAGATTAGTACAGTAATAATTAAATTGGTGACATCATATAGATGTGTGACATGAGGCAAAACAAAGGGAGAGTAAGGTTATGTCTTTTGAAGGTGCATTTGTGCAGCTGTTAATGTGAGTATGACATGTTTATGAAGGTTTTCACTGACCAGAGGAGGAAGAGGATAATTTCCCTCCTCTGTCTGGCTCCTCCCAAGATTTCTTCCTTTCCACTATGGGAGTTTTCCCTGCCACCATTTACCTGTGGTGTGCTTTGAGGGGGGTCATACAGGGGACTGTTGTAAAGCATACTGTGACAAATGTCCTGTGACGTGTATTGTACAAATACACTTGTTTTGAGCTGATTACTTTCACTCTCAGGATTATGTGTGAGTGAGTGTGTGTGTATGTGAGTGTGTATGTGTTTGTGTAAGCGTGTGGGAGAGTGAGTGAGTGCATGTACGAGAAAATGTTTGTGTATATGAGTACAAGTGTGTAAGAGTGTTAAATGTTTGTGTGACTGTGCATATATGAGTGTGTGAGAGTATGAGTGTTTGTGTGAGTGTGAATGTTAGTCTGGATGCATTAGCCACACCCCTCCCTTCCCTGCCATCTGAACCCTGTCATCACAAACAATAGGATTCATAAACAAAACCCCTCAATAAATCAGCATAAAGACTGACACATTCCAGGGAGCATAAATTAAAAACCACCTCTGGAAAACAGATGGTGATAGGCAGAGAGATAGAGATGAGAGAAAGAGGGTGGGAAAAGACAGTATGGCAGTAGCAGCAGACAGACAGACAGACAGACAGACACTGCAGAGACATGGTGCCAGAGGCAGGGGGTGTGGGGGTGCTAGTGTAACTACTTTTAATTAGTGTGGAGGGAAGGAAAGATAGAGATGGCATCAGGTCGCCAGCAGTGTCGAGAAGTGTGAGGTCCACTTAGACCAACTACACAACGCGGAGCAGCAGACGCAACCACCTACACGCCAGCGTGCCGAGTGAAACGGCAGCATATCGATGGCACAGAGGGGGCTGTCAGAGCATGTGGGTGGGGGCCGGGTAGGTTAGCGGTGAGCATTCAGCATGAGGAGGGAAGAACTCAGGACTGTCACCTGTGCTCAGATCTGTCACTCTCACTCTGCGGTGCCTGATACCGCTGCACTATGCTATGGCCCTGGTGATAACAATGCAGTTCAGAACGGTGATCAGATCCAAATTTCAGTTTTAATATGACTCCACAAAGGTGGGACAAAGGAGATCCTATGTATTGGGGACTCGAAAAACAAACACAGAGGGAAGTTAAAAAAAAAAAAAAAAAGTGTCAAAAAAAGTCAAAGTTCTCCAGACCAGTCCCTGACAATAACGCCCCATGTCCAAGCTGGGCCATCCCTGGCCTGGCCATCACCACTGCAGCCAGTGCTGCTTCCTGTGTGGGAAGGTAAGAGTGTCCACATGTCTCTGGCGTTCTTACTGCTCAGGACCCGATTTGTGAGGCTGCTCCTCCCTCAGCTCCATTCCCAGCCGAGCAGCAGGACCCTCTGGGGGCCAGAGCTGTGGAGCTCTGTCAGACTGGGGAGACCCCCTGGCAGGCTGGAGGCATCAGGGACCCCCTGACGAGGTGCAGAGCCCTGAGCTCAGGAGTGACGCCTGGCTGACACACTCAAAGTACCCAGGCCCCCTGCAGTGCCTCTTACTCCGAGGATAATCTTAACTCCAGACACTCAATCTCTGCTGGGGTGTCTGGATAACTTGGATAGTGCATTTTATCAGTGTGTTTTGGGACTTTAGTGCATAATGAGGGTCAGTGATTGGCTAAAATACCAAAAGATCAACAATAAGCTCTACAGAGCTGCCTAAAGAGTGCACACACCTTGTTTCCAAGGCCTACATTGGCTTTTCACTGAACGGAAACTGCAAACCTGCACACAATGTGGCTCACCAGGACTATAGCTGAGCACCCCTGGTGTTATTATAGCACAGTCTCGACTCCAGATGTTCAGTCTTTGATTTTTAAACTTTTCTGGCCTTGGCTTCCTTCGATCTTATTGGTGCCAGATTGCTGATGGGAAATTCGGTCAGCAGAAGGTTTACTGTGTCACGCACCCACTCTGCTGTGGGCTTTGTCAGAGGCAGCGACTAACCACTGCTTAAGCTGCAAAACACAGTCCCGTAATATGGGCAGAGATAAGCCGTGTCAGAGTGATAAGATAGCAGAGCAAGGTTACTCCAATTCAAGTGAGGCTATTGAAAAATGACATCATCTTTATGGGCTCTCTTTTACTCCAGCCTTCATTGCACCTGTGTGTGTTAGCTCAGTTAGCCCCCCTGCCTGCATGTCACGTACTGACTTTGCGTTTTGGCGGTAAGCGCAGCAGGGGTGGAGCCAGTGCCACAGAGCGTAAACATCAGCAGCCTCACCAGCACACCACACACCCTGACACCAGCACAATATACAGTATTTACTTGTATATTTGCCCATATGTTGTGTCGATTCAGACTAATTTGTTTTATTGCAACATATTTAAATATATTTTCTTTCTATAAGAAAGCACTCCATGTCAGCCTACCATTCAGCTCTCGCTTGCCCCCGTCCCAGTCACCCCCTTTGTACTGTAGTGTCCTCATGCCCTCGTGTCTACTTCCCCTTTCAGTATAAATGTATAAAAGTATAAAATGCTTGATATGGCTGTTACACTTGATGGGTGCACCAGCTAAGTGCTCAATATTATTACACCACTACAGCAGCTACTGCTGTTACATTTGCATGGTATTAAGGCACTTAGCAGACTATCACGGCTTACATTTGTTTTGCAATTTAGGTGAAGTGCCTTGCTCATGGGTGCAACAGCAGGGCCACACCTGCGAATTGAGTCACTACAATTGCTACTACTGTAGTGTACTAGACAATACTTAACTGCATTACTACTTCTATACAACACTGTACTACAATTAATTTACAATAATTCCACCAGAGAGTATTGTACAATTCTACTATTAATACTATTACTACAAGGAATAGTATAGCTATATTAGAGGTCTTCAGATCTAACTCCATTAGATATTAGATAAAAGATATATTAGATAAAAGATATTTTCCTTAGAACGCATTGCATTTTGTGAGTAAGAAAGTATCTGTAATGTAAAGTAATGTTTGGTAGATACCTGAGGGGGCTAAAAGTATGCTGTGTTCCTTGGCAACAGAAGAGAGGAGAGCTCTCTCGTCTGTAGTTCAGCACCGAGTTTGTACGTGTCAAACGCTGAGCTCTGTCTGAGGTCTGACTCTTCCCGCATCTGCTCAATAAAGAGATAAAAGAACGATTGTGGAACTGGACCAAAAAGAAAAGTTTTTTTGTTTGTTTTTTAGGATTTAACCAATAAAGTAGTGCTGAAAAAATGAAAGCTGTCGTCTGTAAGGCTTGCCTGTATACAAGAGCAGTATGTCATCAGTCTGTACACAGGAATGGTCCAGATGTTGCAGGATTACACTTTCTCCCCCACGCTGCCTTCCCTCTGCCCCACTGACTGCTTTTAGTACAAATCCCCAATCCCCCATCCCGCTGGCTTTTTATCTCTCTCCATCTCTTCTCAAATGTAATCTTGTCCGCATAAATATGGTATTTTTGGCCCAAATACATACAGTGTAGTTGGTTATTTTTAACCAACATCTAAATATCTGTGTATCTTGTCATTTGTATGTTAATATGCTTATAAAGCAGCTTATATATTATAAGAAACTGGACGAGATTTTGTGTTCTTAAAAATAGATGGTCAGCCCATTGCCGGCACAGACATTCTTACAATCTTTTGCCAATCCAAATCGGTTTTTGGTATTCTGGGTCTAAATGAGTGTGTATCCAATAATATCCATGTGGGGAAATGTATGAGAGGACATGTGGGTCATATTGAACGCTGGGGTAAAATGAGAAACTCGTCCTTGTGAAATTACATTTCCCTGCAAAGGCCATTCAGGGGCAGATTTGTCAATCCTTATAATAAAAAGTTGTGATTCTTCACCAGAATTCATACAAGTGAATGCAGATGCACTCATCCGTAGATCTCATTTAAGAACATTGACTAATGGTTTCTTACAGTATGTGTGTGTTCATTTGACTGAACACTAAGTCTGACAGAACCAGTCCAAATCCCGCAGTAAAACTGTCAAATCACATTGTATGCTGGATCTGGGACCAGGAGAGAAAACAGGCAGGAATAGCACCAACTTGAAATAAACTCTGTGAGCGCTCACAGGAAATTTAAAATACCATTCAAAAGATGACTTTCCACTTTTCTGGATATGGAGCTTAGTGTCATATGTATTTTGAAAAATGTGTGATAAGGTCATATTTAAATGTGAGTTGTGGCTTATATTATAAAGAACATGAATAGGGTATGAATAGCCTGTGTCCTTAAGAAACAGAAGTGAACCCTTTACAAAATAACCACTATTACTGGCCTTCTTCGAATTTGCACTTCACTGATAAAAAAGGCCAAACAGGGACAGATGTGTCAGTCTATCTTTCCAAATAAATCCATCTTTACCAACCTGGTAACGCTGGCCAGGATCTGTCTAAGTATACATCTGGCAACTCATCGGTGTAAGAGAGCTGAATAATGTTTCAAACTGATGTCATCAGACTGGTTGCACCACACTAAAAAAGGCAAGTTGGGACACTGGCATTTTGAAGACGTTAATTTCATTGGACTCGGAGGCTCGGGGCATTTCCAATAAAACGAGTCAGGATGGGAGTTTTCAGTGCAAAAGTTCATGCGTGTATTTTGCACAAAGTATTTTTGCTTACTGGATTCTGCATCTTTTCCCCCTTGGCTCTACCCAGTGGGCTGACACAGCCAGCTTCAGTACAGCCGGGGTCACTTTGGTGACCCAGAGTGTAACCACCAGATATGATGCATTTGCAGAGGGCGATACATTCATCCTGACCGATCTCCACACAGCTGATAGCCAATCAGAGGGACGGCAGACTCAAACTTGCTGGTTTTCAGGGTCGTAGGTGCACGATAAGCTCACTACCTTTGTCCTGGTAGGCATTCTGACCTCAAACCCCCAGGAGTACTCTCAGAATGGGGTGAAATATTCCTGGACATCTTCAGTTTCGTAAGAGGAACAAAGAGAAGCCAAGAAGGGTCATATATCACCAATCAAACAATTACTTAATGCCATTATGCTCTTAAGGATTGAGTAATGAGAGCGGAACAGATCTTCAGTGACGCAGGAGCACTGGCACACTGTTTCTGTCCTCTGAATGCAGTCCATATGTGTGTGTGTGTGTGTGTGTGTGTGTGTGCGCTTGCATGGTTTTGAGTGTATTTGTGAGTGTGTGTTTTGTGTGTGTCTGTTTGTGCATGTTTCATGTGCATGAATGACAGAGTGCCTGCATACTGGGCAGGATGCTTCGCTTCACTGTGTGCACGTCTCGAGTTCGCCCTGTGTGGACAAAGCATTTGTTTGGACATGTGTGGGTGTCTGTTCAGTGCATGAATGTCAAACCCAGCAGGAGTGTACTCTGGGTTTTGTTGTAGCTAATCCACAGTGACTTAATTGGCCTAATTATTCACTTAGCTGAATACATTTAAGACCTATCTTGACCCCGATAAGCATGGACAGGAAACATTCCTTATGTCAAGGGCCCATCTGAGATAGGTTTAAAAAGGTATCTGCGTAAGTGGGTTCTTGAAAGAGGGAAATTAAAACCCTTGGAAAGAGTCTGCAAGGTGGTACTGGCACTTATTTATCTCATTTATTTAAGGTCTGATGTCTAACTTCTGATCTTAAAGACTGTTTACTATGAAAATATATAGCATACTTTACATGTTTGATGATCCGTTTTAAAAGAACAGTCAGTTCCTGAAACTTGTATGAATCTCCCAAAGGAAATTAAGCAAAAGAAACAACAGTCACTGAGGCCAGACCTGAGAACATATCAGCTGGCACGAACAGAGTTTTTTACTGAGTGTGAAGTAGTAATAACCATTTGTGTATGAGAGTGTGTAGTGTATTAGCACAGGGTAGTCTTTTATCCTAAGTCAGTGGGTCTAAGCACATCTTACAATGAGAACTTTAACAGTTGTTACCAACATAGTGTTGGTGTATTTTATAGACACACTGTGTGTGTGTGTGTGTGTGTGTGTGTCTGCGTGTGTCTGCGTGTGTGTGTGTGTGTGTGTGTGTGTGTACATGCTTGTGTGAGTGCCTCACTTGACTTTATCTGTATTTTAGTATTTGCTGTTAGTGTCTGTTTGTTTGGCAGCGTTGGGAGTGTGTTAACAGCAAGCCTCTGCTCGTATGTGTTTGTGCGTGTGTGTGTGTGTGTGTGTGTGTGAGAGAGAGAGAAAGAGAGAGCGTGTGTATAAATATAACCCCCATCTGTTGGGTGCTGCACAGACACAGCCGCAGAAATAGAGGATTAGGGCTAAACATGGTAGGTGGGGGTAGGGAGCACATGGCCGGAGGGAGGCTGAGGAGCTGGGCTCAATCGACTGAAAAACAGACCATGGAAAGGGGTTAGATGGAAGGGAAATGACAGAAAATTCTCAGAGAAACCAGAGACGGGCTCACACAGTGTCAAGGAGTGATAGAGCGAGGTGTGGTTCACAAAAAAAGAGAAGAGTGACAGTGATGCCTGTAAAAGATGGGCAGTGTGATGGACGGAAATAGTCAGATTGGAAAAGATGAGTGGAGGGAGTGATGCTAGCTTCCTGAAATAAAATAAATGGCAGTACATATAAATCTGACTCATTCACTGTTTTTTAATTAGATCAGGATTAGACCAAAGTGGGAGTGTCAGGATATTTTTCTGCAGGCAAACACAGTAATGCCAGAATATGGAATTAAGCATCAAAAATCTGAAAATGGGATATTAACTGGTTACTGTTTTAAGAATAAAGTATTGATTTTTTTAATTCTTATGTCAAATGAGAAGGGGAAACAGATTCAGCAGAGAGATATAGATACCACTGCATATACACAGGGAGAAACATTCAAAAAGGGGGATGGAGCAGAGAAGAATGGGCCCTGTTAACAACGTGCTCCTTACAGTACTGACAGATTAAATCACTATCAATATGCTGTTTTGGGTTCAATGACAAAACATTACTGACCTGTCTATGAGCTTATTTCAGGTCTTTAAAGTATAAATCAGAGTTAGGGTGCTAATGACGCAGCGTGACATTTCTGATAGCCTGTTGGTTATGTTTACAGTGGGATACTAGCGCTGTATACTTTTAGAGAACATGTCACGGGTGGGTCCCGTGGGAGAGAACTCATACGCTAAATCCTCTCATTCAATTTACAGTAGCTTTAGAAAAAGACTTGTTTTAAATCTTCACACTTAATATTTTTTTCATAATCACCGTGCAACTCTCAAGCATACATTATACTGAGAGTTCAACAATGCATTATTATTTACAGTAAACGTCACTTTGTCGGTTTATCTAAATTCATACACTCATGAAAGATCAACTAATGCTTAGCCAACAAGGCCACACAAGTAGCATGGCACAGCAGCTGAGAAATTATACGTTCTGCAGACTGTACAGTGACATAATAGCGTAAATACCCGTTTTATAATGCCTAAAACTTAAACTCTACTTACACAGCTGCAAGTGTTGTACGTATCAGCTTTCTTGGCGCAGTTTTAAGGAATGGCTTTAAGGAACTTGTGTGTGCACGGTGTAGCTCAGCAGACCGTGTCTGAACAGCGACACTACATGGTTGGAAGCGGAAGTGCTGATAAATAACAAAGCCCATAGGCTTCACCTCTGTCCTATTTTCTACTAAGTGGAGACAACACAACCATTTAACCCTCTTCTCCAACACATACTACTTTTAAAAATCTTGATCAAAGCACTGATATTTCAACCATGTCAATGTTTGTCACCTTCTTGGCTGTAAATCCTCATCTGCGATAAATTGTGTGCTTTTTCATGCGCATGAAAAGATAAATATAATCCAATTAATCTAACCAATACCTCGCTTTGGCTTTTTTCACATTCTGTCGACAGTGGAGAAGGCCGTCAGCTTGAATCTGATTAATGAAACCTCTGCACCTTCTTTCAATTTCAGAGGGGAAAGTGAAATATATGCATGAGTTGGCACGGTTCATATAAACCCTTGCAGATGAGTTAATTTCATGACCCAACCGGAGCTAGAGAGCGCTTAGAAATTACTTTGCAATTTCTTATCTGTCTTCAAAAAAAAAAAAAAACCCAACGCCAAATCGTCGACACCGATTATTGAAATACAATAAAAACAATTAAAGAACAATTTCTTAGACGACAGGTCAGAATACTCCTTTTTCACCCTTCATTCCCCTTACGCTGGAAAATATTAGTCATTAATGATATTGTTTAATTTAACGAGCTGTCTGTTCTTTTTTGAGCGGGTGAAGTCAGCGTCTGCCACAATCCTTTCACCAGACGGCGGAGAGTGTCTGGGGATATCCATCGCAGCGATTGTTCGCGTCTGATCAGAGACAGCTTACTCAGAGCTAATGACACAGATAATGATAAACGCGCACGCAGGAGTAATTAACGCAAAATTATGTCATTTGCTTTCTCTGCATGCACTCTGCCATTTCACATGTATCACCGTGTTGCTTAACAAAGTATTTCTATGTACCTAACTGTTCACAACTCTTTTTACATCACTTCTGTGATGGCATTACACGAATAATATTCAACAGAGCACCCTCTTCAGCCTGACAGATTTGCCCATCGATTCACATACAAAGGTATTGATCTGTTCCATGGCTTTTCCAAGTCTTTGGGCCTCCACTGTACAGCTATTCTACAATCACTGAAGTACACGCTGTATTCACGCATATTCAAATATATTGCAGTAATCATGGATATCGCTGTATTACCGCTATTAGAACTATTACAGAAATATTGTGTAGTTCATCGGTGCTGTCGATGAAATTTTAGTAAAATATGAAACTTTGATGACCAGTCAAGTCAATGTCATTGAGTGCGACCCCTTCCCCTTTATCAAAGGAGAATTCTTGAAACACCCAAGGAAAATCGAACCCCCATCATTCATCTGATACCACCTTGACAACATCTGATATGAGCTTTTCTCATCTCTATTCTTTTGCTTTGTGTTTTGTGCATTGGCCTGGGAGATTAGCGAAGAGCTGATAAAGGAGCCAAGAGCGATGTGGGGAGAGCTCAGACACAAAAAGATAGACTGACAAGGTGAGGGAGAGCAAGAGACGTGAGGAGACATGAATGGCTTGCAGGTGTTTGCTAGGGAAAGAGAGGGAGAGAGGGAGGGTGCCTCCCTTTCTCCATACATTGCCATTATGTTTTATGGCTACACTGCTTTGGCTTTTATGTGGGCCCACAGCAGACACAAAGTCCTTATACAGTAAAGGCTGTTTTTAATCCCAAATTGCCCTGTGTGTGTGTGTGTGTGTGTGTGTGTGTGTGTGTGTGTGTGTGTGTGTGTGTGTGTGTGTGTGTGTGTGTGTGTGTGTGTGTGTGTGTGTGTGAGTTCACATCACACAAATGTCACTATGTCTGTGGAAAGGAGATTTAACAGTGAGAAGAAGAGAATACAGCAGACTGTAACCTGAGTTTAGTGTTTAAAGATGAGGATTAAAGATAAAGTCTTAAAATGAGCTGAAGGGAGAAGATAGCCTGCCATGAGACAGACAGCAGAATGGCTCAACTCCAGTATGCTTGTATTTTGTGCAATTATCTTTTTTGATCTTAAGAATGCTGCGATTGAAATTTATGGTGAGTAACAGTATTTTTTTGTAACAAAATCTGACACAAAAAAACACAGACACCACTTTTGTTAAAAGTATGATTCTTAAGCTTATTATTGTTATTATTAATAGTATTTAGTTATCATTATTATTATTATAACCTTTGTCATTGTTGGTTCATTTTACAGTTTATTTTTCAAGTTCTTTTTTATTCATTCCAGTCGAAGTAAACATGATTGTAATTGTTGTTTCCAACACTAATAAATGCTTTAGTTGTTTTCCCATTCAGTACATTCACTCTCTCTGGTACATACACACATGCAGAAACAAGCCTTTGGAAACACACGCAAGCACACCAGAGCAACGTTCACCCACACCCACACGCCACACGCACCTTGACAACACGTGCGTAAACAAAGACACAAACCCAGACACACGGATGTACAGACAAACAAGTGAACTAATGAACATTCACACAGTAACACATGCACACACAGAGACACGCATTCACACACACAAAATGCAAAACAAAATCACAATGCACATATGCACACACTCAGACACAAACATATGAAACAAAATCACACCCCACACACACACACACACACACAAAAGCAACCACTCAAGCACAACTGGCCCATTCAGGACCTTGAGAAATGTATATAAACATACATGTGTCAACTCTAAAACGTACACACTCTCTCTTACTCTCGTGTCTAAGTTTTTAAGTGCAACATTTGAAGAGTGATTCTTTTTTTCTTTTTCCTGATCAACTCTTCGACAGTTTCCTCACCCAGGCTCCACCCTGACCCTTGCTTCACACACCCATCACCCCACCCAAAATACAGAACCATAAAATAATACAAAAACGACAACTAAATTTATATTCAAGTTTGTAAAAATGCTTAGATCACATTTCATTCCAGAGCATTCAAGTCTCAAGAACTCCTTTCTTCTCAATGTAAAAGTTCTAAAACAGCCATGACATACTGTAATATATAGCTACTGCAGCTCTGTATAGAAGGGTCAAATATAGCATGGAGAAATATATACCAGTTTTACTCAAACCACTACCATCATACACTATACGCTATAGGAAAGCACTGTTAATGCGCAGATTTATCAATATCGTATACCATTACACATCATCGCAGGAAGGTGGTATTACCGTGGTCGATAAGGTGCTAGTTGCTATGTAACAGTAACTGAAGAACCATGGTAATATGTTAGTACTTTTACACCTTTTCCAGTCACCCGAATTGAAATCATATCTTAGTTCTCCAAACCAAAAGCACTTTGTTTGCATTTACTACTTATAACAATGCTTTATTTCACTATTGTATATGTGTATATATTTACATATACGTTTTTGCAATCATGTAAAAGTATGAAATTTAGTTTTTTTTAATCATTTGCAAATATGCCTCTTCTCTTGTCTGTATTGTGAATTTGAACGATGGCACACATACACATATGACACATGTTCATGTTCTGAATGTTAATGAGAAAACAAACCAGCAAACCAACAAAAACAAACAAACAAACAACCAAAAAAAACGTTTGGCATAAGAGTCCCAGTTATGCAGTCCCAGGTGTTCTTAGTCCCTGTCCTAGTTCAGTCCAAGAAAGCTGAACAAAAAACCTTGGAATACAATCCAAAATGTATATAAATATATATACACAGTCCTGGTTATATTTAAATACATCTCCTTTAAGCCTTGGGAGTTTCCCTCCAAATATCCCAGAGACTCCATTACACAAAATGGCTGGGCCTGACTGTTGACATACAGAAGGAGGGGGAATTTGGGGTACAACGTGATGTTCCTATGTACAGCTGTGATGGAAAATATCCCTTTTCAAAAAATGAAGGCAAGGTTCAACCACTGATATCAGTATTGCTAAACTACTCATGATCAATTTAATCCTCTCAAAGAGCACGGATTTGGTACAGCAAAAGCAGGGGTGTCACCAGCTGTCTGGGCAGCGTTCAAACCAGTGACAGAGACACCAGTCATTTTGCTACCCTTTATTTGCCTGCTGGGGCAAAGCTGGCAAGCCCCCCAACCCCCCCCCCTCCCATCCCCTGGTGGTACTTAAAAAAATATTTTGGGCCAAGGAAATGAATCCTGAAATGTACTGAGTACAGCACCTGTATAAACACATAGGCTATAGAAATGACTATGGTACATTAAAGGAGTGAGATGTAATCCTGTAACGTACGATAGACGACGGCTGTTGACTTGCACGTATGCTGAAGCTCACAGGTTGCCATGGCAAACTCAGGCCCTGGTGCTAATCGTGTGAGCTGAGAAGAGCGCTTGCAGTGGTACGGGTAGTACAGTGCAGTAAACGATGTTAAACTCAGGGAAACTTTAGGCAAGCACGCTTCAGGAAAAGACTTACTGGCATAATCGCATTCCGCCATGTTGTTCCCTTTTTCTGTGTCTACACCCAAAACACACACACACACACACACGCACACACACACACACATACACACACACACACACACACACACACCAGTCTCTCTGGGCTCCAACTCAATGCCAGAACAATTTGCCCTTCTCTTTTTCACCCATGTTGCTTTCTCTCATTAGCCTCTTGACTTGTGTCAAAGGTCCTTGTAAAATAGACCACACATTCCAGTCAGGATTGGTTCAATCCGGTATGACCCGGCTCAGATAAGGAACGACACCATGTACATTTTCACATTCAACAATCAGCTCCCATTTGATCCGGTTGAGAGAAAACAGAAGGCAATGGTCCAATCTTTTTAGGCAGTACTGGGTGATTATGAAGGAGGCAGCCTGTCAGTTTCGATGAAGGAGCCTTGTTTGTCCAGTCACATGACAGCAGGCACCTCCAGTGTTGATGGTTTGTTACCGACAGGTTCTGACAGCAGTCCAGCATGTTCCTGTCCCAACTTCATGTCCATCTTCCCCAACATACATATCATGTGTGGCATATGTGTTTCAGTGCTCTTGTCAGAAGGCATTGACACTTGTACACCCACTGTATGTACACCTGCACATGCGTGCCACATGCATCTCAACATGCGCGTTGTATTACAAATCAAGGCGCTCGCGCAAAGTGGTGATGCGCTCACATTGAGGTTGCCCGCGCAATCCTGTCCCAGCAGTGCGTGGTTCGCTTTTCGGTCACATTCCTGGTGCCGTTCTGCATGGCTCCCTGCCTGGCACACATACGTCACATTGTCAAAAAAGGCCAGTCGACGCATACACTTGTGTCATGCGACCCCCTATTCATTCCGTCCCATTTGATTACTTTTGATTCTTTCCTTTGATTTGTCCTGCGTGTGGTCTGCCCCCCCTCCCCCTTCCCCCCCCCTCCCCGGCTCCCCGCTTCTCTCTCTCTGCACCCATGTTCCCCGTTCCACCCCCAGGGCCACCCTGAGCACACTTCGCCAGGGCTCGCTGGTGCGATGTGGCTTGGGGAGACGGATGCTAGGAGACAGAGAGGGCGGCGAGGAAGAGTGTTGCCACAGTAAGTAGCAGGCGGTCACGGGAAGGGCTGCTGCCGCTGATACTCTTCTCCAGCTTGGGGACTTCAGGGTTAAACTCATCTGAGTGAGAGTGAGAGAGAGAGAGAAAGAGGGAGAGACAGAGAGAGAGACAAAAATTAATAGATAATTAGAAATGGATTGATAGGTGGTGAAAGAAAGATGGGCAGATGGAGTGACAGGGAGAAAGAAAGAGATATAGAGCGAAGCAAAAACGGGAAAGCGAGATAGATAGAATGATAGACAAAGAAAGCCAGGAGGGTAAAAGAGAGGGAGAGAAAACACACATTAGCACTGGTGAATGAGAGGAAGAGCACTTTATAAAGTTGGTAAACACAACAGCTGATTAACTGGCCACTGTGTCACGGTAGGGGAGGTTGGGGGTGTGTTCAGAGCGAGCTGCCAAGTTGGCTGGACACACACTGCAGCGCACTGGCAGCATGCTAAGCCAGGGAGCGCAGAGGGTCAATTAAATACAGGCTGAATGCCTGGTCATCACAGTGCACTGGGACTGCACTGACACAGAGGGGAAGTGGAGTTTGACACCACGGACTGCGTGTCACATTCACCCAGCACTGACAGCGAGAGCGAAGCAGGGACAAGCCAGGCCTCTGTGAGCCAGCGCCTTCTGCTACAGGCAACATGCAGTCAGGCCACTGCGGGACAGAGAATGGAGACACAGACTGATCTTTATTGACAGGAGGAGAGCAACGGTTACCTGTTCGAGCCATCTCAGGAATTTTGTTTTGTTTCATAGTGGAGAGAAAAATCCAACAGAACCAGTCCAGTGGTGCAGCCAACACCCATGTGACGCATGAGGCCACGTTGTTTTTTGCGTGTCTGCAAGTGTTCTCAATGTGGGTGATGTCCACACTGTCATTCAGACACCTTTCAATCAAGCGCACCTCCTTCCTCATCACTACAGCTCACAAAGACCATAAAATACGGGAGGTGTAATAATGGAGAATCAGTTCAGATGAGTAATAGAATGCCCACCTTTTCAAGAATGTGTACCTATTCAAAGTATCAAAAAGCCTTGGTCCCGATGGTCTCACTTCGATTGGCAGAGCAGTTGGGAAAAGTAAGTCACGAGACTTCCAAGAATGTGGAGGAGGGTGAACAGGTTCACCTGTCAAACTTTTTTTTTTAGGAATTGTTGTGGTGCTCTTTCAGTTTATTATGAAATTACTCACAGCTCTTATGTCAGTGAGCTTGGGTTGCTTCATTGCCTAAGTGTTGTGGTATTACTTCAGGTCAACCTGCAGTCTTTTCAGCCAGAGGTATTTAATGAGAGAACTGTCTTTTCCATCCAAAACATGTGAGGGATGACATTTGTATTGTACTTCTGTGGCATCTGCTGGGACAGGTGTCTGTACTTTGTCATGTCGGTTTGACTTAGCTCCAGTCACACCCATAATCAAAACAACAAACGGTTGACACATAATGGGAAATGATAATTGTGTTCTTTTTGTAATAACATGGAACCAGAGTTGTAAGGCTAATAGTATCTTGTCCCTGTTTGGCTGCCTTTGGCCTTACTGCTCGGAAAACAAACATTCTCAAATTTCTTCTAGTCAGTTGTGAGGAGCAGTGATTAAAAACTATAACGTTTCAATTGATATGAACATCACAATTCATCTGTAGGTAAGAAATGAAACAAAGATAAGAAAAAGTATGAACAACCCTCGGTCTGTAATTGTACCTTGCTAAATCCAAGCCCAGTCAAGTGTGACTGTGGGAAACTCAAAGTCTTAATGATCCTGTAGGGTAGCCAGTGTCTGGACAGTGATTTATCGGGTGCTGAAACCCTTTAATGAAACCGTTGTGCTGCAGTCTCTGGGCTCAAAAATACAGCCTGCCTCTGATCTCAATGGAATATTAGGTAAAGCAGGTGGGAGTGAAAGGAGGGTGTTCTCTCTGTTATACACCCCTGAGACTGCATGGCACATGCGTCCTAAGAGGATATAAAGAGCATTCACGCACATGTTGAATGAGAGTAGGCTGCACTGGGCTGAAATGCGCCATTTTATTGTCTTTGGCTGCTGTCCGTTTCCCTGTTCTCAGGCTGGAATGATGGCAGCGGTATGCGGCTTGGTGGAAAGCAGAGAGCGACAGAGCACAGAGGGGTCTGTCAGTTTTTATTCGCTGTTTTACGGAGTTCATCCACAATGATGTGCAAATTTCTCTTTCCATTATATGCAGGCCTGAGCCTTCAGCTCCATCATTGTGAACAATAAAACTGTCTACAAGGACCATAAGGCATCTGAGAAGCAATGGTGTGGAAGGGTGTGTTTTGCATTGTGTGTGTGTCTATGTGTGAGTGTGTAAGCGTGTATTCATGTGTTTGTGTATATGTGAGTGTATCTTTGTCTGAGAGAGTGTGTGTATGTGTTTTACTGTGTGTATGAGTGTGTGTTCATTTATGAGTGGGTGAGTGTGTGTGAGTGTTTCAGAAGGTGTTTATGTAAGAGTAAGTGTGTGTGTTTGTTTGTGTGTGTCTGTGTGAAAGAGTGTATGTGTGAATGAGTGGGTGTGTGTGTGACAGAGAGTGTGTATGTGAGAGTGTATGTGAGATTGTGTGCCTGAGAGTGGGTGTGTAAGAGTGTGTAAGTGTGTATGAGAGTGTGTATGTGAGAGTGTGAGTGTGTGTGTGTGAGCATGTGAGAGTGTATGTGAGTGTGTGTGAGCATGTGAGAGTGTGTGTGAGAGTGTGTATGTGTGTGAGCGTGTGTGAGACTGCGTGTGAGAGCGTGTGAGTGTGTGTGAGTGTGTATGAGAGTGTGTGTGTGTGTGAGTGTGTGTGAGAGCATGTGTGTGTGTGTGTGTGGGTTTGTATGATGATTCATTTGCAGCTCCTCTCTAATATGCACTGTGCTCTCCCTCTAATGGGTTCCTGCGCTCTGCTGAGAAAGCTCTGTCAACATCGTTGCCCTCCTGTCATGCCATTAAAGCTGGGTGGAAATTGAATTTGAATTTGAGGGAGCGAGAAAGATGGGGAGGGGTGTATGATTCGATACAGACACTGATTCCCAACAGCAGCACCCCGACACCACACCAGCAGAGGGGGGAGAGAGAGGGGGAGAGGGTGAAAGAGAAAGAAGGCCTTGTACCATGCCATGCCTTGCTGAACCCTGTGTCACGCTAATCAAACAGACCTGAGCAGAGCTGGAAGAAGGATGGAGGGCTCCATTGGCCTGTGTTAAAAAATCATTATGATAATGCTCCTTATTACCGATGTGCTGCGTGTAATGGGAGCGCCCAGGCTTGTGCCAGGCACTTAATGGGCTCAGTCACTCACTCACCCTGGGATGGGGGTGGGGGGCCTCGGGAGGGGCGAACAGAAGACAGAGAGGGAGAGAGAGCCTCGCAGGCAGGTGAAAAGGGCTGATTTATAGCTGCCCAGCCGCCCGTTCGCGTCCCGCCGATAAAGACGGAGCATAATGACAGACTGCATTTTCTCTGGTGAGTTCTGCGGCACACTGAGGGAGAGAGATGGGGCCACCACCGCAATTTACCAGGGGAGCTCAGAGGGTGTGACGGGGTCAAAACGTGTCAATGAGAGCGTTGTTTCTGTGGCCGTCCAGCTCCTCAACAAGCACTAACTACACAAGGCCAGGCCCCATAAATCATCTCAGAATGGGACTGCTGATCTAGGATCTGTTTTACCTTTGACTCATAAGGGATATGGTGAAGACATCGGCCCAGAAAAACTGATCCTAGATCAGCACTGCTAATCTGAGATGCTTCGTATGTACAGGCTCAGAAATCACTTGGGCCTGTCCATTTCTGCCCCACTCTGTATTGTAACCATGATTGTGCTTGCACTTGGAAGGACAATACAGAGAAAGCTGAATCTGAATCCCACAAAGCAACATCTCTATTGGTCCAGCTGGATACTCAGCGGTGTATTGTAGCGCTGTGGTGAGAGAGAGATAAACGCAGCTGGCACCGCATGAAACCTCTGGATCATTCTGCACCACGCAGTCTGCAGGTTTTTAAACCTTTCCCTTTTATCCCTATTTAGCTCTTCTCCCCTGATTTGGAATGCAAAATAAAAGCTGTAGGGCCGTGCCATCGCAGCAGTGTCCTCCGCTGAGGATGGTGAATGGTGCGCGTTAGGCTGCTGCTTCTTTTCGCTCAGTGGTCTGCTGTCTGAGCTGCACAGCCACTGCGCCACAGGGACACACAGCTGATGCTGCTGCTGCAGGCAGCTCACAGGTGATTGATCAACCCTGATCGACCAGCAGAGTCATTTTGGCATGGCAACCAGGGGAGTCACTGTTGGCATGATGATCAGAAGATTCACTATTGCATAGCAACCAGGGGAGTCAATGCTGGCATGGAGATCAGAAGACTCACTTCTGCATTGCAACCATGGGAGTCAGTGCTGGCATGGTGATCAGAAGACTCACTGTTGCATAGCAACCAGAGGAGTCACAGCTGGCATGGAGATCAGAGGCTTCACTTCTGCATATTGACCAGAGGAGTCTGTATTGGAGACACTCACCAATGTCGTGGATTTTAATGTTGGGTCTGAGAGTGTAGTCTGGCTGGGTGGGCTGGGACTCCTCGTCCGTGTCAGAGGCTAGAGAAAAAAAGACAGACACATAATGCACAACATTAATGGAATACATGGACACTCTTGTATAGTGCATGTGTGTATTGTATATATACATTCCAATCTCTTGTTGTGTGTTGCGATATCTTGAGAATGTATTAAATTTCAATATATTTTGATACATTTAATTTCCACAAGGGCTACAGAGAGGAGTACTGTATTTCCACTCAGTACTGGGTTAAATCAGAGTACACATACACAGATGGACTGGGAGGCCACTTCAGTGGATTAAAAATGACACTCAAATGGAAGGATGCAGCAAGCGGATCGAGGGTTAAAATAACACATACTGTCCTTGCGTGAGCTCTAAAGGACCCTACAGAATATTCACATTGACAGAGGGAGAGAGAGGGGGTTAACACAACACCAGCACTCTGTGGCCGAGTGGACGCTCTACTAGATTAAAACTGACAAAGAGAGAGGGGGTTAACACAATATATATACAGAGCAATGGGCCGACTGGACTCTGGAATAGATTAATAGTGACAGAGGGGGAGGGAGGGAGCGTGGGGGGAGAGGGGGATGTGAGCTTTCATCTCTGGGCCAGATAAAAAGTGCTGTGGGGGAAGCGCTGCAGTTGTAAAAATAGCAGTGCACGTTAGCGTTAGCAGACAATGTGGTAAGGACCACAGATGCAGGGCTAGGCCAGGTGTCAGCGCTACGCTAACCTCCCCAGGTGACCAGCTGCTCTGATTGGCTGCCCGCTTTGGCAGAGACAGAGAGCTCCACGCTGACCGCAGTCAGGAGGGGTGGGAGGGGGTCAAAAATCAGGGTTCCAGAGGGAGAGGAAGGGACAGAGCAGTGACGCCAGGGCAGCGTGACAGGAAAAGAACCTGAGGCTAGTTTTGTGGCAGTGACCAAGTTCTATGAGTGTGTGTGCGAGTGTGTGCGTGTGTGCAAAGGAGAGAGGGAGAGATAGACAGAAATGTACTATATCTATATTTACTATTACTTATTAATCTTTATAATATTAGAATATTAGTTGGTAATATAAGCCTGTTCTTGCCCTGTTAATAAATTCCACTGAAATTATACTGGAATGAGAGAGAGTTTTACATGGAGAGGGAGGGAGAGATGGAGGCAGGAAGAGAGAGAGAAAAAGAGGGAGAGAGAGGGTGAGATAAACAGGAGATAGAGGTATATAATCAGAGAGGGACTCACTGGTAGAGCAACAAACGTACACCCTCAGTCTCAGGCAGCTGCGGCCATGGTGGTGGGTGGGCGTTGCTGCAACGAGACGCAAACACTTTAGCCGAAGGTTCAACACACAATGCACACATGACACCTACAGGCCACCATGCACTGGAGCTACTGCAGCAGCCCTGCACTGGGGCAAAGGGCAAAGGGCTTCTCCTTTCAACCTCCTTTCATTCGCATGCAATGCACTGACTCAAAACATGTCTGACTCACATGTACAAGAAGAGAAAATTTACAGGTGCAGTGTATTAGCATGCGGTGACAGGAATACTGCATTGTAATAAAATATAATAGTCATATTAACACAGATGTAAAAATGTGCCAAGGTAAAAGTAGGACGCAATGCAGTACAATGGCATATACACTGAAATGCTTAAATGATATTTTATAAAACAAATAAAATATATTAAAATATTATAAATTTATTTCACTTTATTTATTTTAGTGTAGAACATTATAAACATAATTATACTCACTAATGTAAACATTTGTGTAAGTAAGTACTAATAAAAGGTACAAATACAGTACTACCTATATGTATCTGACAGATAAATTGCTGTAGGAGTAAAAGCTTGGTGTTACTCACAGATGTAATAGTACTCTTGGCCCACGTGGAACTCATAGCCCAGGGAGAAGGCGCTGTAGCGCTGGAACTTCTCAGAGAACTTAATGGGCGCGTGGGGAGCGTGGGGCCGGTTGCACTCCCAGCGCTTGAAGCCCAGCTGGGGGTCGCAGGTGCGGTAGCCTCGGTAACTGACCATGTAGAGGACGTACTGCTCCCCGACCCCCCGCTGGCTGTCGTTGTAATGCGGGCAGTAGATGTCCAGGTAGTCATTCACGTTCACCTGCACCGTGTAGCCTTCTCTGCGTAGACTGTGAGAGAGAGAGAACATAGTCCTGTCAGTCAACACAACCACCAAATTATACAATATGACATGAAATTTACTCCAACTGTAAAACAAGGATGAACCAAACAGAAAATGAAAAAACACTTTGGCATGGATGAGTGAGAACAGAAAGCAGAGAAAGGAATCTAACCTCACAAAACAAAATAATACTGAAATAATGACATGTTCTATTATAAATAGAACTAGAAGGATGGGACTAGACAAAAAGGGACTAGAAGATGAGTGGTCGGGTCCTGTTGCATTGCCATGGTTTAGAAAAACAACAGCAGCTACATATACAGGATTCAGTGGGCAGGGTGCAGTCACCATTCTGCCATCAATTAGCTGCCTATTCTACAGGGAGAGCAGGTATGGACAGCAGCCCAGGCCTGAGAGACGGGGAGCAGATTCACTAGCGCACACCCCGAGCAGCAGGATAGAGCCTGGAGCCCGCAGCCTCTGTCTAACCCACGGTTACTGCCGAAAACATCACGCACTGCCACGACGAGTGCCTCAACTGGGCGACAGCTGAAATGTTGGATGGAAAGCCATAACGAGCAAGAAACTAAAAAACCATGGTTAACAAGAAAAATAATAATAGACTAGGTATAGATCTATTATAGACTATAATTAATTTGATTAATAACAGTAAGTGAATAGAACGTACTGAAGTACTGGTGTACATTGATGCTGTTCCGAATTAAAGAATTTCTTCACCCTGTCAATTTGCATGATATCACAGTGGAAGAAATGTGGGCTGTTGTACCAGTTTGACTAGAACGGAGAAGGGGAAAGCTAAGTCTTGATAAAATTACCTCGGGCACTTCTAGGCTCGGTCAGTCGCGATTTGCAGGATCAGTGTATTGCAAATACATGTCGATTTAGACCGTACTACAGTGGAAGAAACTTATGGTATTTTTGCGTTTGACACAGGGAGTTAGCTAAGGCAAAACACTGATAAAATCACGCCATGTTTTTTTGTCACCAGATCCTGCTGGCCGGAACGCCCTTCATGCGACAGGATCAGGCCTGGAATGGGAATGTCATTTTCAAATAAAGATAGGCCCGTCTGGCGGAACCTGATCCGATATCACCGTTGGCTACTCAAGGGTGGCATAGTGGGGCCTACGATGTCAGTGTGAGGGTGGGCGACAAGGGAAAAGTTTCCAATCCCAGTCACGCCATGCTCAGCGCTGATTATACCGCATTGCGCCCCGGTGCGTTGGATTGTTTTTAATAAGCCCCAGTAGTCGCAAAACGGCTTCTGTCTTGCAAATTTGCATTTCCGGAGAAGGCTAGCTGAGACAGCTGTTCCGAGAGCACAATGGGCGCTCATAGATGTGAGTGGGCACAGAGTAGCCGGATTCGGTTTTGATTCGGGGGCGAGCGCAATCCCAGGCAACTTTGAAACGTTGAGCCGCGTGAACAGGGCCCAGAGACTGTCAGGAGGAGAAAACAGAAGCATGAGCCCTGGAGCTTTACGCTCACGCCGAGAGCGTCAAAACAAATCACACACCACTGTCCCCTCTCCCCACCGCTCGTACATCACTGTCGTTCCAAAAAAGCCGCTTCTGACAGAGAGAGATGGAGTTTTCCCAGCGTCGATAACTTTTTATATTCTTTGCCTCAAAAACGACATCCTATCTGCTAAAAAAAAACAGTGCTGCATATTCACAGCGACAGATGAAACTCTTCAGTGGTTGTAATGACACACATGAGGCAGTAGGTGTCAGTAGTGTGATACTCCACTAGGCTGCAAGGCTCTCTCTCTCTCTCGCGCTCAGTTCTAGGTCACTTCTCCAGGGAGATTATTATTCAATTATTAAATGAAAATCGAAAATGCTGCTACATCTTTCTCCCCACCTGCCTCCATTTCCCTCATTCTCGTTTTTCCCTACATCTCTCTATCTCCCTCTCTCTCAGTCTTACTCTCTCCTTCTCATTTGTCTCTCCCTTTAAATCTTGCCCCATCTTCCCTGTTATCCACACATGGTGGAGGTGATGGATGCACGCAGCATTCTCTCCCAGCGTTTGTCGCTCCATCCATCACCCCCACCTCCTTTCCCCATGACCCCGCCCATCAGAATTCTGATGGAAGAGGCTTTTTCCCCTGCAGCTTTGTGAAGAAAAATATGAGACAAATGCTTTAAGGGAAATATATTTACACAGAGAGAAAAAGAGAGAGTAAGGAAGAGGTAAAAAAGGAGGAATGCTAAGAGAGTGAAAGAGAGATGAGGGGAGGAAGATAAAAGTAGAGGAATAGTAAGTGAGAGAAATGGAGTGAGGGAGGTAGAAATATTGAGGAGAGGGAGGAGAATGAGAGAAGCAGGGAACAAGACTGAAAAATGCCAGAAGAGTAACAGATGCAAATGGGGGAAAAGCAGAGAGGTAAGAGGGTCCAGAGGCCTGTGAGAGAGAGAAGAAAATGGACTTGGGGGCAGAGGGGGGCGGTGGAGGATGAAAGAGGGAGGAAGGGGTGGGCAAAACCACCGTAATCATCACCAGGGAATGGGTCTGTACCGCTCTGAGAATATACAGTACCATCGCCTACCCCACTACAACTACAGTATTCTGCTTTAATGGAATTAGCATTTACATATTTTATTAATTGTATTAAAAGCTTTGACATTACTAGAGGACTTCTGTCATGGAAATAAGGCTGGTTGTGAATTAAAATTGGGGCTGTAGGGGAAAATTAGAAACATATAAGTTATATTTCATGTTTTCAGAGGCTTGGGAGAAAAAAGGAGGGGGCAGAGAGGGGAGTGAGATTTTTAAAAATCAAAGAGAGCAAGAGGGGAGATGGGGATAGAGGATGAGAGGAAAACACATGTATACAGAGAAAAAAGAGAGGAGAGAGAGAAAAAAATGACAGAACAAGAGAGTGAGCGGGACTATTTTTAAACCCAACAAGGGAGAGAGAGGAACAGAGAGAAAGAGAGAGGGAGGGAGGGAGAGAAAGAGTGAGCGAGAGAGGGAGGAGGGGGAGGGGGAGAGAGTTAGAGAGTGAGTGAGAGTGAGAGAGAGAAAAGAGAGAGACCATAGCAGTCTTCCCAGGGGATGTACTGAAGTGGAAAATAAATGAAGTGATGTGTTGCACTCTCTTTCTCTCTCTCCCTCACTCTCTCTCTCTTCTCTCTCTTTTGTTGTATCATCACCAGTTTCCTTTATAGTGAAGGATGCTGAGCTAGTTAGTAAAGACAGCAGGATCTGATGAAAGAGGGGAGGGAGGAAGAAAGCGGAAGAGAGAGATGGTGCTGCAGTACGAGTTTCCATCAACAGAGGCTGCTAAAAATACGACAGATCACAATACTGTACAAAACCTATGGCAGGCTGGAGAGGATCAGAGGCACTATGTACAGAAGCACAGAATTCAAAGATTGCCATTAGAGAGAGCAATCCACTGCTCCTCTCTCTCATTTAAGCAATTCTTCCTCTCGCTCACTCTCCCTCTCCTGCTTCATCGCTCTCTCTCTCTCTCTGACACTCTCTTTCCTGTTTGTTCTCTGTATCTCCACCATTTTTTATATATTGTCAATATATACAGTATAATATAAATAAAACGGAATTCTATAAGTAATCCGGAAACACTAGTAATTCAAATAGGATATAAACTTGGAACTATCATTCCAGTTGTGCCTTAAGTGTAATTCAACTGAAATTATATCACACTTAACACAGATAAATAATAATGCAAAATACAATTAGAACTGCACAAGGAGACATGTCTTCACATCATTGCTGAAGACATGATGGGGAAATGAGCAAGCTGGATAGCAAAGACTAGATTAGTAAATGAAGCCGTAGGAATCACAAACATTTAACTTCATATAATCTTTATTACCACCAATGCAAAAAAACATACTTCTCTTTTATGGTTTGAAATAAAACTCACAATGTCATTTAAGTTTAGTAATTTGTGTAGGGGAAAATAGTTTTGTGTAGTATGAATTATAAAAACAGGCAGCTCAGTGGGCTACAACGAACACATGTTAATGCACTGTTTAAGGCATCAGAGGCTGTCTGCTACTCGACCGCAGCTTCTTATTCACTGGATCCTTGCAGTGAAGTCTTTGCCTTCGATCAAAGCACATTTCTAGATTGGTACCTTTTACCTTCTCTAAATTATAGACACATTATTTCCTTTTGCCATTTCATTAGTTTGTAGCATTTTTGTTTTCAGAGCAAACTACTTTTTAACACATATGTATTTAAGATGTGTGATTATGTTAGTTGAAGTGAACTCCTGCTGCTAGTTTGATTGCTGGTAGCTACAAAATGAGAGTACCTATTTAAAATTGACAATTATTTAAGTAATGGCTTCAATCAAGGGATTAAAATTCTTTAAATTGTATTTTGAACACTTCAGTAATCCAGAATTTTAAGTAATGTGAACCACCCCCAGTAGACAAAGCAATGGAAGTACTATGGAATGTATAAATATTTATTAACGATTAAGGAGGTGCTTTGGTGCTTTGCTTTGTATCTACAACAGCTTCAGTCCTTCTTGGAATGCTGTTACACAGAATCTAAACTGATTCCAGTGGGATGTTGGACCAGCCTTAAAGAAGAACAGCCTCCAGCTCTCTCAGAGACGGAGGTGTGAGTACTCCACATTTTACACTCCACAACTTCCAATAAAGCTTCAATGATTTTACACCTGGCATTAAAAAGCTATGGAAGGTGTTGGACTACATCCTGGTGTTGATGAAACTACCCACAAACCCGCTTAGCAGTATGTATGGATTTTTATCATCTTGGAATATAAATGCATCTTGAGGAAATCGTTTTTTCAACACAGGGTGCACCTAGTCTCCTGAAATAGCTTTGTATTCCTTGACCCTAATTCTCCCAAGCAGAGTAATAATCGAACATAATGAATCCCAAGAGGTGGGAACAAGCACAGATCCACCGCCATGCTCTGCAGCTGGGAGCTGGACATGGGGAGTGAAGGCTTCCTTTGGCCTTCTCCAAACATGCACCCATTCAAATGTGGGAGAAGAGGAGAAATACTCTTCAGATCATATTAATTTCTTCTGAAGCTCAGAGGTCTGCATTTTCTGCTCATTACACCAGGTTATACACTGCTGCACACTGGCTGTGAATACAGGCAGTTTCTGAATGGCAGCCTTACCATAAATATCAGCTTTCTGAAGGCCACAACATGCAGCTTTTGTTGAGACCAGGTCATGGAGGTGTGCATACATGTCAGTGGTAAAATCTATTGGTGTTAATAGCATGCATATTGTAAAATTCTTTTGAGCTATGATTTAGTTACTTCAGAATACATGTTCTTTTTCATTTTGTTGTTTCATTATTTTGTTTATATATAGGGGCAGGCATGTATTTGAATTGGTTGTGCATATTTGTGTGCTGTGCCTTATATGTAATTGTAATTATATTATTGGGAGTGTGATCAGGCATAAAGCACTCGGATCCCAGAGATACCTCTCTGTGATAGAGAGGGATGAATAGGGATGAGATGGAGGAGGAGGAAGGATCAAAGTGATGATTTGGGATCTTCGTGTCACCAGTTAACACAATCTCTTCAATTACAGAGACACCAAAGACCAGGAAGCAGCTCAATCAAACCTACAAAGCCGAACAGAAGCCTCTTTATAACCAACACCTTTTCCCAGGTTTGATGAAAAAGGCAACCAGCCAAACTCTGGGAAAAAGCAGCAGCCAAATAAATACAAAAGTCTGCCTGAAAAAAATCCAGACGCTCCAAATCAGCACGAATATCTTACCTGGCATGCATGTGTCAATGAAACTGAGCTGTTTCAATGACTCTGATAACATTCAACTGTGATTCAAAGCAGTTTCACATAAAAGACCAGCATTTTTTCCTTCTCATCCTCTCTCTCTCTCTCTTCTCTCTCTCTCTCTCCTGCTCTTACATAAAAATAGACTTTACTGGCATAAAAAAGAGATTGTGTTGCCAATGCTCTTAAGAGAGCATAAATGGAAATGTCTGACAACTAAACTTCATATACAGTATACACCAAAACTGATCCTTTCCTATCTACTGCACTCTGCTCATTTTTTTCTCTGCTGAAACAAAGCCATGTACTCTGATGAATAGGAACCATGTCCTCTATCCTTTTGATGCTTAAGAGAATACTCCAGCCTCCCTCCGGAGCTGCAAACACCCTTTAACTCCCTTCAGTTTTCTGCTGATCTCCACACCCTTTGTGCTCCCCTAGTCCCTCATCTCACTCTTCTTCTCCCACTCCCACCCTCTCTCCCTCCCTCCTGCTCTCTCTCCCTCCATCTCTCAGCAGAGACAGTGGTGAATTATTGAAAGGTTATTAAATTCAGAAACATCACTCGGCCTGGGGCTTTTACACTGACTCAACATGTACTCACAAACAGTACGCACTCACAAACACACGCACATGCAAAGCCGTAACAATGCACCGTGACACAATGAATGTTGCTGCAAAGATAAAGATCCTCTGCCACCTACAATTTTTATTCCTTTAGGATACATCTTGGGCATTCATGCATACATACATATACATATAAATACAACATACACACACACACACACACACACACATGCACATACACACACACACATATGCACACACACACATACGCACATACACACACACAAACATAAGTACAAACACACACACACACACACACACAAACACACACACATAAACATATGTACAAACACACACACACACACACACACACACACAAACATAAGCACAAAACACACATGCACGTGCAGCATTGGGAGAAAACGTATTCATTTAGACATTTAAGATGACACACCTTGCTCAGCCTAATCCTCTCATTTGTACAGACAGGTTCATTTGCAGGGTTGATGTTACAGAGAGAATTTACAGCTGTCTGACGTTTATGACTGATAAATGACAGGAGAAAACCCTGCTCTCTGCTCAGACCTCACACACTATTAATCTCTGTGGCAGTGGAACTGCAAACATAAACATATACCATAAACACAAAGCAGAAACTTGAAATCAAACATTTTATCTACATGAATATTTGATCTAGATCTTAAAACATATTTCTCCCTTTAAAATCTATTAATTCAAGAAATGCAAGGACTACTTCCATATGAAAGTGACGCAATGATATCATTTACATTTTGCAGTGTGTTGACAGTACATAGATAGGCTCATTTGTGCTACAGCTGGTCGGACACAATGGCAGCAGATGAAAACAACCTGATCAATGCTGGAAAAAGAATGATTTAAAAAAGTTAAAGCTCATTCATGCTCACTCTGAGCCACATGTGTTTTCACTTAAATAATTTACTGCTATTACCACATAATGCTTTGCTGAATCCAAAGGACATTTTTTATTGGCTGACTGAATGTCATGACATCCTAATTATATAAAAACTAAAATGTTTCAATGAACTGAGATGAATTCATCAAGACAGGAGTTGGAACTGAAAGACCGACAATATTTTGCTTGATTTTTGCGTTTGTACACGTGGAACACAGTCAAACAGCTCTGCTCATGGTACAGTTTGTTACTGCAGTGCACCCTGGGATGCTCTCTGCATGCAGCGAGCAATTTCTACACACTCCCCTACCCCACAACCCCCCAGTCCTGCCGCTGTCCCCCACCCCATGGTCCCCCCAGCCCTGCCATTGAAAGCCATGACTTCAGAGTGCACTTCTTGTCTTTCTTCATGGCTGTGAGTTTCCAAGGTTAGGAGGAGCCTTGGTGAAACCACTCACTGGTGAAAGTGTGGCTGTGGTTGTGAGAGGGGTCACTCTGTGGGTGGGGTATTGAGACCCCACCGTGGGCAGATCTCCTAGCTAAATAGATGGGAGTCGAGTCGAGTGTTGGTGGAGGGAAAAGCATTACCGTGTGTGGAGGTTAACGCGAGTGACCGCACCATCAAGCTGCAGCTCTCCAAACGCACCCAGGGGGTTTGGGCTGAACCTGTTTCTAAGCAGACTCTGGGAGCTCAAGCAGAGGAGCAGAGGTGCCGCTGCTTTACACCACTAAGAATTTTTCTGTGTTCTGGGACGTTTTAACCTTGAGGGCAGCAGGTATTTACAATGGGACGGGACAGTAAGTAATCTGTTCCCTGTTACTGCAATCACAGTGCATCTATTAGCCTTGGCCTGAAGCAGGCTAAAAGCTGCTGCTTTGGCCACAGACCACACTGTTGAGATTTCACACTGGCAGAGTTTAGATTTACCACAGTAAGACTGTAAATAAAATTGACTTTATTTATGTACAGTTGTAAAATCCGCTGAGCCTATCTTTACAGTGTAACAGCAAAATACACACACACACACACACACACACACAAACACTTTCTACAGCCAATGTCGCTCGAAGCATGTGACATGCTCTTACACTGATACAATGAGAAAGGGGAGAAAGGAAGAAAGAAGAGATGGAGAGAAATCTGATTCCACTGTCAGAACGGAAGAGAGATAGAGAAAGTGAGGGGCAAAATGGCAAAAAAAGGAAAAAGGTCTGGGGTGCGCAAACACACACACACGCGCGCACGCACACACACACACACACACAATTTGGTGGGAAGAATCCTTTCTTGTATAGCGGCACCCTCAGAGCCCATTGTAGGTTGTCCCTCACCTCTAAGGTCTGCCTGGTTCACAGGGAAAGCTCTTTTCACAGACAGGCTTTTGAAGAAGCCTGAACAAAGCGCACATCTTCTTTGTGGAAACATCTGCGGCGTTGCCAAACTTGGGCTTTCAACTTTTAATTTTCCAAAAAAAATGCAACGGTGTATTATGAAACTACTGGTCTCTCCTCAGACTCTATTGTGGACTGAGAGAGCTTGTGATCTTTTATAATTCCAAGGGTTTTCTATTAAATTCAACAGAAGCAACTGTTAAAAGTCCTCTGCATTTTGACAACCGAAGCAGTACCCAACAGAATGTGTTTTTTTTAAATAGTATCCATTTCACACTGATTGTTTGGGATTGATCCTTATTCATGTAATCAGTCTGTATCATGTGATGCGGCACAGCTAACCAGTGTCACCAAGCCCAGACTCACATCCGCGACTACTGAAGACAGCGTGTGATGTGCAAAACACTGATCCACATCAAGATGAAAGTGCTGCATAGACTGCTTTTAAAGAAGTGCACACACAAGCAGAACAGAACACAGGCACACCGCTGCAGTCATCACTACCAAAGAGAGGGCACTTCACAGTGAAGCACCACGGAAACCAGAGGGATGACATCGTTTCCGCCGGCCTCTGACCTAAACTCTGCCTGTCTTCCAACGCTAAAAATATTGTGCGCAATATCAGGGACCAGACACCAGTCCACCTGGGACAAAACTATTGTTTTTGCTTGACCTCCTTAACCAGGGACAACTTTTTTAACGCACTCAGTCAAGTATAAATTCTAGGTCAAACAATCCAAATTACAACAAGGTACATTGTTTAATTGTTGTTTATTTGGTGCATGTTGTACAGGGCTGGTGTAAAGATGGGAGGGGTTTTGCGCATTGAGGATGGCTTTGTGCAGGACCGTTAACAGTGTCTGCATTCAAATGGATCCACAGGCACCCCAACACATCTCGGGTCTATACACTATTCACACTGAATCCCCTTACAGAAATGGAACACACTACACTATACTGTAGAAATACGGATCTGTTGGAGACTATAATAGTGATTTCACAGCAATGTTTTTATCATACATATTGCAATATCTGAAAACCCTGGTTATGTGTATATCTGCCCATGTATTGTGAAGTTTTTCAGTATCTATCCTGATTTATCGTTTTTATTTCACTTTACTTTCTCTGAGGGCCCTCATGCACCTCAGCCATGCAACATAGCGGCTGCTCACATTCCCATATGACATTCCACAAGGTCAAATGAGGGATAAGTGGAGGCAGGTGCTTTTTTTTCCTGATCCTGCAGAAGAAGGAATTGGAACGTCCACAGTCCGTGGCGAATGGCTCCCATGAACCCTTGTGGAAATGAGTTATCCTGCCTCATACTGTAAATATATGAAGGCTGTATTTTCGTAGCAGTGCAGTGCAGCGCCAGCGGTAATCTTACCGCTCTCTTTGAGTACCCACACCGTGCCGTTCTAAGCAGGCATCGCCTAAGTCAGAATATAGCAGTCATATGAAAGGTTAATGCACTGCACAGCTACTTGACCCCTGCTTCTGTTTGCCTATAACATGGCAGTGTTAGGAATCATTATATGTGTGACTTGAAAATGTTTCAACTGCTGGGGAGAATGTTCTGAATGATTTTTATTATAACGGTACGACTATTGCCTACATTGTGCTGCTACAAAAATATGGGCCATGGCCATTTTGGAAAATGCAACAATGTATACATTTCATGTTAGTTTTTTAGCAATATTGCAGATTCTGAAAATTACAGCTTGTATAGCTGCCCCTTTACTGTTAGCTATTATATCATTATTCACATATTAATTATGTATTTTATTTCAATTACAGGTGTAATTTCTGTTGGGGAATGCATGGAGACAGTGTGGCACATTGGCCTGCTTCAATATTACACAACTAAGGACAAGATACATTATGAAAGTGGGGGAAAAGGCGCAGAAAATTAATTTTATAAGCAGCCCTGGTACTGTTCCAAAGCCATATTTCAATGGATGGCACGTAGCCAACCACATGACCATGCACAGGGTTACTCCTTAATAACCAGCTTCTTGCACAGGAGTCAAGGTGCCAAGCGAGGCAGTGACTCCACAGGTGTGGCTGTGAAGGGCCTGCGTTTGGGAGGACTGAGGACACAGATGGTGGCCTTCAACACTGAACAGAGGGGCAGTGTGAATTTCTGACACGGTCAGAAACCTCATTCATTAAAATATTGATGTGGTTCATTACCATACGTTAAACCCTTCATTTCCTAAAATGAGGAGATTTAGGCACATTTAAAATGGATTCATTATTGTTTAACTACACTCCAATTCCTAATAGGCATAATTTAATTCCTGCCAACATACCTAGAATTAGAGTATGGCAGCAGCAATCAATAAAGACAAAACAGCAGTCCAAAGCCTACACCAAGTAATGCAGAGGAGAAGCAACAAAACACTGTTTCCTTGGTTTCCAAGCTAGCTTCCAGCTGGATGAGCGTAAATAGTATGCACTCACACAAAAAGGGAAATTTTCAGGACCTTTGACACGCTGTGGTAAAAACTGGTATATACAGGCAGAATAAGGAGCAGTGGACCTCTGAAACATTTGGAAAGAATCCCGTCCAAGGTCAGGTATACTTGTAAAAATTCAATGAAAAAATCACAGCAATATGGATGAACCAGAGAAAGGGTTTGGTACAGCTGAATATGGCCAATGAGAACACCAGGTAACTACATCAACTGTGGTGATGGATGCAATGAAGCTAACAGCCAAAAAGGGGAGAGAAAGAGGGAGGGGGAGAGGTGAGGGACAGAGAGAGTGATTAGAGGGAGGAAGAGCGAGGGAGAGATAGACCAGGGGAGCAGAGGGAGAGAAAGGAGATAGGGACATCCATTAGAATATTGTGTGACCCCTAAATCTAAATCAGAACACCCCCACAGCTGCACGCTCCCACTCTCCGTTCCCCACACACACCAAAAGAGAAAAATCTCGTTAAGGGAGCCATTTTAATTAGTGTTAATTACTGCAGACACTCGCCTCGCTGTCAGATTGTGTCCTGACTGTCGCTCTCTTTTAACTGATATCAGAGGGAAGGGGAGATGGAGACTGAGGGAGAGGGAGGAGGGACCGGGGAAGATTTGAAACGCTTGTAAAAATGCAATTACGTGCAAAAAAAATCATAAATGCAGATCCATATCCAATGACTTCCAGTTTGATGTATTTTATCTTGTTTTTACACATGGGTGCATTATTTTTTATTTTGTAGCCCATATGGCTAGGTGTTGGCAGGAGTGTCGGACATGCCATACCAGGACTGCCTATTTAGAATTTCAATTGGGACTGGAGAGGTGGGAGGGAGGGAGAGATATAATGGGAGAGGTAGGAGGGAGGAAGAGATGGAAGGGGGGAAGCAGAAGGAGGGAGCAGATGAGAAGGGGAGAGATAGAGGAAGTGAGTGAAAGGGGGAGGAAGAAGGGAAAGATGAATGAATTGATCCGGAGAGATAAGGGGAGAAGGAAATGAGAAATTCTCAACAGAGGGGAAAAATACAGATTAAGATATTTTGCATAGAGTTAGATGACTGCGAAGAATAGGGGGAGGGGATAATTGCAGAGATCAAGAAAAGGAGACATGTCATGTACTGTGATGGAAATGTGTATTTCTCATATATGAAATATGATTTGTATTACTCATTTATATTAATTATTGATCGCTCGTCATTAATCTGAATTATCCAATATACATGCGCTGCTATTAAGCCCTTACCTTCCATTATGTATATAAATGTATGCTGGTGCTATTAACATGTTATAAGTAATTATCTAACAACCATGTATTAATATACACTGGTGCTATTGTTCTGCAACATATATTTACCTATAATTCCATATAATGCATATTCTGTTTTAAAATCATGTAATTCTTTGTTAGTGAGAAAGTAAGCTGGTGGGACAATACTGGACATGAAGCATCTCAGACTCTTATCATATATGCCGACCTTGAGTGGGATCTGGCTCTTTGTCTTTTGTTACTTGTGAACACAATCCACATTTGTATTTATCTGCCATGTAACAATTGTAACCCCTAGCAACAGGTGGTAGATATCTTTTAGGAGAAGAAGTTATGCTCGGATGATACCCCTAGACCAATTACAGAAAGGTAAACTAACAATGCCTGCCCAGACTTTGACTGTGTAAGAAGGGTACTGTCCTCTATATTCTTTGGACAAAGCTGATGCATCGCTGAGTGTCGCTGAGCCTTTCCCATTACTGTTCTCCATTATTTAAGGATTTTACCACAACAGTACACATTACCAGTGAGAGAGAGAGGGGATGTTCGGACGAGGACAGTGGGGGAAGAAGACGTGCATTGTGAAAAAGAGAAAGAAGGGAGAGGGAGAGAAAGTGAGAGGGGATGGTGTGAAATGGAAAAAGAGAGAGAGAGTGATTGAAAGGGAGAGGCAGGGGAGAGAAGGAGGCTGGATCTGATCTAGGCCTTCACACTGGATCTGTGATCTTCCCTGCCGCTGTTGTTTCTGCCATTTGAGAGCTTTGCTAACACAATGTCCTTGTCACACCTATAAAGTCGGTCTGAATAAGAATCAGTTTGACACTTTCCCTTCTCCACTAGGTTCCTGTTTACTTTCTTTCCCTCTCCCTACCTCTCTCTTTCTCACTGTCTTTCTCTCCCCCAATCTCCTGATTATCGCCTCTCAATCACTCCTTCCATTTGACATCTTGCCTCTTCCTTTGCACACCCCCTTCATCAGCTCTCACCTCCACCTCTCTCTGTCATTTCCCATGCAATCTACTCTCCTCCCCTCCGCTTATTTTCCCCATCTTCATCCCTCTGTTTTCATCCTCCTGTTTATTGCTCCATTCTTCTCATCCTTTCCTCAGTTCATCAACACCTGCCAGTCCCTCTTCCTCTCTTCTTTCCTCCATATCTCTTCCTCTTTCACCCCATCTCTCTCTCTCACACACTCTTCCCCCACACCTTCCCTCCCCCTCTCCCTGATATTAAATTTTCATTCCCCACAGCTCTGGGAGAAGGAGGCTGACAGCTGACAGAGGGAGGTAAGGAAAATAAACAGAGAGAGAGAGCAGGGTGGGAGCTGGTGTGTATGAATGGAACATGTTTGGCACGTAATGTGGATAGTGATGCCAGCCTCACGCACATCTACACAGCGAGAAGTTTGTGAAGTGAGTTTGGAGGGGCCAGGAGCGAGGAAACCTCACAAACCGGGAGGCTGGTGCACAGCTGCATTTGTGCATTTTAATGCGCATCGAGTTAAATCAACTCTGAGAAAGCACACGTGATCTCTCCTGGACTCACATACACTCTGTAAGGAGTTAAACTGACATGGAACTTTTTAGTGTGTACTGATTTATGCATAGTCATGTAATACAGTTTCACACCTATTCGATACTGCAATGTGAATAATCAGGATATATGTTCTCCTTCATCAGTTGTCCACTGCACACCATTGTCTATTTTGAGGAAAGCGTATGTCTCAGCAGTTAATAAAATCATTTATTTCTGTGAAGCAAGTGTGAATATGAGTACAGACTGATATTTACAAGCCTCGTCTCAAAGGAGCACCACACCAGATTCCCCCACCAAACTTTGCATGCAAACTGCACACTGCACTCCCACTCATACACCCCCACATACCCCTCTCCCAACACACACACACACACACACAAACACACACACACACATGCATGCACACTCATACACAGAGACGGTGACTGCCTGATTGACAGCTGTCACCATCATCTGGGGAGGCATATTGACTTGGCATGGCAACAGCAATCATGAGAGCGAGAGATGGAAAGAGAGCGCGAGAGAGAGTGACAGAGGGTGGAAGACAGGGAGAAAGATGTGTCAGAGGAGAAAGTGAACTTGAAATGAAAAACTGAAACAGAGACAGATGGAAGGACACAGATAAGGAAAAGAGAGACACATGAGGAAACTAAGGGCAGACAGAGTGAGAGAGAGAAAGAGAGAGAGAGGGAGAGAGATATCATGAGAGAGGAAGGAGAGAGGGAGGGAGTGAAAGTGGAGAAGAGAGTGTTCCACTGACTGGCTGTCTGCTCTGACAAAGTCCCCTCATGTTTGTTGGGTGAGAGAGCCGACCACAAGATAAAATATTAACGTGGAGCTCCCCTGTCCCTGTGCGTGAGATGGGGTAACACGAGACATCTGGGAACGCTCACAGGACACAGGGTTAATGGACACATATACATACACACTAACACACATACACACACACACAAACACACACACACACACACACACTCTGTGTACCAGCTTCTCATTGACATCCAATGCACTGTAATGTTCTCTTGCTGCCTCTATATACTATGTTACAGCTACACACACACATAAACACATATTTTGTGTTTTATGTACTGTTGTATTGTGTCACATATACATACACAGTAACATAGATGCACACACACACCTGTTTGTACACAAATGTGTGTAGGAGTTCCTTTTTATCACCTGTTATTACGACTCTCCTGCTGCAGTTATTGAAGATGTAAAAGCCTCCATGTAAACACACACATTATTCTGTACCACAGCAGCACAGATACATGCACAATAACGCAGACGTGTATGCACACACTCACGCTCTCAATTTTCAAATGTATGTAGGAGCTTCTCATTGACATCCATTGTATTGTAATGCTTTGTTGCTGCCTATATTGACTGCGTAAGAGCCTCTATGCAAGTACACCTACATATAAACACATCGTTACACTGCTCAAGAGTGTGAGACACGTGCAACATGGTTTAAAATGTACTGAATTATTTATGTAGAAGTACACCAATCACAGGAAGCGCAGCACAATCAGAGCTGGGTTTCAGATACAGTCTCTTTATGAGCGTAGCTCCCACCACACTGAGCCGCTCTGCTTGCCTCCTCCCTCAACACCATGGCCCGTTAGCACAGTCACACAGTGTGGCAGCACTGTTCCAGGACTGGGTTTCTCCTGCCAATATCCAGGCCCTATCCTTTATAAGTGGAAATGTAAACTGCTCCTAGTCCAGCACCCCTACGGTTCATGAATATAAAGACCAGAGCTGAACTCAGATCTAAATTAATAGAACCACATGAACTTATCACATGAGTTTTTTACTTTTCACATTTCTGATTTGATTCACAAATTCAATTTGGGTGGTATTTTTCTGCGAATAAGGGATTGTCTGCCTTTTTTTTCTATGTTATGATTAAGACTGACTGACTTTTGACTTTGAAGGCCCTCATGAAGGTTACCTTAGGAGTTACTGCTGGCTCAAATATGAAGAGCGCAACCTGACTTCCTGTTCAAACGCCTTCTGTCGAACCAGCGGACAAAGCTCTGGCGACCGCATGAAAGGAAAAGGCCTCTTAGCTCATGTTTGATCCCATGAGGAAACCCACGGAGACAGCAAGGGGAGGGAGACACATACAGAGAGAGAAGAGAGGAGGAAGAAGTGCTGAGGAAAGAAAGAGAGGAGTGAGTGGCTGCTAAGGCAGAGAGAAAGGTGGAGTAAGAGAGAAGTCTCAGCAGGACCACAGGCTGGGGAGCCGGTGGAAATGGACAGAGTGCTCCATGCAGAGGTCACCGGGGTCAAAGCTGACTCAAGGTGAGTGTGAGTGTCTCTGCCTGCTCTATCTATCTATCTATCTATTTATCTATCTATCTATCCATCAATCTATCTCTCTTTGTATTTATAGACTACGCAGGTTTGAAGCTGGTAGAGAGAGAGCAAGAGAGGAGGAAGAGAGTGAGAGAGGGAGAGAGTCATTCAGCGATGCAGAAGCATTAACCCCCACCCGGACACACAGCTGCCCCCCCTGGGAGGGAAGCATAAACGAGTAAAATGGAGGGATGACAGACAGGAAGAGGCAGGGGCCTTTTCCCCAGAGAGAGCTGGTGCAATCATTCGCACTGATCCTAAAACAACAACATCCTTTCTGTCTCTCCCCCACTCTCTCCCTAGTCCCTCGTTCCTCTGTCACTCTCCTTCCCTTTCCTCAGCTCCTATTCCTCCTCTCACCTTCTCTCGCTCTCTCTCTCTCCCCCAGGTTTCTTCCTGTTTGGAGTTCCTTGACCTCTGTTTCCCTTTCTCCACCTCTCCTACACCCAACGCAATCTCATTCAGTCATCTTCTTTCATTTTATGTACTTCCTCTCTCTATCCATCTCTCCTTCCTCCTTTTTTTGTCCCCATCCATCAACCCATCTCTCTTTCATCTTCTGTCTCTGGTTCATTTACTTATCCCCACCCCTCCCCCCCAAACCCCCCACCAATTCAAATTTAATTCATGACACGAGAGCTCCAGGGCTGCCAAAAGCTTTTAAAGCAGCACACCTTTGAAATGGAACACAGCATATTCTCCCTTGCCTCCCTCTCTCCAATTCAAATTCAAATTGAAAACGGGCCTTTACCGGCGTGACAGAAATGCATGTTGCTGCCGGATTTCAACAGACTTAGAACAACCATCCATTAAGGCGACAAATCGCCATCTCTACGTACCCATAAGACCCATCTCCGTTTAATAAATGAGGGGGGAGAATAAAGGGAGCTCAAGCACAGCTATCAGTGCCAGCGTCATTAGCAAAGGAAACGCCACTCTTTCCAACATCTCGCACCGTATGTACTCCCTCTGTCTCCCTCTGTCTCTTTCTCCCTCCTCCATCCCCCCTTTCTGCACTCCTTCCCTCTCCTCTTCCGTTCCAGACGCACATTAACCCACCCATTCACAGCTCAGCAGGGAGTCATGTTCTTTAGAGTCACTTCACTGAACATTACTGACACACCGAGAGGGGGGTTGGGGGAGGAAAGGAGAAGAGGAGATGGACCGAAACACTACATGTGAAAAGAAAGGAAGAGATCTCAGTGCAACTTATGAATTAATTGTACCTCGTCCACCAGATTCTCATTTGAGCTGTGACTTATTTGAGCAAGACTTTACACACTTTTATTTTCTGTGCCTGTCAGATCAATAGAACACCTCCCAAAGTGGAGGAGAGAGGGACCAGAGGGGATGTGACTGGAAGGAGTGATGAGTGAGAGTGGAAGGAGTGATGGGAGAAAGGAGTGTGACAGTACCAGGTAAAGGTACAGGCTCAGTGACATAGGGACATGCACCAGAATGCCATCATATTGTTGTCATTAGCACTGATTGTCCCAGCGTTTCACAGAGTGACACTAAGGTGGTTCTGTAAATAGTTAAGTACCAGTAGAGAGCAGATATACTGTTCAGCCTCTCATAAACACTTCAGAACGGACACTGGCATACACATGTGCTGCACACTGCAAACCTGTCACAATTACAAACATACACACACTTACACATGCACATATACACCCCACACAAACATACACACACATACACATGCACATATACACCCCACACAAACATACACACACTTACACATTCACATATACACCCCACACAAACACACACAGTTACACATACACACATTTATTCATGCTAGCCTAATATTCATGCTAATACATACACATGCACACGCACACACACACAACTACACAAACACAAGCACACGTATGCATGCACACACACACACACACTCACAGAAAGCCAAGGCAATGAAGCTGGAGAGAGTATGAGATCAGCTTTTCTCTGCACCAGTATCAGTATCAGTGTGTGTTTATTAGTCAGATTAGTGCAGTTCAAAAGGCTAATGCACACTAATAGATCCATGCTGTTTTAACACTGCCTGACACTACAGTCAATAGACAGGAGAGGAGCAGAGAGGAGCAGAGAGGAGAGGAGCAGAGGACAGGAGAGGAGCGCAGAGGAGAGGAGAGAGACCTACTGATGAGGCTTAAATACATATTATTATATACGTACCAAAATACAGTGCATGATTATTGTTCATAAGTTTGTTTCTTAACATTTTCGTTTACCTTTTTTTTACTGTGCGACACAATATTATTTGACATGCCCATAGGGTTGCATTTGAATTTAATTGAGATTGAGAAATGGATGGAGGTGGAAAGAAAAGGACAGACTGAGAGAGAGAGAGATGTTATTCTTAAGATGTTTGTGAATTTATTCGAACAGCGAGGAAGAGGATCACTGGCATGCCTTCTAACATCACACAGTGTCACCATTGGCTGGTTGCTGCCACTGCTGGTGACGGCGTGACACTGTTAAAGTTAATGCCGTGATCAATTAACAATCATGTCTCTGCAGAGTTGTGTTGAGCACGGCCTCAGCCTTGAGGAAAACTGAAACGATTCCAGCTGGCTGGGCAGAGCCAGGACAGCTATTGATTTCCGTGCAAATTTAAAGTCGGCAGGCCCCCAGGTTCAATCACGCGCTATCTCGACAGCTTTCTCTCGACCCGACTCAGGGTTTCACAACGTCTGGGAGGATAACATCGGGAAGTAAGAGCAGCCACTTTCAGGGGGGCTGTAATATTCCAGAGAAAGAGTGAAATATGGAATAATGTTTTTTACTAAGAGGTGCAGGGAGTCCTGATGTCAACCACTCTACATGCCTCCCCACTCATTCTCTCTCTCTTCCTCGCCCTCCCATGTCATTGCATGATGCACTCTGAATGTGTTATCTTCCAACTGTATTGCTGTACCATTTGAAATTTAAAAAATCTCCTCTGCCCTAACTCTCCCTCCTTTTCCCCTCCCTGTCTTCCCCTCCCACTCTGTGGGTGTTGCATTCCATTGCATTGTCTGAGAGGCCCCAAGTCCCCCTATTATTGTGCGAGGTGGAGCCCCGAAACAGGGAGGGAAAGAGGGAGGGAAGGGGGAGGGGGGCAAAACGGCAGGGGAAAAACAGAGCAGCAAAAACAGCAATGAATTCTCAGCAAGAGAATGAGAGAAAGAAAAGAGAGATGGGGTGAAGGTGAAAATGTAAAAATAAGGGAATAGGAGGATGATTGAGAGATGGCAAGGGAGGCAGGAGAGATAGAGATGAGGGGAGGGAGGGAGAGAGAGAGAGAGGGAGGGAGACAGAGAGGGAGACGTAGCATTAGTCATTGTGAGTGTGTTATTAGAGCCTGTTTGTCTCTGACCATTTTGACAAAGTGAGATAGTTTGTGCGTGGCTCTCCTTCCCCTCCCTCTCTGTCTCACAGAGCGCAGAAACTCCACTCCCTCCTGCTTCCTCGCTGTGCTATATCAAATTCTAATTTCAAATGGGCTTTATTGGCATGACAGGAGAGCCCTCGGGTTGCCAGTGCTGTTTGAAAAGCATGGCTGTGATAATTCAATTCGTTTCTAATCACTCCCACCGTCAAAAGAGAAAGGGGACTGAGCCACATAATCACAGCGAGAACATAAAACACACCTCCATCTCGCAACACCCTCACAACCTTCTCCAGCCACCCCCTTTCTGCACCACGCACTATAAAGACCGCTGTGCTCACCTTCAAATTAGAGCTGTATTATCCATTTAGTTAACAGATTCCGGCTCCTATGACCTAAGAGGCCCAGAGCTTTACTCCTTTAGCCGTGAAGCCTGTATCCAAATGGCCTTTCTAACTGGAGTAGTTGATGCAGTTGGGCTTGCTGGCCAATGTACAATAGTAGAGGAAAATCATCTCCAGGGGATCTGGAACAATAACCCTCCTGCAGCGCTGCAGTTCAGCACGCTAACTCCTACACTACATCATGACAAGTGTTTTCTGTTCTCTCAGCCTGCTTCACCCCTACCTCTACCTGAACTCCACCCCTCTTCCTCTTCATTCACACTCTAAATCATTCCAATGACTCCTTCCCTCTTTCTTCTCCGCAACCACGAGCATAGAATTAGAACAGGATCTATCTAATATTTTTTTTAATCAAAGATTCATTTTTAATATTCTAAGTTATTGAAATGGAAATGTTCTGTGATGGCCTTTTTGCTATATGACAGATTTAACACCTTTAATTACTTATGTGAACATGTCAAAACTAACACTGATGCAATGAAAACACATACGAGACTTGGAAACTCTAACGCTTGATAGCCCGACATCTCACAACTACAGTATCTACAGACAGAAGCCTGTAACTCTGAGCTCTCTACATCTTTCAGCATTCCTGTCTCACTGCTGCATCACTTCTTCCACGGAACGCTGATGGTGTGCGAGGCATTGCAAAAGGATTCATCGCTGCTGCTGGGAAAAAAAGGGGGAAAAACACGCTCCGCGATTAAATGAATGACGAAGATTATTGCAAAATAAGGTTTCGATTTTGCATCACACAAAGTAGAATTTTACCACCGTGAGCTCAGAAAATAGGATTTTGATTTCAAATTCACCCCCCCCCTCCCCGTCCGCCCTGAACTCTCACCACAACCAATGAACAGATGAGAGGAAAAAAGGGAATGTAGAGACAATGCCAAGCTCCATGCCTCACCTCTCCCACTCATTCTTCCCCACTCACCATGCTGGGGGAGGCTGACCACGGTCCATTACGGCACTGTCACATGTAATTGATATTACTGATTACAGTCCTATATTGCTTGTTAATGTCATGCTTAATATTTCACAATTTGATGAGTGTGCAATCCGCTGGAGGATTGCCTTGATGGACGACAGTGACAATTACAATATTGGTGTTCATATCGCTGTGCTGATTACCTTTTAATGTAATTGGCTCTGAATTTGCTCTGCAGTGTCTTATTGGGAGATACCGAGGCAAGGAATCCAGGCCAGAGTTAATCATCTGAAATTGTGTTTTCTTTCATTTTGCTACTTTTAAATTACGAAGCTAAGATCATTTAAAAAGCAATCTTTCCTTATATATTCAATTTATTTGTTTTATTTTTTCATTACTCCACCCTACCCTCACATAGCTGGACTGACAATTTTCAAACGGTTGTGAAGTTATAATGGTGCTTCAGTGCCACAGGAAATGGATACCAAACGCACACTGATGCTTTCAGCAAAAATATAAAGCAGAAAATGTCTTGGAACTGTTACTAAATGATCATTCATGAAGCTCAGGCTATGGTGGCAGTAGGGTGAGGAGAGGAATATATAAAAACCTATGGCCACTGCATCACTATCCAAGATCACACCATGGGTTGATCATAAATACATTTAGGCCCATATATCATTCAGCTTTCACTTCATCACTGCGAAATAGAAGTAAACTCTCAGCTGACCTACCCAGTTAAGATCCAATAAAAGTAATTGCAGAAAAACAACATAAAGGCTTTAGAAATGTAATGTTCAATTTGAACTTAGAGCTCACAAGGACAATCACATTGGTATTCCGTCTCAATAGCAGTAGTTTCAATAATAGAATTGTGATTCAGGTGAGAGAGGAGATAAGACGGAGGATAAAGCAGGTATCAGGGCATACAAGGCCTTTACAACACAGCCATGCGCTCTCACAGGCTCAAGCTGGTGACCTGACTTACTCAGGGGAGTGCACACAGATTTACCGACAATTTATTCATCGCTGCCCAACGTCACATGCTCTGCCTTACACACAGGGCTGCTTTTACATCACTGAATATCAAAGGACATCTGAGACTAACCATCTCCAGTATCGGTGCACTTTTTCAAAGCTTTCAAATTGACATACAGGTATAAATGTGTGTGTGTGTGTGTGTGTGTGTGTGTGTGTGTGTGTGTGTGTGTGTGTGTGTGTGTGTGTGTGTGTGTGTGTGTGTGTGTGTGAAAGAGAGACATAGAAATAGAGGTTATGATTATTTTCACCATTATAACTGTAATAACAATACAATATTTACATACGTGTATGGTTTGCATATGTGCATGTATGAGTATGTATACACACAAAGTACATTTGTATATGTGTGAATGTTTACATATGAACTACTAAACAAAAAGTTCATTTATATAAGAAAATTCACCATGTGGTCATTTTTACAACTGTGTCTGTTTTTTGTTAATTAATGTGCAAAACCCAACACAAACATCCACACACACTTCACAACCCTGTAAACTGAAAAAGAATATTTTTAATTCAAATGTGATAAAGACATCATGCAAAAATACTTTACTTCACCGAAATGTCAAATGGTTTTAAATATTATTTTAAATTATTGAAATTTAATAACATAAAAAATAAGTCCTAAATACAAAGTAATATAAATGACAAATTTAAGTAATCTCAAATAAAAGGGTGACTGAAATTACAGTAAATTACACTCAGTAGTCAAAGGAAGGTGCTAAATCCATTTTTGCAATATGCACCATTTCAGAAGCTAAGTCACTCTGGAGCAGTGATGGGAGAATGGAGTGGCATTAACTAATCATTAAACTATCAATTTAAGTGCACAGTAATTTTGACTTACTTTGTTCAAGTCAATGATTGACATTTTATTGAAGCCACGCCCCATTATGGGGTTCATAAAATCTCACTGGCAGCGCAGTGTAGTATGATGGTTACAGAGTTCAGCTTGTGTCAGTAATTCCTAGGTAGGGTACTGCTAAATAGATTCTGTGTAAACATGTAAGACGTGCAAGATAATCTGGATAAGACAGTCTGCTAAATGCCAGAATTCTACTGTTATGTGAAGGGAGGGGAGGGGTCACACAGTTCACAGTGTGAAAGGAACTCCTTAGTAGTGTTCTGTGAGGGGGAGACTGGTCGGAATATGATATCACCCGCCCATGCTACCAGCCCATGGTGTAAGCTTACACTATCCCAGACAATGACAAATTCCCACACTACAGTGTACAGAGCAAAAAAATGCATGAAACATGCTGGCCTTATCCACCTGATTTTGTATCAAGTTTTTTTTTTTTTTTTACCGCATTTTCTGTGGCAATAACCATCTGACCACGATATCGAGGCGTTGGGAGATCTTGCACGACCAGGCATCTTTCTCGTTAAGCGTAGCCGAGCTACAACCACAACTCCTACCACTAACGTCTTTCCAGTTGCATTGTTTTCACTAAAACTGCTGATATTTCATCAGAGCTGTGCATCATGATGCATTGATTATGAAGTAAGCTGCCTTATGTTCGCAATTTCTGCAACACTCAACAATGACTGTTACCAGGTAATCAAATATTTAAGCATCCGGCCAGATTGACACTAGAACTGAAACAGGGCATAACAGGAGAAATCAGTATGGAAGACCGGCAGAGGTGATTTTTGTATTTTGCATGTTAACACGGTAAAATGTATTGGTTTGAATATTTTACAACCCAGATGGGCTGGCACATAGTGTTAATTTTTCCATATCACAACACTGATTTGAAAAATGAGTCAAAGAAAAAAAAAAAAAAAACGTTAAAAAAACAAAAACTGTAAAATACCCTGTCAACAGATCCATACAATTTTGTGACAGTTAATCTCAACCAGCAAAAAAAGAAACAGCTCATGTATTTTCTTGGCTGTCGTACCACAATCACAAGACCGGTGTCATTAAGCGCTCATGTAACTGAAACGCTACACATCTTGAGGGGGCAGCTTGTTATGTACAGGCTGAGGCCAAGCCTTCAGACGGATGCCTTTCATTCTCTGTGCTGGGCCTTTTCTTAAACCGCATTTTCATTTGGCACATCAGTACTGCTGGACGGTAGTCATGATGCTAGTGCCTGATATTCCTCCAAGAGAGGCATTCAGTAAACACACAGGGTCACAGATTTTTCTTTGACTAAACGTATTTTAAACCAGAATGATAATGTCCTATAAATGTAATCTTTCATATGCCGTCACATTCAAAAAAATGATCCACCTTCTCTCTTGCTCGTTTGTCCAGCAGCCGAGAATCTCTTTCCCCTGACACCGACTCCTTGTAGAACACGCTCTTTCTCAGGATGGAGTTTATTTAAGGGAAAATGGCATCCCTCGTTTGCTCAGGAGAAACCTGCTCCATCTAATGCCATGTGACAGACAGTCGCATGAGAAACTTTTTCCCTCCGATTACACTTATCAGTTTGCTCACCACACCACATAAATCAAAATTTACTAAGTTATCCATTCACATTTTTCAGAATATGTGTGCAATTTACTACACTTTTGTTCACATTTTTATAATAAATGCCTTTAATGAAAATGGACACCTGGCTTTGTTTTTAAAGGCAAACTGGACTGCAATTCTTTCAAACGTTGTATAAAATACAGTATATCTTCATATAGAGACTTTATAATCACACCTTATGATGTATCCAGGTATGTAAAATAAATCAGAAACTACATTGTAGTTCAGAAGTGATTTCATTATTCATCAGTCCCAGGGCAGACCGTTGTTTGAAAGTACTGTTATGCATCCTGTGACAGTTGCATGCTTTGTTTCAATTGCATAATATTTGCTCAATTTCTTGATAGCTTTGTTAAACTTCCTGGCTAAGGTTTCTTACAATCTGATTAGAGGCAGTAGGTTTCTGATGATGGATTTGGTTGGCTTGGGCAGCTGGTGTCATGTGCTGATGCTCTGCTCTGTGCCTACAAAACTTTAACCCGCAAAAACATGATTTTTCCAGACATATTTGAGGTTTTGACATTTTATATGTGGAAAAAAAATTGTGTTGACATGCAAACCATGAATTTAGCACATTTGTTTTGTTTTCAAATGTGAAAAAACATATTTATCATACAAAATATCAGGCAAACCACATATGACTGGAAAAGATGAATGTGATATTTGTGATTTTCACATGTGGGACTGTGGAATGATATTTGGCTTTTTAATAGATACCACATCACAGCAAGAAGCCAGTCAGGCTCATGGTTATTAGCCTGTCAAGCGAGGCTACTCCAGCTGCAATACAGGGAGCATGAAAACCTGCTCAATTCCTTGTCCACTGGACACTGAGAGTCTCTTCCTTCCCTTAACTTTTTTGCATGCCGTATCTAATGCAGTAATTGCGTGGGTTCAAGACAATCGGAGCAGACAAACAAAACAAAACAAACTGCCCATCACCAGCCGAGACGCAGGGACCTTGAAGCTGAAACTCTGGACCTGTCACAGATGGCCAATCACGGCCCCCTAAATGGACAGGCAGTCTCTGAGGAGGCAGACAGAGCCCCCCTGCCAAGTACAAACGACCACACCAGTACCCACTTCCTAATTTGCCATTAGTGGGTGGGTAGAAGTTATAATTTAACCCCGGCCTAGGGGACAAATGCATTTACATACAAATGAACACAATTTTCCTGTTGTTACAGATGCAAACGACCATGAAAAACATTCATGCCAAAGCTAAATATGAATTCACACATTTGACCATTCTCTTCAAATAAAGCTCTACCACAGCTCTAAGGGTGAGGAATAGTTTCTTTTTTCTTCTCCAACTAGCATTTGGCTATTAAAGCACTGCTACCCAGCATGCATGGATTTGGTTAGCATTACAATTTATGTATCAGAGTAAATGTTGAATATGTTATCGTTTGAAAATCCAATACTCGCCCACGGGTTCTGGAAATAGTGCGACCAACAGCCAGGCAATCGCCTCAATCAGTCATGACCATATTCCTCTCAGAACATCAAAGGTGACACAGCGTCTCAAGTACATACAGATGCACCGCATGGCAACAAAAAATCATTTCCTGTTAGCGAAACGCTGTTTCTCAAACGTGATCACCATGCTGCCATCATCTGAAACTTTTTACAACCATTGAAATTTGACTTGGGTTATACATCCTTTAGACACAGCATGCCAGCTTCCTGAAGGTAAATGAAAGATGCAGTAAACTGTTTTCTTTTTTTTACAAAGTCCCCACCCTTTACTAATGTATGAAAATATCACAGTTTATGTTGACCAACTGACTTTCACAGGAATTTTTGACAGACAATATTTTAGGAGGACAAATTTGAGTGAAAAAATTAGGTGACAATCCTGTATTATTTACAAGAGACACACAATTACATTGTATAATGGAAGGAAACATCACTGAAGCAGAAAATAAAATCTGTCCTTGGATAAAAGTACATTGTGAGCGCTAGCAATAAATATTAGCTCCACACTAATAAACATTCCATTAAAATTTCATAAAACAAAATAATTACGTGTGTATGTTTTCACTATTAAAAAAGAAGGCAAGTGGCATGCCTAGATGTGTGCTGGTCCTTTAACATCCAGCGGTAATAGAACGGGCCTGCACCATTACATCTGACCACTGTATGACTTTCTTTCAAATTCAATAGTGTTTTGTGTATATATACTTACCATTAATAAACAAATTGGCTAGCAAGGGCAGAGATGCAGCGCTGCCTGACTGTTGACTGTAGGAGAGAAAAATGTTACTGAAATCCCTGCAGGTCAGTTCTTACATTACTACTCTTAATAAATAGGGCAGAGATTTTTTTTTTAAATAGACATTCTGCTGGACTTTGTGCCCAAGACTGTAACAAGAAAAATCTTCAGCATAAGGTTATGTACACTGGGGGTGACATGATATAATATTGTCACAATACACAAGCTGTGATATGATGTAGTTCTATACCAGTTCTGTACATTAAGACAAGGACTCCATTAAAACTGATTAAAAAGGTGTTGTTGGATCTATGTGAAAATATTTTTCAATCAATGCAGAAATTAACACAATGCTTAAAGGTTTCATTAAAATACAGCAAAACTATATTACACTATCTGGCAATATATTGTGATAAATTATATTGTGATATTGAAACATACAGGTTTTATCCATCCCCTAATGCACACCCCAAACACTGTTATTACGTTTTGTGAGTCGGACTGAAATTTACAGATCCTAAGGTCATTTTAAAATTAGTGTAATGATAGAATGTATGCATTATATACACAATGACAGGTTGATGTCACATGAATAACTGCAGTTTTGCAGATATGTGAGTATTTTTGCCTCCTAAAAACATCCACAATTAGCACTGGGTTTCTAACATGTGATTAGCATTTTCAATTTAATTCTAACCCTCATTTGGAACATTTCTGCCTCAACGCGCCAGTAGAAAACCAAATTAAATCAAAATTCTGAGTCTGAGTTAATCATGAATGTCTCTCACAGAAGGACAATGCTGCCAAGACCACCATGTTTATGATTTGTGATTAACATGTGAGACAAATGTATTTTATATTCAGCATGGAGGTATGATTAAATCAAAATGTAAACAAATGGAACATAGCTCTAACGGGGTGTTTCCTCTAGCATTGATCCAGCAAACCTCTGACAAGTGCAGGAACAATACCACTCGGAACAGAGATGGATATAAACCCCGAACTTTGCCCCTTACATGAATGGCTAACCTCCACGTTTTAACTTGTCAAGGTTAACATGCATTCCATCTCCACTCAACGAGCTCAGAGAGAGGCGTTGTTTTTTTGACTTTTGACAGCAAGGTTGACATTTTCATTTAATTATGTCAAAATTCAAAGTCAAGAACTGAGTCATCACTGAGAATGAGTGCAGACACCTTAATTCTGCGAACGGACTCGAGAGGGTTTCAGGCCTGACAAACGATGACTGAATGGCTGGAATTTCACAGCACCAGTTTGCGGTTATTAAAAAGGGCCTTTATAATGACATCTGGAGCTATGAATGTGATAGAGCTGAGTAATTAGTGCTGGCAAGGTGCGATTAGGACACGTAACCTTGAGGTTGACTCAAATAATCCTGCTAAATTATTGAGAAGAAATGGCCCTGAATAAAAATATTATATTAATGCAGATGAAAATTCCTCTGTATACCAAACCCAGCATTTAAATGCAAATGTATTTAAATCTGATCCCAACCCTCCACTGCACTCAACAAAAATCATCTTCATTACCTAAAAGAAACTAATCTCTTCGGCATTTCACATGCGCAAGTTTGTCGAATATGTAAAGGCCGAAAGCCACTGCCCAGGACTTTCCAATCACCAAAAGTTAGAAAGGATCTGTACAATGCCTGCTGTTCACAAGCAAATTTCAGTCAGAGTAAAATGTACCACTTCATTTAAATTACAATTGACATACAATTTTAATTACAATTGATTGGCACCATCCATATCTCTGTCTCCCTCTTCCTCTTTCCCTTCCTCTGTCCGTCCCTCTTTTTTTCTATCCCTTTTTCTCCTTCTCTTAAATTCCTATTCAAATTCAAATAGGCCTTATTGGCATGACAGAGGAGTCTCAATGTTGCTACAGCTTTAAAAACACAACAATGACCCCATTTTGTAATACGTAAACATATTGATCACATACCACTTGAAGCATCACAGTTCAAAAATACAGGTCTTTACACTATCGGTGAGACAGATTCTCAGTGTTGCGTAAGACTGTTTCTGTGAGTTCACCCTGCATTCCTTAGCAGTAAACACTTTAACAGTAATAAGTGCATGAAGTCCCATGAATAGGGATGGGCACGTTAGGCAGTTTTTTGCTTGAATTATTTAATTGATCTCCTTAAAATGACGGAGGCATGACCTTCCTGGAATGAGCACCATTGAGAATGTGTTTGACATATCTTCAATACATAGTAACAAACAGAAAGTTTTTTATTTTTTATTTACATTGATCCAGGAACAGTTTTTGTTCCTGTTACAGTTATTGACTACCCAAATAGTCATAATTCCTATCCTTAATTATGGCAGCAAAAATGGGTGGATTTAGTTACTTGTCAATCACTGACTTTTTCCACCAATCACTAGACATCGGGGGCGTTTGCCAGCAGAGAAAAAGTTACAGTCCATCAGTGGTACCTGTCCCAGAGATAAATATATTTAATTTGGCAACACACTCCGGCTAATTCATCCAGTAGTGCATTACTAAATCATTATTGTGTTTTGGCTCCACCCCGTATCTGTAAGTATGCAGCTGTCAAAAAAGCAGCTAAACAGCTTAATTCTATAGTGCTGTCAGACAGCACAGAACTGTGCGCCTTACTGTAATCCTGAATGATTAGCAGTGAATTCCTGTTTATCGGACAGAGCTCCACATTTCTCTTCTGACTGACTTGAATTTGCAGCAGGGGAGCAGCCCAAATGAAACCAGGAGACACGGCGTCCTTTCTCTCTGTTTACAGTTACCGCACCATACTTTGGGCTGATTCAAAACCTACATTCAGAAAGCATTTTGTGTATTCATAATTCCTCCAACATTAGGGAAATATGAGGGGGTTTGTCTTGCTCACTTGTTCCTCCAGCAGCAGATAAAACCTTCCAATGCTTACTTGCAGTTTACATTAATTACACAATTTAATCTGTATGCAATTGTCACAGGATAGGGTCTTTTAAAAAGTATATTGGGATACTGTGAGCTTGAGTTTGCATTAAATAGTGTCAAATTATACAGCAGCCCAGCAAAGAATTGGTACTGGTGCACAGAACCAAAAAGGTTTGAAACCCTGGATTTAGCTTAATATGAAAGCTTATCATTAATTCTTAATCTTACAAAAAGAAAGAATCCGTTCACGAATCACTGAATCGACGTTATCAAATCAGCAGCCAGGAACAAATTCTATTCAACAAACCAGCTAAAGGACAGTATCGCTCTGACACATTTAACATTTTTCTAGTTTTGTCTGATCGCATATTAATATAAAAATAGTGCAGCCCTGCTATACATCTATTGAACTTTGTCATTTGCACTCAAATATCAATTTTGATATAAAGGAAGTAAGCATGCATGGTTGTCTCACATCTGGCTACGTATCTAAATTGAATTTTAAGCTTTTAATATCTTGTGTAAACCTGCAAAAAGGGTAAGAGCCCATTACTCTTTTAATGAAAAATGTAAACCAACCTCTGACCCAGTGACCCATGCCACGCAATGCTAACAAAATGACATGAGAACACCTCCGAGCCAAAATCAAAACACTCACAATGTTTCAAGTGTCCTGGACACGTCCAACGTGTCAAACACCATGTGCGGAGGTGTTTCTGGGTCAGGGAAAGCGGTAATAGGTGTGTTTCTACTCATTGCGCTACAAAACAAAAGTGGTCTTGGAGCCAGACCATGTGAAAGACAGCTTCAAAGCCACATTTCAAGCTATATATCGCTGCAGCCCTCAATGCATTATGGCCACGTGGCTTTACGGGAACACAGCACTGTAAAGAACATAAACCTCGATGGCACAATACATCTTGCTTTCAGCTGGAGCACTCAAGACTGACTTGTGCTGACTAAACCAGTGCTGCCATTAATCAAAAATAAGGGCCCAAAGCTATTATTTTTCCCAAGATTACATTATTGTATTATAGTGATCTTGAATTCCAGCACCATTCCCAGCTCCACAGTACTCTCCTACATTATGCAGAGCACTAAAGTATAATATAAACATTTCACATAACTTCTATTCGCTCCATTACAGGGCCTCAGTGCGGAATACATTAGGCCTCTCTCCTTTCTTCCTTTTCCCCTCTCCCTCTCTCTCATTCTCTCTTTTAGTGACAGCAGTGTGGAGTGTTGTCAGTCGGCTGTCGTCGCTAGGCCCAGATAAGACCCAATCTGGGAACAACACTCCAGTCAACAGCATGGCATTCCCCTCCATCTCCCTCTCTCCTTTTCTCTCTCTCTGCCTTGGTCCTCCTCTCAGCATATATATATTTCCTAATGAACACAGTCTCAACCACTATCCTGCGTCTCCCCCACTTTCGCTCAATTATATTTAATTCATGACAGTTGCTGGCAGTATTTCCAAAAGAAATGGCAAGGCAATACATCTTCCAGCGTGTTAGCGGTTGTGTTGTAGTATCTGAGTGGGCCGCTGTGTACAGTAGGTGGGTGTCTTAATGTGTCTGTGTACGCTGCCACTGTGTAAGCGTGGGCTTATGTCATGGGGTTTTTTTCCTGTTTCACCTCACACATAAAATTCCACAATCCACTTTTTAGGATTAAATGGTGACCCACTGCAAAAAACGACCTTTATAAGCCATCCGCGGGTGTGTGAGCATGCGCATGTGTGTGTCAGGGGAAGAAAGGTCCTGTCATGTGAGGAAATGCAAGCCTTTTCCGCAACTTAACATTAATATTCCTCTCCCTCACTCCCTCCTCCTCTCTCCCTCTATATCCTCTTTTCCATCTCTCGCTTTATTAATATCCCCCTCCGTCTTTCTCAGTCCCTCTTTCTTTTGCTTGCCTTCCCTCTTTCCCTCTCTCTCTCCCTCTCTCTCTCTCGGGAAGTGACACAGAATTCTTTAAACTGCTGTAAAAATACATTTATTATCATAACCTTGCAACACAGACCCACACTTGCAGGCTATAGTACACACACATGCATACGCACACACACACGCACACACGTGCGCACGCGCACACGCACACTCTGTGCTTACTCACCCACACTCCCACTTAACCCCCCACTCATGAATAAACAGATACAGAAACACACACATCACAAATACTCACATACACCCATAACAAAAATGCACTTAGTGAGGAAGAGGCAACCACAGCAGAACATTACACACAGGGAGTAGTATAGCATAGTCTACACACTCCCACACACGGCAAAGCAACCCAGCACGTCACCAGCTGTCTTTGTAGGGACTTCCCATTGACTCCACGCAGGGCGGAAATAGACAAGGAAAAGAGGAAAAAAAACAACATCAAACAAAGTACCATTCAGACAGGGAAAGTTCCTTTCAAAGTAGGTACACCCTTCACATCCTCACATCTCCTTACGCACTGCAAAAGGCATGAATTAGCAGGTAGGGGAGAGGGACTGGAGGACATTGATATTCAGCACACCTACACACACACACACACACACATATCTTACACACACACACACACACACATATCTTACACACACGCACACACACACACACACACAGAATTACGCGGGAGAAGCAGCAGAGCATTGATATTCAGCACACCCACACACATACTGGTGAGAATCTGGAGCTTTGCGCTACTCTCCATATGCTTCCCCAGTCACACCTTATACTGCGCCACCATCACTGTACCAACCACAAACTCCCATACATTATATACAAACACTGTTCTCACAAAACACACACACACAAACTCCCATACATTATATACAAACACTGCTATCACAAAACACACACACACACAAACTCACATACATTATATACAAACACTGCTCTCACAAAACACACACACACACACAAACTCCCATACATTATGTACAAACACTGGTCTCACAAAAACACACACACACAAACTCACATACATTATATACAAACACTGCTCTCACAAAACACACACACACACACAAACTCCCATACATTATGTACAAACACTGCTCTCACAAAAACACACACACACACACACACACACACACAAACTCCCATACATTATATACAAACACTGCACTCGGAAAACACACACACACGCAAACAAGCTCATATACATTGTATACAAACACTGCACTCAGAAAACACACACACGCAAACAAGCTCATATACATTGTACACAAACACTGCTCTCACAAAACAAACACACTAACTCCCATACATTATATACAAACACTGCTCTCACAAAACACACGCACACACATGCACACACACACACAAGCTCACATACATTATATACAAACACTGCTCTCACAAAACACACACACTCCCATACATTATATACAAACACTGCTCTCACAAAACACACACACACAAACTCCCATACATTATATACAAACACTGCTCTCAGAAAACACACACACACAAACTCACATACATTATACACAAACACTACTCTCACAAAACAAACACACACACACACACAAACTCACATACACTATATACAAACACTGCACTCATGAAACGCACACACACGCAAAAAAGCTGATATACATTATATACAAACACTGCTCTCACAAAACACACGCACATAAAAACAGTGTACCTGTAAAATAGACACTCACAAAATAATATAAATTATACACAAACACTGCATTCATTACAAAAAACTAACATGCATTGTAGAGTGTACTCACAACACACACACACAGATACTCAAGAAAAATCTGCCATAGGGGGTTTACCAACCCAACATATGATGAGTATATCAACCTGTATGGAGTGATAGGTTTGTTTATCTGTGTTGAGAATTACAGGCCTACACTAGCAAAGCGTAACCAAGTGTGTCTATGCATTTATTAAATAACACTGATACGTGACACACACTGACGGACTGAAGAGATTAAAATCCCACCGATCAGAAATACACATTTTCATCGGTTAGAGATGTAAAATGATTCTGAGCCATGGATGGGGCGAGACGCAGATAGGGTGAGAACGAGGGGTGAGGAATCAATACACTGCAGACATAAATAGATAGAAAGGGACAGAGAGAGATAAAGAGAGAGGGAGAGAGAGGGGGGAGAGATAAAAGACACGAGAGCAGATGGGTAGAAGAGCCAGACACCGCTGATTGACGGTCGGATACATTGACAGAAACTCACCATTCCCACAATGTACACAGGTCAGACCTGACCACTCAGAGAGGATTACAGACGCACAGAGGATTTGTACATTAATGTGATTATATATATATATATATATATATAGAAACAGAACCCCAGCTCCACAAAGAGAGGGGATTATTCAATTTAATAAAATAATTTAGTGAGGGAGGATTGACTGACAATGAATCCAGCGTTTATTACCATGATCACTGTCATACAATGTAGCACAAAGCACATTTCAGTTCATGTCTGCTGTAAGCTGATAAAAAAAACTGCTGTAAAATTAAGGTCAGAATTGATTCTGTTGTTTTATGCTTGTTATTCTAAAACACCATTGAGAATCCAAATTTCCCTGTTTCCTTTTCCTTTTCTAATTACAGCAATGATTGCAGCTTAAAACGTTTCAGATTAGATTTTCAAATGGTGGCTTTTTTAGCAAATTCTCCATTAAGAGTGAATAATGTTTACACTGCATAAATTATTTCCAAAGGGCCTTTACAGGTTCACGCGAACACGTACAGTCACAGTCCCAAAGAGTGGAACTGCTGAGAAACAGGTTGTGCTGTGTAGAAATATGAACTCATAATCGCAATGTACAAATGTACATACATGGTGCTTTCGGAGGCATAGAGGTGCATGGCTAAACGGGAAAGCGACGACCGCTGGCATGCCCTCTGTCCCAGAAGGACCATGCCAACAGTGTTCCGACTCCAAGGGGCAGCACAGAATTCACCACAAGCACAGCGATTCAATATAAGGGCCAATATGTTTTTGGGATTTCATCTGAACTTTTGCTCTTAATTATTTCATTAGCAAAACAATTCTTATTAGCTGACATTTACGATGAAGTCAGATTTTGCATGCATACTTACATGACTGAACCATGTATACAGCTTTATGTAGGTGTTTTGGAAGATGAAATTAGTATAACTGGCCGAAACAAAAACCAGCACACACAGCGGCCCTCCAGGGGTAAAGCTGTGCACCCCTGCTGTCGCAGCACCCTAGGAGGTAGATTTTCGGTCAAAGGGAGACATTGCAGGGCCTACAAGTACATTTGAGCATTCCAAATTGGGGGAAAATAAAAAAGGAGGTGAAAATTGGTTTTAAAATGTATGTATAAATACAGACGCATAGGGGGCCTTTCTAGGTGACCTTATGGCAGCTCTTTTCAGTTTATCATTAGAGCTGTGATGAAAAAAGAAAGGAATCGGTTGATGTTTATATTGCCGGGAATTGGCTCATTTGAATTGGTGAAGACATAGAGCTCGTTTCTAAGATACTTCAGGAACACTGCCTCCTCAGTGCCTTCTGCATATCACAACATGAAAGGGATTCAAGGCACAACGCAAACATTTTATTCAATGTTATCATTTTCCATGTTCATTATTATCAGAGTTGACATTAGTCAAAAAAAATGCTGCCACAGTAAAATGGCTCAGTTCGGTGGCGATAAAAAAAGGACATGCAGAGCGCATAAATGCATGGTATCTGTTCACATTCAGCCATAATTCAATGCACCTAACATCATACGATGCAATCTGTAAATGTTATCATTGAGGTTACTGTTCAATGCAAAGCAAAGCCAAATGAATGTGACTGGGCATTTCCATGCCCGGTTAATTGGAAGCGCTCATAAATACATCTACCGTACAACCAAAGGAAGTTCCCCGAGCTTGGGCTCCATCTGGGTTCTGTACTACAGGTGGTGCCACTCAAGGCAAAACTGCCATGAGGAGAAGCACAGTTTATCACATTTTTCTTTCAAGGCATTGATGTACGCAGTTCGGATATTTGCCTGATTTTACAGATGCTGACTGTTTGGCAATGGAACGCGACAGAGATTTGCATCAGTGCCATAAACTGTGTGATCCTTAGTCAAAAATATTAGGGCTGCGCTATCCAAATAAGGAAAGAGACACTTTACTGCTTTTCATCAGCTGGGGCATTAGAGGCTAAAAACATGTCTGCTGGACCGGCCATAACGCTCTGGAGCCACACTGGGAGATTCTGCCATGGCTCAATTAGATGCACTAAAATTCTTAAGGGAAAATGAAAATAACTGTGATCTTTAAGAAAAAAAATGGCTTAAAAACCATGTGGGAAATTTCTGGCCACCTCTCTGTAAAATGTCCCTTAATTATATGACAGTGTAGTGAAAGTACAAAATAGCTGAAGAATATTGCTAAGTATTATGCAAATCAACCATTACCTGAGTTATTCACTTTTGCAAATAGAAAAAAGACTGTTAGAAGGCAGGTATAAATTTGACTCTGTGTGAATGTACTCTAACTCCTCTGTTCCCTTGGGTTATAACTTGAAGCTATATGTCTAAAATAAAGATCTATTAAAGCCTCCAAGGTCGGGCTCTTAAATAAAGTGAAAACTAACGTCTGCGACTTATTCGCTTGGAGAAAATTTGTTTTACACCAGCCACATTGTTTCCTCAGCCCAAAACGATATGGGATCTTTATCCTTATTTCTGCGTGAACATGAGGAGAAAGCTTTTCCGCTTGCCTGTCGTTCATGCTTGTATTTGCATTCCAATCATTGTGTCTGAAATTGGTTCTACCTGTCTCCAGGAAGCCCTGAGACATGGCTGGCACAGGAGGCTCTGCTGTGGGTCTGAGTGAAGATGCAATAAGCCTGCAATGGGCAGAATAATAATGGCTCTGATGGCCTTGTTTTCTCATTAACGTGAAGCAGTTTTTTTCATTAACATCTCATACACAAGCATTTTTACATTTAAGAAAACAGTTCCATATGGGAACTTACTATCAGTTTTTTTTTTCTTTTTTAACTTAGGAAAATGCACCTTTCATCAGTTAAAACCAGTTACTAACCAGATTGTTTTTTCAATTCCACTATGGTTAAAGCCTCTCAAACAGGAGCCATGTAGCATGCACAGCAAGTTCTCATGCCAAAAATCAAAAATATAAAAAACCCACAGGGATATGCACGTTCTTGTAAAAATCCCCTGTGTCACTGATTGACGGGACTAAGCTAGAACACAGTTAGATGTCTCAGAAGAACTTCATGCCGGATGGGCTGAAAAACTTCAGAAATATTTCAGACAACAGTTTCACAACAGGGTGATGCAACTGCTGTAACTGCCGCTGATAGCGTTTGGCTTTGAATATAATGCACACAACATTAAAAAATTAAATAATTCTACTTTTACTACCATTTCTGACTGAAAATGGATGCAGAGGTACTCTGTTGTCTTTGGAAATATGACATTTACATCTACAGTAACAAGCTTGTGGATTAAAACTGACATCTATTTTCATGTCCATTGTTCTCAGAAATGGGAACAACAAGAAAAGAAACTTTTAACATGATTTTGTATTTTGTTATAATTCCTCTGCAGTCATTTGATCTCTCTGGTTTTCTGTTTCCTTTGCACGGTGTCGCTCTGTCGGGGTTTTAGAAAGTTCCAAGCGAACGGAAAAATACAGGCTTAAAATTATTATTTATTATTTACTTCTTGGTGGAATATTTACATTTTTGTTTTAATCTCAACTTTCCTTGCAATTAAAAGACACAAGATAATTTGCAGCTGAGTTCATTGGTAGTTAAAAGGCACCAAACTGGAAAGATCTAGAAATGTTTGACATGACCAATGAAACCTTTTATCAAGGCCTAAGCCTATTACTCTTAAATAAAAAGGTAAGCTGTTTAGCATGGTCTGCGTGTTTAACGGTGCATAACTAAACATGTATAAGCTCACAGCATGTGTATTATATGCTGAACATAGTGAAGGCAAAATGCACAACACGTCAGCTTGCTGGATAATTTTACCATGACATAAGTCCGTTATATTCCAAATAATGGAGCCCAGAATGGGTGTTGCACTTTATATATTTTTTCCACTTAAATGATAAATATGTAATACAATAAATATTTATTTGCAAATGGAGAAAAAATTGCAAAAATGACCCCTTTCAATACATGTCAACCGTCAACCTCACCAGCACCTCCAGCACTACCCCATCTCACCCCCCCCTTTTCTAGGGGAAAGCTGAAGCCAGCCCTCTGTGATTTTCATTACAATCATGTCCACATTCATCACCACATAGTTATGACAATAACCACATATTAAAATACATAAATCTAATTTTGTTGATAAGTGATCTCATTATGAAAAAATAAGCCATTTATCAACTGAAGCCATGTTTTTCAACACGCAGTTATTAATTCTATTATTCCCCAGCCGGTACAATGTTTAACACTCCAAAAAAAAACAATGCAAATTAGAAACTTGGCACTTGTTATTGCCTGTTGCAAGTAGTTTTCAGATGAAAATGTTTTAACAAATTTGCTGCGAGATTGTTTTAAGGTCTTTATAAATGCGAAAAGAATTTGCATAAATGGTGCTCAAGCAGAAGTGGGTGATAGACTTGAATGTAATCAGACACTAAATGTGCTCATCTTTAATGCACCAGTGTTACTATGCTACAGTCCATACAAAGTATTCTGCTTTCTGAACTGCCATTGGTCACCGATCATGAATATTACCACTCTAGGAACAACAGCTGGAAGCCGCCCTAAAATCCACCAAAAAAAATTGTAAGCTTTTAATTTACACAACCACACCCCCCTTCTCTCTCATCCCCTAATTTATGACTTGCTGTGAGCATCATTCTCTGTATCATAATGCGATTGAAAGGTTTTTTTACAGCTACAATTTTTCCCTCAGTCCACAATCCACACAGCCTGTGTGAAGCTAATGAGCTGGCTGAATAAAACATGGTTCTGTTCGGCACTGATCAGGGGAGCAGTAGTTGTCATTTCAGGGAAACTTTGTGCGAATGTGATCATTTGTTTTGTTAACAGCTGTGCAGAGGTGGTGCATGACGGGGCTTCTGTATACATTTATTCAGTCAGGTTTCTTAATTATGCATCTGACGGGCCTCAGAATCAGTGCTTTAGAAATCGATGTTTCGGACGTGCCAGAGTATCTCCCATTCACAGTAATTGGGTGTGCGGACGCTGCTGTGAAGAGGTGCCGCAAAAAAAAAAAAAAAAAAGCACAAAAAAAAACAACAATTTTCAAAATGTCTGAATGGCTTGTAAACTTTTGTGAAGGTGTAAAAGGCCTACGCATGTTCAAATGCTACTCTTAATTGTCAGGTGGCCTCTGCGATAAGTGGAGATTTAATGGGCTGATGGCTTTGTTTTGTTTCAGTCAGCCATCAATGAACCGGCACATCTGAAATAAAGAGACTGTGTACTCCCAGCCCAGAGCGGGAGATGAGAGAAATGCTTTCTCATGGATCTGCATACGTTTTCCGCCGTTCCTCAATGTGAGTAAACACAATAAACTGCTTCACTATGTGTCAAATGGTCCCAAATAAACCATGATGCCGCAGACTGATTGCTTTGTATTCATTTCGGTCTGTCACCTGTGGGGCTTTCAGTATGTTTACATCTGAAATCTAACACAAAAGCTAAGGCTCTTGGAGTGGAAAACTCACAATGCCTTGTTAAGATATCAGCTACAGTTACTACACCTGGGCTGTTTTGATCCTTTGTGTATCAGGTGGCTGATGGATTCCTTTCCTTTTTTAGCACTGAGTGTGCTTGAGCATCAGCGGTCACAAAACAATTAACAATGTTAAAGTGCGGTGGGAGTACGGGCTGTGAAAATTAAGGTCATTGCCATGACATTGCAATGCAAACAAAACATCCATGAAAGCAGGCAAACTTTACACATTTGGCAACACCGACATCGAGCAAAACCGGAGCAAGGACAAGTTCGAATAGAAACAAAAACTCTGCCCCCCCCCCACCAACAACACCACCATCATCGCCCCCATCCCAACCCCAGTCCCACACGCAAAACCGAAGTGTCGCAAAAAAAAAAACTTTTGACCGCCGCTGTGAAACCAAACGACACACATGCACTTCATCTTTGGGCACACTTCTCAAACTAGGCCAACAGTCTGAGGTACCAGGATGTCTTCAAAGTGCTCTAAAACTGTAAGTGAGGAACAGGCAAATGAAGTCCAGAGAGAGACGTGCTGTTTTAATTAACGACACCGTTTGAACAAAGGGAGGCAGGCCGTAAAGCCTCAGTTTCACTAGGCCTGTCTCTCATTTCTGAAAGCTACAAATTTAGTATGCCACCCCACATAAAACACGGATTACATTGGAATTTTGAGGAATTTATGAAAGACGGGTTTGACTTTTGACAGCAGTGACTTTAATGAGATGCCTGCCATATATTTTTGCATCTTAATGCCAACTACCAAAATCCTTTTTTGATCAGCACTTCCCGTTACAGTATCTGAATTTTTTCATTTACATAACAATTGCTTTTTTACAACTTCATGCAGTCAGTTCTGTTCAAAAATACACATTACAGAAACATGAATTTACACTTTTTTGTTTTAAAAACACAGAGGTTTGGAAAAATACTTGTGCTAATACTTGTTTTTGAGGTATTTGTCGATCTTTTTCCCATTCCCAAAATATTTCAATTAACCAAATAATATGTATTTCTGTGAAAGATTTAAAATATGTGCCTTCTTACAATGTACCACCACACCTGCTCCACTGTTTAAATGGGAATATGTTACAGCAATATTCAACTCCCAGGCAATGGATCGATACGCGCCTCATGATACATGAATGAGTCATTGAAATAAGATGCACGTAACCATGTGCATGGTTTTACTCTTAATGCGCTAAAAAACAGTGGTGTATGAGGTGATGTGCATGCTGTAACTCTAAAGCCAACATGTATTAATGGTAATAAAGCTAGTAGGTGGGTATACTGTACATCCCCATGGATTTGGGTGGGTATACTCCATATATATGCACAAACCCTCAACTACACCACTGTACTTACATACATGTATACATGTGAAAGTTATTGGCACTGTTTAGATGCTAAATTCCATTTGTCTTTAAATCTGAGATTAGCCTGGTAATTGTCAAGATTTTTAAAATCTGCATAGCCGTAGTTTGGTAAAATGAAACTCCTACTGGGACCATTTGATTGATATAATTTTTTTAAGATGGAATACTGTAATGTTCAGCTGAAGTTGTACATTTCCATAGACCTGTCTGAATGTGTTTCACATTCTTGACTTGAAGTCAGGGTTTCTGTTTGATTTATGTTGGTGTGTTGCTATTGTGACTAGAGTGGCTGTAATCTCAGGGCGTAACATGTGCTTTTGCATGTTTATGTGGTACAATAAAGTGAGCAGGTTTTAAACTGTAAAGGAGCATGGTAAAACTGTTTGTATAACATAATCCTTGCATTGTCTGCTGTACCATGGTAAAGCACTGTGGTGAGCACTGCCCAATGAACACTGCTGAACAATACTCTGAGCTGGAACACCAGGGTGTGGTGTGTTGTTGTGTGCTCCACCGGATTGTCATTCAAACTGAGTCCTATCAGTATTCCAGTCCTGGCTTGTGAATTGACTGTGTGGGTTAGTCTGCTACCTGCAAACTAGGTCGATCTCTGCATTATTTTATGTATTTTAGATTTTATCTAAGAGGGAAAAGAGATTGCACACACACCCTTACTCACACAAAAGAACAAACAAACACAGGGACAAACATACATAAACACACACAACTAACATGGTCTTAAACAAACAAGCACAAGCTCAGATATCCATTCTGCAATTAACAAATGCGGCTACAAAGTCCAAATGTCTACATTAGTCTACTGTAATCCTATACCGCTCCCATATACCTGAACAACTATGTTTGTGTACGTGTGTGAGTGTGCATTTGTGTTTGCATGCATTTGTACATGCAAGCGTGTATTTGTGTGCATGTATGTGCTCTCATATATAGGCTATGTGTCAGTGCACAGAGCAGGTCAAATGTACTTATCTAAAACAGTGCATCCACATGAGTTAAAATGACTGACTCTAAACATGGCTTTAATCAAGGTTCTTGGTCTGGAGAGACCTGAGACACAGGACAGAGATGAGCAGATTGGGGTCAGGGACGCAGAGAGATGGAGACACTGAGAAAGGAGACTGGAGGGATGGGAGACAGGGGGAGAGATAAATGGACACAGAGGGCAAAAGAGATGGGAGAAGACAAGCACAGAAAAAAATAAAGTAGCCTGCTGAAAGACATGGGTCGGGGGTTGTGAGACGAAAAATGACAAAAGGATGAAAACAATAAAGTGGTTGAAAATAAAGTGAGGGACAGAGGCGGGGGGGGGGGGCAATGGGCGGGGGAGCATTGAAAACTGACATATAACCAACAGCACGGGAACACAAATAAAACCGTTCTTACTACAAACTGATAAAAGCTGGCAGATGGTGACTGATAAAACAGAAAGAGTGAGAGGAAGAGGGGTGATGTAGAGAATGTGGATCTAGAAATGGTGTAACAGAAGGATCAATGGTGTCAGGGGAAAGGATAAAGATAGGGAGACAGATAAGCGGAGAGGGGGTGACGGTGGGGGAAAGAACATGGTGGTAGTATAAGGAGTTAAAACAGTTTAAGTAACTACCATGGGATAGGGATATACACAGATGGTTAGAGAGTAAATCTGAAACCACAACTGACAATTCCAGTCTCGCTTATGCAGTAATATATAAACAAACATAAGGTGGATTGTAAAAGTTTGCTGTAAAGTGCAACTTTACAAATGGCTGTCCACTCCTTTTAGTCTCTGATCTTGTTGCATTACGGACATTACATCAGCATGCAAATTAGTCGGCGAAAATAAGATGACATGTACACAGTCTCGTAGATGTGAAACATAACTGCATTCCAAGAGCCAAACGACGCAATTAAAAATAATAAATCAAATATCTAACGTCGCACATACGATACTGATTATGTATATGTTCGAGTGTGAACGACAGCTAGCACATTCTGTAACTTACATACAAACATATTTTTAAGTCTATTTTAATGCGTGCATTTAGCAGCACGTTGAACTTGAGTGCAAGTACTATATACAAATACCCACAGATAAGACAGCATTGACCAAACTGGTGAACTGAACTGGTAAGTGTTTTATTCAGAAAGCACTGTACAGTTCTATTTGAATGTGGTGTTATAATTATTGTGAATTAAACGGTTAGCATTTTCCCTTACATTTAATATTTACGTGCAATAAGCAGTTATGTAATTAACAACAGTCGACAGAAAAGGACGTCCGTGTACAAGGATGACACAGCAGGCGAAAGACTAGAAGAACTGCAACATTAGGCGGCATAATTTACTGGTGCTAATGTTCACTTTGCTTTTCAGTAGTCTTTGATGGAACTTCACCTTTGCGTTTTCGCTCCATTAATTCTTGCTCCAAAAAGGTTTACACTAAATAAGTCAGAGAAATGATTAAGTCTGGCTTATATTACAAATCAGGACCAAGCACACATTTGCCCTCTGCACCTACACTGAATTTAATGTTTCTATCAAGGTATGCAGAGTGAATGGTATGTGTACGTGCGTGACCGTGTGCCCTCATTTGCAATATAAATCTTGTGCTGTAGCTACCTTATGGTTAAAACGTCCCTTTAAAAAGTTAAGTACCTCAGTTGGTGATGAAAAGTACCCCACTGTACGTTGCAAAGCACGACGCAACTCAGCGAGGATGAAGGTTTCCTGATGTTGCTGTGTCGGTGGCTAATGCGTCTCTACTTATCCTGACGAGTGGGTTCATACAGTGATGTAAATTGCATATATCACAGTTCAAATTAACCATGAGCAATGTTGTGAAACAGAATAATGAATGTAACATGGTGTAGACTTACTGTATATTTGAGCTGTTCCAATGAACTGCATGACGGCTGGCATACACCAGGTAGAAGTTCGTACAGGTGAGCGTTATGAGACAGAGAGATAACGCCGCGAGAGCCATAATCCTCCGATATCTCTCTTTCCCCTTCCCTTGCTCTCTCCCTTCCTCAGTGTCTATTCCTCTATCCCACGCAGTTGTGCGTTGAAAACATTCCAGTAAGAAAAAATGTTAAAAACACATAGCCGTGTACTCTTTTTTATAATTATTTTCTGATACAACTAGGCTATTTTGCTGGCTAAGTGTTGTAAAACTCCAGTTCCATAGCGAAACCCCCCCCTTCCCCCAGCCCCGCCACCTCTCACCCCAAAAACCCTATTTGAACGCTGCAGAATTTTAATACCACACCAGTAGCTTTCCCCTAAGTGATATTCTTCTGTTTTCTTATGTCCCCAACTTTCCCCTGAACACAAAATTATGAATGCAGAGAGAAGGGGAATGGTTTGGGGGTAAGAGCCCCCCAATCACATAAAAACGCTAGCTTGCTATATTTGAGTGCGTGAAGCTATGTCGAGAATCCTTGCAGCGCTAGATAGAACGAGTGTAACAATGGAGGGACGGGGGGCAAGCGTCATCCACTTCCTCATGTATTCTTCAAATTATCATTATGGTCCTTGTTTTTAAAAATAAATAAATAAACCGCTTAATTTTATCCTCGCGTGGTCATTTCCTTGCCACACACGGGAAATCCGTTACTACAGAATGTTTGACCATCTAAAAAACTATTACAAACATTCCATTCGCGAGTTGTGAGGTCTTTTTCTTCTTCTTTTTCCTTTCCATCCAGCACCCCTCGCATCCACGCACGCACTCACCCCCGCTCGCTCTGTCGTTTTTCTCCCCCTCTTTCTCTCTCTCCTATTTGGTAGGCAGCACGCATTCAGTCGGTGACTCCACCCCCAGCTTGTGACAAAAGCGCGCCTCCTGTAAACTCGCATTTTTCCCAGCGCGCTCAAGTCACCCCCATTGCCACTTGTCTTAGGGGGACCCGTGAGTGGGGTATCGTTAACCCTTCATTTGCCGAACAGTTGAAAGATACATGTTCATATGTTCATGGAATGCTAACGAGCTTTAGCCCATGCTTAACCATCCCTTGGTTTAAGCATTCCCTCTTCTTTAATCATTCATTGTCTTATACCTGTGAATGTCTTCAAACCTATTATTGTCTACCTTTCTCACCTATCTTATCTGTCCCCCTATTCCTCCTTCCTTTCAGAGTCCAGACACTACTGTAAGCCAGTCAGTCTTGACTAATACAGTATTATTATCTAAAATCCTCTTATCCAGACAAATTGATTTGCTCCTCTCTTTCTCCCTCTCCCTCTGAAAGTAAATGCATCAGCACCTTAGTGTTCAGTAACTTCGTATGTCTGCATTGTACTTCAGTCTGACACTGATCATGTAAAATGTTGATATAGCATTGTCAGACACACACACACACACACACACACACACACACACCCATTTGTTTTTTCTTTTTGTCAGTAATGCCGTCTCACTTGCGTCCCCTCTAGGCGTGTTGCTGTGGTGATCGAAAAGGGAGTGAGAGAAAGAGAGAGATTGTTACGGTTTCTTCTTCTCTGCTGGGAATGAGTTGGTTAAGGGAAAGTCAAAAATGATTTATTAGGAGAGAGAGAGAGACTAAGAGAGAGAGAGGGAGAGAGAAAGAGAGAGAGAGAGTGAGTGTAAGTGAGAGAGGGGGAAATATCACAGGGGCATCCCTGCTCTTTCTGTCTGTTTCAGCGATGTCTTGTTATCATGCCCATTTCCCTCTCTCCCCGGTTCTCTGACTCCATCCATCTCTGCACAACCCCCCAACCCCCCAACTTCTTAAACTTTTCCTAATATTCTCTCTCCATATCCCTGTTTTTGCCTATACACATTATGTCAAACCACCTTTGCTCTCATTTCCTGGGTCTTCCACCATCCCTTTTGTCATGTCACTCTGCCATGACATATCTGCCACTTCATTCTGCCTATGCTTTCCCCTGCTGTTTTTCCTCTCCGAATGCTAACTTTACCTCAGCCGCAGAAAGAACTCGGTTCTGTCTAGTCTACCTAATGAAATGTTTAAACACAAGTGCAATTGATTTTATTTTCAGTGCAGTTATTCTACATTTGCAACTTTATTTTTTTATTAAAATTAGTTGAAAGTGAAAAAAGTTCAACAATAAATAAGAAATATTTGTTTATTTCATATTTGAATAAGGTTAATGTTTCAGCCCATATGTGTCCAGCTGGTTGAGCACTGCTTTTTCCATCAACATTTTTGGGATACAACAAAGAAGGGGCTGTTGGTACACAAATTCTACCAAGATTATTCTGTTTCTTTTGAAACCTTGGGGCAAAACTATCCAGAAGTAATTTCAGATAAAATAACTATGCTGTTGAACTACCAGAATCAGTATGTTATTAGTTGTATGTTTAAGTAAAACACAAAATTAAAAATTGAACTGACAGTAAAATATACAAACAATGTGTAATGTCAAGTGTCTAGTATTAAAAGGGAGAGCACTAAACACAAAATAAAAATTTATATTTATATCCCATGCAAGACTAATTTATTTTAACATTCAAGTTGAAAATTTGAAAAAATTTAAAGAGGAAACCGATGTAAAGATTTTTTTTTTACCAAATCAGTAAAGTAAAGCTAAACTGCACTGTTAAGTAAAGGGTCCTTGCATCAACCTTGGGAGAATTTTCAATGAAAATTGTTGAAAAGAATAAATAATTTGCAGCGCTTTGCTGAGAATGGTTATGTTACAATTTTGGCTTTGTGTATATCCAGCTCAGTTTAATGAGAAATTTATTTATTTAATAGCCTTTTGGACTGACTGGACCTTTGTCTGCATTTCCTCCCTAAGTTGTTACGTTTCAACTATTATCTTTTTTAACAAAGAAATAAATTTATCCTCAATTACAACTGTAGTATAATTAATTCAAAAATTACAAATCTGAATTAGTACATTTGTCCAAAAATTATAAAAAATAGAAACTTGGTGAATCAAAATTTTTCAAATTTTATTTTATTTTATTACTTATGAGTTATCTTCTCACCATCTGCTAGCAAACAATCTTTTCAAAGAGGTCATGCTTAAATAATTGACTGTAATATATATATATATTCACACATTTCCAATAAAATAGTATGAAAATAAATTTTGATATTATGACTTAAATTGTATTGATAATTTGTTTATATTTTGAGAGAAAATACTCAAAAATATTTGCTGGCCACATTTTACATTTGCCTGACTGCAGGAATATATCACCCTATTTTTTCAGTTATTTCAATTGTTAAAACAATTAAAAATATAATATACTAAATTTTTTTGTTTACTCCAAGAACTTTTTGTGATAATAAGGGATTTCTAATTATAAATTAAAAATTTGTTTTGGCAGATATTTTTTCTTTCTCTCTCTCCCCTCTCTGTCTGTGGATGTTCAGTGTTGTGTTAGTAAACTGTACTGACACTACCCCCTCCCTGTCTCTCCCTCCCTGTCTCTCTTTCGCTCCCTCCCTCCCTCTCCCTCTCTCACCCCACTGACTGACATGAATTTTCAATTTCTCTGTTTACTTTCCACCGCTGTGCCTAAAACAACACAGGCAAAGATAGAGAGCCAGAAAGAGAGAGGGAGAGACAGGGTGGAAAGTGAGGGAGAAGGAGGAAGAGAGGTGGGGGCATACAGTAGGGAAACACACAGGGAAGGAGGGAGGGATGGAGAGATACAGAGCACACAAGGACCAGGGAAACTAGGGAGATTTATTCACACCAGAGACCCAAAAATATTGTGTTTTATAAGAATGAAAAAGAAGACGGGGGAAGAAAAGGAGTCAAGGAACAATAGAAAGCAATATAGACAGAATTTTAAAAAACATATAAACACACCAGACATCACTATGCTGAATGGAGAAAAGAGAAAAGGAGAGCAAACTGAGAAAAGTACAGAAAGTAGAAGACAGCTGGATGAGACCCATAATATTAACTGGAGGAGCGAAAGAAAGAGCCAGATTTATCGAGATAGAGGGAGAGGATGAGACAGAAAGAGTGATGCAGAGAGAAAAAAAAGATTTTTTTAAAGACGGGGGGTTTCGGTGGAGAGCATGCCTAGAATAGCTACGCTCTCAACAGCATGAAATATTGAACGGGGGAGCCTGAAAACAAGAGAGGGAAGAGGAAAATGGAAAGACTGATAAAGATAAATACAATCGTTATTTGTGTGTGCACTGTGTAGGAGGGGGTGATGAGATGAGGGGGACAAAATGAGGGGAAAAGAAGGAAAGAAAGATGAAGGAAAAGGGGGAGTGTTAGGGTGCAGGGTGTGTGCTCTGAGCGATGGAGAGACTTGAAGATAGCGAGAGAGTGAAAGGCAGCATTTGTGTTGTGTTCAAATCACTACTATCTGTGGAAAAACCCATGAGCTTTCTGTACTGTTAACAGCAGCTTCTCCAGAAGACATTTTCCCCCCATTATTTTCCCAGTCCCATAGTTTTTTTCTTCTTTCGTCTTTTCTAAAATCTTTTCTCTTTTTACATTTCTTTCTCCGTGATATAGTGCCAGTAAATGTTTATAATGTGCTTTGAAAGTTATCATGCTGATAAGATGCAGCCAGTGGTAATACAGTGTGTTAAACAGTGGCCCTCCTTATTTTCAGCCTCAAGCATTTAGTGCCTGGCTCCTTCAGAGGAGTACAGTTGTTTTGGACAACAAAGCGGTTTGGTCAATAATTCATCCAAATCACCAATATCTGCAGACCCAGGGGGACAAAGATGTTAGCTATTGATCAGGACATCAAGTCTTGCCTTCAGTGAATGGACAGTCTGTTTTTTTTTTTATTTCATTTTTTTTTCCGGTATTTTTGAGTGTCTCTCACCTGCGCCCATCTTGACGTCAGATGCTGGCATTGTGTACCAGGCGAGATTACATTGTTTACTCCAGCTTTGATTGTGGAAGTGATGAAACAACATGCTGGAAAATTTTGTTTGGCTCATCAGGGTTTCTGCTGGGAAGGCGCACAACGCCTGCCGAGTTATTCATCTCACTGACAAAGCAGTGATCACTGATCAATTGAGGATGCCTGGACCACATCGACCCGAGCCCCATTCACTTACATTGCCTTTTTCACCAACGCTCTGACATAAATCAGGGAGACAGAGAGACGGGCTGGGCTGAGGGGGCTCTTAGAATACCCTGACTATGGTACTTTTAAGAAGGAAGAAATATCATAACGTGGAATGGGCAGACTTCATCAACTGGAGCTTTTCTTGGTCTGTTCTGAACCACTGGGATTGCTGAACTTTGAATTTGAACCAATCAGGCCCAAGGAGATTTCATGTGAACCCCTCTCCCTTTACCCTGTATTGGCCAATGGTGTTAAGCTAGGAGAGTTCAGGCACTGTCTCCTCTACCGTCCACATTATAGATCTTTTTAAATGTCTCCCAGAAGCCTTGGGTCAAAAGTTCACTGTAATATAGAGGTAAATGTGAAGTATGTAGGGGGGGGGAGGCTATTGTGCTCCAGCAGAACCACAGAATTTGGGAGAAGCAGAAAGCCCAGAGCCTTGGGCCAGAACGTAAATGTCACAACAGGCATCAGAATGATGCTTCACATGGAGCATTAACCTGTTCAGCCACTGCTTAAAGGAGAACAACACCATTAAGTTGTCTGGTATTGGAAAAAGTCCTGGAGCAGGGGTGGTATAAGTTCAAGTGCAAGGGCCTCCATTTCACAGCAGGGTTTATGGGCCTCTGCAATGCTGCCTGGTTTCTGTTTCTGAGCACTGATCGGCCAAATGAAATAATTAAGAGATTTTTTGTCTGGGCTGAATGAAATAGAAATCTCCTGGACCAGACGGTGTGCTCTTCTGTAAACACATAACACCATAATGCGCTCTGCAGACTGTGAGGCTGCCTGACACTTGCATCTCAGCATTTACCCACTGATGCCTCCGTGTGACAGTCTACAGAAACCCGAGGGAAGTAGCTGGCACTAATTTCCACCTCTAGGCGAAAACGAATTGAGAGTCTGGTCAAGAGAGAGATATCTGACTTTATTGATAGTAAAAGCCATAAAGTTTATTTTGCCAAAATGTTTTCAGGGGAGAAAACGTGTTTGAAATAAAGTTTTCTTTCTAATTTTTTTGAAGTTGCATTTTTCATGTTGATTTGCTAAATCATGACTTGTAACAAGATACTACTTTGAGGATAAATATAGCGTTACCCTGCCCATCCATAGCTATTTAACATGCATTAATGCATGGGCCTTGAAGGTCCCTATGGGTTAATTACCATCAGATGCTGAACACTGGTGTTCTATGAATAAACTGTACGGCACATTTTAGGAACAATCACAGACCTCAGGATCGTTCCCTCTCTGCTGAGAAGTCATGACTGAGAATGCAATAATTTACTGCCTGCTGTTGCTAGAATTGCTCAGATAAATTAGCAGGGCTTTAAGTGAGCAGTACTGCTAGCAGTTCTTTTCTTAGAAGTGTTAGCTAAGAGCCAGTAACCACTTATAAAATTGCAAATCCCCATGATGGGAAATAGTGACAAATTTAATGATGGGAATATAAACAGCATGGATTGGTTGTTAAGATCAAGAGCTACTTTTGTTTAAAAATATGGCTCTTTGTTTTCAAAATGTGTAGTTTTTTAAATGGCATTAAAATGGTTTAAAATTAAACATAGAAATGTCTGATTTTATCATTTGAAGAGTTTTCCCAAGGCTGGCACGTATTTGACCATTAAGGCCACCAAGTGAGTTTTGACTAGTGTCTTGTAAAACCTGTCTGTCACCAGATTGTAATTGGGCCACAAAGGAAATGTCTTACTTTTAATGTGTGTGATTGTGCAGCACTCAGTTCCCCTGCGCGTCTGCAGGTGGGCTGCAGTTAAACCTGATTGGTTGTTTGGTCTAATTGGTGACGCATGGAGCTGGAAGACTGATGGAAAGAACAACAAGAAACGGAAGCTGCTTTTTCCACATTCTGCAGCCAATCAATCCATTCAGCTGCCCCGGTGGAGGCTGTGCTTTTCTACTGAGGGTGTCTGATTGTGAGATAGGCTTGGTCAATTAGCCCTACAACTGTGAATGTACAAAGGGTTTTTTGTATTACTTGTGAAAATATGTGATATATTATTTATTTACTTATTATTTAGAAATATCCTTCTAAAACAGTCTTTTACTTAACAGCTGAAAAAAATTATGAATTATGGCAAGTCTTTGCTCAACAATAAAAAGCACACGTAAACAAGGAACACTGATGTTAAGTAAAAGGTTTTTAGAGCTTAAGTGCAATCCAAAATATTTAAAAGGTGAATTATGAGAAAAATAAAGCAGAGCACTGTGTGTTTGGTGAAAAAAAAAAAGCCCTAGCATCGTACTATCAGTGCATATATAAGAGTTACTATATTATTGTATATTATTATACAAAGTCTGAGAGGTAACTGTGCTTATACATCAGAAAGCTAAGAGCCAGTGGAGAATGGGTTGTTTAGACTTTGCAAGGACAGTGGTGTGTTTATCAAGACATTAAACTACGGATTTTGTGGAAACTCCTCGTCTTAGCACTTAATGAGCAGAGGCCATGTGGGTCTAAATCACATAACTAGCAGGGAGAGATAGCTGAGATGGTACACACATTCCAATTTCTCCATTAAACATACAGCTGAGCAAATAGCCATGAGAGTATTTTCAGATATGAGACACTGTAGTATAATTATTAAGGAGCTGGGCTTGTAACTCAGGTTGCAGGTTCACTTCCCAGGTAAGGCATTGTTGGTACACCCTTAAGCATGTTACCTTGGCAGATTTGCTTCAGAAAATATCCAGTCATACAAATGCACAGTGTGTAAGCAATATGGCCTGTGTGAGCGGTGTCTGTGAGGTGTCTAATACATTAATGTAAAATATGGGTTGTAGGCATTATTTTAATGGACCTCCAAACCTTGCCTGCTCTCTGAGTCAGTTTGACTGCAGTGTGTGAGTTTGTCCTCTCCAGGAACAACCTAAGGGCTCATCCCGCCTCACAACTCAGAGGTCATCTTTGAATGAATCGTCCTGTATGGATTGAACTATTTGGCTGTCAGTTAGCACATGTGGGAAATTCTTTAATACTGTTCACTGCTTGTAGGAACAACAGAGGTTTTTTCTCTATTTTTTCACACGATTTAGTCATCAGAAATGCCTGTGGCGTTACCGCTGTTCCACCCACATCCTCAGACACACAGAGCCCTGCAGCTGAAGCCAAGGTGCGCTCCTCCCATACACTCACCTGCTCGCCAGCCACTGTTTCCCCTACCGCAGACTGCAACCCAGCAACACAGGGGGCTAGCGCCAATTTCAGCAGAGGCGGATCTCTCTGGCAGCCTGTGGGTGCCTGGCACATTGCTGGGAGGAACTAAAGCAGCGGCAAGTGGAGGAACCCTAGCTGGTCTAAACCCAGCCTACAACCAGGCGGGACAAAGCCAATTTGCAGCAGCACAGTGGGGTCCTGTTTGCAGTCAGTAATGGCACAGCCAGGGCTCAGAGCTGCGAGGTCTCAGCTATGGGGCCCCAGCCCATGTGCTGGCTCAGGGCAAACTGAGCCAGTCAGGAGCCAATCCGTGTCAGTTATTTGCATCTATATTGTTTCTGAACTTTGCAGTGGTCTGCATTTATATTTCCTCATGCTATATTTTTATGTGTGTATATATATATATATAATGGATATATGTATTTATTACTTTATATATACATTACAGGTTAATGATTAATAATAATAATAATAATAACAACAACAACAATAATAATAATAATAAACCGTTGTAAGTGGAAGCCCATGCCAGGACAATTTAGTTTCTTGGGAAACCATCACAGCTGACATTTCAATGAGGTGATGGAGTTAGAGTGCCACAAACGGAGGAAAGGTCACAGGCAGACATTTCTGGATGGAGCTTTATTCATCAAAGGCCTGCCTGACTCACCCCAGAGCCCATTCACAACCTGAGAGAGTGCTCTGCCAGTGACGTTAAGAGGCGTGTGACACCCCGTTCAGAGACAGTATTCAGGCCCTGAACCCGGGGTTACATGCCCACTTAACCATCAGAGCATCACAGAAATGTGGTCAAAATTGCTCTGAGTCAAATGATTTTGCAGGAAACTGAAAGAAAAGAATTTTTTCTCAATCACTACATGACCGTACTGCTCCCAAAAGACCATTTTCTGTAGACAGTTTCTTTCATTTCATTGCCGGGAGGTTATTTCCTATGTGAAAGAGTTGAGCTCATAAGTTTGCTAAGCTTGGTGATCCAGGTGATTCCTGAGAGATCACTTGAGAAGACGAGAGCTTAATTTCACTCTCTAGAGGCCTTTCCAGGGGAAAGAGGGAAATAAGGAGGCACTTACTCTGCAAAGATTACCTGGACCACACCTTTTAAGCAGCTCTGTAAAACTTCTGTTAAGGGTTTTTAGTCAAGTAAATTGCATTTTGAAATTATATGATAGAGAATTCACACATACAACAGTTTACTTATACACATATTCAGTATTATACATCAATATTTAATATACATATGCAATATAATAATACATTTATATGCTATAAATATTAAATACATTTCTACTTTAATGACTACCCAGTGAGTCTGTATCAAACCATGCAGTCTGATCTAAAAACTGTCCAACTGTAAACTGTTCGTTCAGTGAATATACATAATAATATTAGAATATCAACAAAAAATGGGTGTGATCTCACTTTCACGAGCAGGGAAGGAAGATTCAGTGCAACTGAGAGTGATGCACCCATCCACTCAGAGAGAGAGAGAGAGAGAGAGAGAGAGAGAGAGAGAGAGGTGGGGTATATATAAAAACAGGTCTAGTCCAGGTGGGGCTCAGTCAGTCAGTGTGTTATTTTAGGAGGGCAGAGGGAAAGGGAGGGATGGAGGGAGGGGAAGATGAATGGAGTTAATTAAGACGAGCAGGCGGCGGAGACAGTGTGGAATTACACAAACACTAATTAGAGTCTTCGTTAGGGGGCACAAAACCGGAGCATGGCATCCATCATCTAAGCTTGTGTCTCATCTCTTCCTCTCCTCCTCTCTCTCTCTCTCTCTCTCTCTTTTTCTCATCCACCATGTTTGTCTCTGCATTCTCCCCCCACCTTTGCCAGCCCTCATACCTACTCCTAGTATTCTCTCTGATTTTAATCTGCCCCCAATTTTACCATCATTCAAAAATGCTACTCATTAATAAGATTCATTCAGTTGATAAATTCAAATTCAGACCACCTCACCAGTGCTGAATTTTGCACCTTCATTTTGCTTCTTTCCTTTTTTTGGTATCATGTCCCTTTCTGTGACCATTAGTTCTTTATCTGCTCTGTGCAGGGGGTGGTGATTTCATTTCCTCCCTCTCTCCCTCTCTGTCCTTATTAAGACTCAGTGTATCTGTTCATACAGTGTCAGCATTATTTTTATTGTCTCAACACAACTGTCTAACTCCGCGATTTCCCTGGCTGTACCATCTACCCCGCTCTTCTCCGACATGTCCCTTTATTTTCAAACGCAAACAAAGCCAGAAATTATTTACATTGGTTTCCATAGTTTTTTGTTTCATTTTAGTTTTTGCTTCTGCTGCTAAACATGCTGTGAAATAAATGGAATCATCGAGTTCTAACTTTGCAAATTGGTTTGGGGGCTGGGCCCCAGATCGCTCCACTAAAGATGTACTGTACACAGATGTTTTGCTGAAGGGGATGTGGAGAAATCCCATGTAACCAGAAATGATGCAAATAGGATTACTATAAATCCAGAGAAAACAATGATCCTTCTTTCACCATTCTTATTTTCAGGGGAAAGAAAATGTTGGAAAATTGAAGGCATGTGGGTGATACAGTCACATTTCATTTATCTTCAATCCATCATTTCTTCATACACTCTCTCTCGTCCCTGGAGATCATTGCCTATCAGTAGGCTAACACTTCCTTTTCTCCGTTCCTCTTTCGCTAAATATTGTTCTTTCCATCTCCTCTCTTCCTTCTAAATGGTTGAATAAACTACCTGCCAGCACTACATCTGAAGTTTCTTATTGTGTTATTCCTGTCCAACATACACACTTCAGCTCTCATTCCATGGCCTCATGTTTTTCTGATTCTTTGCCTTCCTAATAATCCATAATGTACTTGTCTTGGCAAGTATTGTTTGTCATCTTGTTTTGAATCAGAACTGTATTCTATTACATGCATATTAACCTTGCAAAACCCAGGCTGAGAATATGCAGTCTTGCAAAAACTGTTCAATTTAATGATAATAATTTTATACAAATTTAACAGCACTCAAACAATGCACACAGAATACTAGTAATGGTAATTTGGTGACCATATTATTTGTCAATGTCTGTTGCAGATAATGATGTTAGTCTTCTGAACGCACTGGCATCGCTGAGACAAAAAACATTCAACAACTTTATTCATTTTAAAGAAGTATAATTTACTGTTGTTTGTGTTGTCATCCAGGCTTATGTAAAATATTTTAAGAATATCGAGAAATAGCCCTATTCATTTTCTGTATGGTTGTGAGATACGATTAAGATATTCCATAGTCTTATAATGTATGTCTTGTTCCCAACAAGGGGGAAACATTTCAATGGTGTATCATCTAAACTGTTAATGTCATCTGATGGTTACCATTTTGCCATGAATGAGCAACACAGAAGATATGTGTGGAATAGCACTGGAATACTATACAATATTTGTTTGAAACCACCAACCTTCACAAAATTAGCATAAATGGCCATAAATAATTCAAAGTTGTTTTACATGGAATAATTAACCTGAATATTGTTCTAAGGCCATTCTTGCAACACTCCTTCCAACAAAACTTAAACTTACATAATGTTGAAGGCACGTCCAGGAAAGAAGACAAATGTTCAAGAACAAAAAAAAGGTTGCTGTGATACTCTGATACAAAACCTTACTAATAAAATCATTGCTGCTATTATTGCTGTCATACTAATCAGTGGGTATATATATATTCATATGTAACATATAACTTAAAACAATAAAATATCACCAGTGTGTTTTTATTCTGTCTATATCTCTCTGTTGCTTGCTCTCTTTTTCATATACAGACATGAGCTTGCATTGCTTTCAAAGGACCTCCATTATATTTTGATTTATTACCTGACCTAATTCACTGCAACTAATATTCAGCAGAAGTTGTTGTACATCAACAATAAACATGTTGTAGCAGTTGGTGGCGGTAAGGCAAAAAAAAAAGTAAGGCTGAAAAATACCAAAACTCAGTTGTCAATTGAGTGTGGAAATGATAAACATACGGGATACTCATGTTCTTCCTAATATTTAGCAGTTACAGGTACAGAGAATGTAACATTTGTGTTGTCTCCTATATAAATCAAACACAAATGATAGATCCTGGAAAATGTCAAAGGCAGATTCATGCATCCTGATTTTCAAAAGAGCTCAAATGAGGCACACGGTAGGTATGGTAAAATTCAGAACTCTCAGTCGGCTCACCTGCTGGGAGAGAGATTTTAAAGACTGTAGTGATCCAAAAACCGGTGGCTCAGGAGGAGCAGCAGTAATTTATACAGGTGTGTCCTGTAAGAACACCGGCGTTAATGAGACGAGCCTCCCAGGTAGACCAGACTCATGCGCTGGTGTGCGGGCCCACGTCTGGGAAAATGGACGAGGGTACAGTGAGCGATGGGAATATTCATTATTGTAGAATTAATCTCTTATTGCTTTGTTTGTTAGAAGTGAGTGCTAGTGATGTGAGGATAAAGAAATCCCTTAGAGGGTTCATTCGCATCCTGTAGATCTGGGGTGGGAAACTTTGTTCCTAGCAGGCAGGTTTGTATGCTGATACATTTGCAATGGCTTTTTCAGCATATTGGCTGAAAATACTAGCGATGGGTGAATGAGGTCTCATGAAGCACTTAATAGGTGGAGTTACAATGTGCAATCAATCATTTACTGGTATTTACCAATCAAAAAACAGTTATTCTCCCTAGCAAAACATTTTAATTGGTTCAATGCTGCAAATCTTTGTGAGCAGATGATGGCTCCACCCACTGTAGGGTTTATGAGACCTCACCCCCATCCCCTAACTAGTATACATTGCTGGTTCAGTTCATAAATTAGTCCACAGGAAAGTGTCCTCATCTTGCTGGCAAACTGTCTCCACTGGAAGGCAGTGGCCTTTAACAGTATGAAAGACATTTTGAAAAATGTAAAATATGCCTTACATTTTGCTTGATATATGAGGACCGCGCAACCGTTTGGAAGAACTTCAGCTGCACCCTTTCAGCAGGACTGATTTCTTTTTTTGAAATCTATTCCACCTTCTTGCACTAGCAGGGGTGTAAACACATTGGAATAGACTCTGCATTGATGGTTATTCTGATGCTGAAAGTTGGAGAAAAACGGCAAGTAAACGAGGCAGAGGGAACAACATGTAGAGGGAGAGGGAGACTCTATCACTCCATCTCTCTTTCACGCTCTCTGATTCTCTCCATTTTCCCTGAATGACTCCTCATCTCCCACTAGGACTCTGAGAGAGAAGGAAGGAGGCAGAGAAAACAAAATACACACACTGCATTACACATTAATAATACACAGACACACATATTTTCCACACATCATGAGCAGAGGTTGATATTCATACAACAGACCCACACACACACACACACACACACAGTATGCAGGTGGGCGTTTCTCAGTGCATGTACATATGGATGTGTGTGTGTGTGTGGGTGTGTAGGTGCATGTGCCTTGATTGATGTCTTTCTCTCAGTGTCTGACAGTAAAAGACAAATGAGAGTGAGGAAGGGAGGGAAAGTGGCAGTAAGAGATTAGCAGAGACAGCCACTTAGGTGAGGACTAAACCGTTTAACCATTTAACCCGACCGCTTCCTCTCTGTCTCTCTCCCTCTCTGTCAGCCATTTTCTGTGTCCATCTGTGATAGTCCCTGATCCTTTTATGTGTTTTCTCTTTTTCTCGCTGTGTGTCCTCCAAAACTGCCTTCAACAGTCTCTTATAAGGGTGTATCTGATTATGTATGAATGTGTGTTTTGTATGGACTGTCTAAGGCACTGCAGTGTATTGGTTTGAGCTCTAGGTACCCCCTGGTGGGGTATTGCTATTTTACCCTTGAGCAAGGTACTTAACCAAAATTGCTTCAATAAAATATCCAGCCGTATAAACATGGATGGCATGTAAAATATAATCTGTGTTAGTAACTCTGGCTAGGGGGGTCCTCTAAGCAAAGAAATAATGACTTGTAATGTAGGAGCACATTGCTGAATATCCCTGGCAAATTATCAAAGACCATGGATGTGAAGGTCCACTTATCCTTCTCTTCTGTCCCTTATGGTGACCCAGTGCCTCCCTATAGCCGTGATGGATCTCCCCAAACCTGGAGATCAGGGCCTGTCATCTCTCCATGCCTGAGCGCATGTGCACGGACCATTGCATCTGTACATTGGGTGTGTAAATCCATGGAGCAGACGCCGCTAAGGGAGACAGGGAGGTAGATCTCCACATGTTACATCATTGCTAAGAGAGGTTTACCATATCTATTCCCCAATTTACCGGAGCATTGACTCAAAAATTGTACCATGTTCTCCTCTGACATGACACTTATCATGCCACTGGGTGCATATGGGAGTATGAAGGATGGAGGGAGAATGGAGTACATGAGAAAGACAGAGAATTAGGAGGTGGTAAAGAGGGGCTGCAAAGTGCCCTCTCCTCTTATTCATCTTCCTCTTCTGTGTTCCTCTTTACTCCCCTTCCTCTCTCCCTCTTCCCCACACCTTCTGTTCCCCACATCTCCCTCCCTCCCTCTCTTTTCCCGCTTTCTCCCACTTCTCTCCCCCGACAAAACCATGGTTTGATTTATTGCTTCTTGTTGGAAAGGTTGGCGTTTTAATAACTCAAGTCCTGCTCCTCAGAACAAGAAAGAAGAGCGAAAGAGCATAAAAAATGTCCGTAAGCACAAAATAAACATGTGTAGAGAGGCAGAAGATATCTCCCCCTGTTCACATCCAGGCGCCTTTCTTCTTTCGTGTCTTTTGATATTTTTTCACCTTTTTTCTTTAATTTTTTGCCCTTGAAATGCAGGGGGGTGGGGTACATCCTCCCTTTCTTGGTTGCAAGTCTTGGTGAAAGCATCAGTGCCATTAAAACAAATGTGTGCGACGGAAAAAGAGGGTGATGGGAAAGAGAGACATGAAAGGGTAAATGACTGGCAGAAAACAAAGCTGAGAAAAGAGGGGTATCAGGATTGGAGACAGGGCAAAAAGAGCCTGAGACTGAGAGGGGCAGCTGAAAGTGAAAGACAGACATAGACATAGATTTTTCTACACTAAATGAAACCTTTATTTAGACTACAATTATTCACGCTGGTCATTAGAGAAAGATATCGCTTTTCCTCATTTACTGAAAGAGAGCAAGGGGGTGGGGGAGAAGAAGAAAAGGTAATCATTAGAAAGATATCACTTTTCCCCATGTCGTTAATGAGGACCAAAGAGAGATGTGGAGAGGGAGAACAGACAAATATATGGACTTTTAGACAGTCACAGACTGATAAAGAAAAAGACAAATGAATGTACAAAAGTTAATACAGTATATCTTAGCTCACCATTTTAGGATTATTCTGGCAAACTCATATACTGTGTCAAAAGTCTTTAAAATGGCTGTGTAGAACAGAAAAATTACAATTTAGAGAAACAGTGACTAAATTAGCTCACCAGTATACATGATCTTACCTTGAGCTACCTTTTGGAGTATCTCTGTAGGAGTGTATTATGTTTAGTAGTCTACTACAGTTTCAACACAATGTCAACTTTATTTACATATTTGCAACCAATTAATAAAGTAAGCGGAAAGAGGCTTAATTAAAGAACATAAACAAGGATTAACGGAAAACATGGCACATTTTCATTTTAATTAAACTTATTTATTATTTAATTTCACAGATATAGTCTGGGGAGCAAGCAGGGAAAAAACTCTATACTGCTATCTCATACCATGGTAATGACTTATTAAAAAATCGTTGACGGAAAGTAATCATTGACAGAGAAAAAAAAATCTGCATTTTCATCACTATCCCATAATCCTTTCGCTGGTCCAGCAGTGTTTGATGTCCCTCCAGGGGACAATTACCTAACTTTAAGTTCCTAGCCATTATAACCCCACCTCCCCCAACCCAATAGAAAACCTCTCCCACAGACACATACACACATTGTCTCTCCATCTTTCTCTCTCTTCATCGCTTGTCACCTAAAGTCTGCTTGCTTCCCTTAAATCAATAGACTTGGATATATTTAGTTTTTTTTCCTGGAGAAAATAATCATGGTGAAGACCAGAGCAGAAAATAGTTGGGCTGAGAGGTCAATGGGGTGAAATAATTGAAAAGCTGTTAGCAGGTGGCACAGAAAGGCAATGAGGAACTGAGGCAGAGAGGTATACATTATGTCAATGCTGTCATGGTGCTATATTCCATTGTCTCTTTATTGCATTGTTTGAGCAGCCCTGGCAACACTGGAGCCTTCCTGTCATGTCAATAAAGGCCATTTGAATTTGGATTTGAGCGGGAGAGACACATGGAGACACAGAAAGGCAACAGAAGGAGATATGAATATTTACAGCGGCCCTCATGTTGACTCTGTTGTTCCGAGCAGCAGAACAATCAGGGAACACTAATCGTCAAAGTGTGCTGAGAGAGAGGGAGAAAAGTAGAGAGGGGGGAGGGAATGAGACTGAGAAGCATAGGGAAATGGGCACAATTTGAGGGAAAAGAGAGTAAAAATGAAGCCTGTGACACTGACGGTGCAGCCTAGGAGACAGACAGGCACAGAGTGATTTTGAGGGTGACAGTGGAAGAGGAGCATATATATAGGAAACCATAAATTGAACAAGAAGGTGGCTTCAGTCTGTGCTGTAAATTCACCCACGGTTGTTGATCGAGTACATTACACTGTTAGGAATCTATGCAGCATCATATGACAACTTCATTTTATCTAAACATTGCGAGCCAATTTGATTTGTGTCTCATGATAAAAAATAAGTAGAAGAATGAACAGTATATAGTCAGAGAAAGGTGGATAATGAGAGAAAAAGAGAGAGAAAGGGAGGGAGAGAGGGCACATAGGGGTACAAGACTGAAGAAAAAGAAAGAGTGCGAGAGGGCAGTGGGAGAGAGGGATAACAAAAGGCAAATGCATTTCACAAACATGTCTCTATAGTAACCGACGGGTAATTTGCTTGGTGGGAGAGGGAGAAAAATTTGGAGCAAAACAGAGAAGCGTTTACAGTCACTGCTTGAGTCCAGAACTGTAATTATGGAGCAGAAAAGGAGGGAGGAAGCCATGGATGGAGGGAGGTACATCTGGATAAAAATACTCTGTAAATGTTAAAAAAGAGAGAGGAGGGTGCCCAGCTTGTGTGCGAAGGGGTTAAACACTGCTGAGACTGTACAGATGTGGCATTACAAAATTACCTTAAATGTTTGATAATTTGCTGAATGTTAAGTCAGTATTTTAGGATCTTTGCATGTGCCATTAACACAGTGTGGACTCCAGCTGAGGTCATTCCACTCAGTCAACCTTTCAGGCGCATGGGGTACATTTGAATTTGAATTTGAATCTAAATTTGACACACTTGAAAGTGCAACAGAAAAGGCTGCATGACAGATATATGCAGATGTATGGATGGGAATGACACCCTGAGCTAGAGACTTGGAGTGAACAATACAGGAAAGAACAGAAGAGCATCAGCAACAAACAAAAGCAAGTGACAGAGAGGAGGAAAGGTGAGTGAGAAAGGGGTGAATGCAAGAGGAAGAGAGAGCAAAGGAAATGAGTAATTTGGAGGGTGGGAGAAACTGAGGAATGAGAAATAGGAAAAGAAAGAGGGAGAGAGAGAAAAAGAAAAGTGTAGAAGTGAGAGAGAGCAACAGAGCGAATGTGAGTGTATGTATACAGGGTAGTTGATTATGGTGCAGTGAGTGGCTTGGTGTCGGCCTGTGTCTGTGGAGATAACAGGATTAGCGTTCCCCTGACATAGACTGTACAACAGGGACAGAAGGAGAGGGAGAGCAAGGGAGAAATGGGGGGAGAGAGGGACGTAAGTGACACTGATAGGGTTGAGGGATTTGTGAAGAGAGAGGTGGAGGAGGGAGGGGGGGAAATAATAACTGTGGGGTTTTGATTCACTTAAATCATGTTGTAGTTTACAAGAGGTCTTTGTCTGTCTGTCTGAACAGGCGTCTGTCAGGCCTGCCCACTCACACTCAGCTCCACAGCACAGTTTTAAAAAATATTTCAAAAATAAATAAATGAGATGGGAGTGCCCGAGTGGTTCAATTAGTAAATGCACTTTCCATTATTGCAGGCTGGGGTCCACAGTGGATGAAGGCTTGGCTACTACATTGAGAATTGGCTCTGACAGTGCCTCACCCTCTTCACTCACTTCCACCTTCCCTATTGTTATTCTACCTGTCTGAGGTTTGTACTGATCTGCTTAGAGAGGTTTCTGCCATTTTGTTTTCACCTGTCTCTGCTGTACAGATCAGGTGAAGGAATGAAAGATGAAGGATGGTCTGGAGTAATAACCCAAAGGAGTTGCCAGATCCTTAGTGCATCTTGTTTGTTTAGCCTTTATTTAGTCATGTTAGTCTCATTGAGAGACAATCTCTTTTTCAAGAGAGGTCAGGTAAAAATATATAAATATATATATACTGTCAGCAAAATAAATTTATGGTCAAAAAAGCAAACATTCCTAGCATACAATTTGTGGAAATACACACATCACATTACATGTATGTAAAGGATATTCTTGCACAGGCACCTCATGGCATGACTCATGAGGCACAAAAAGAGGGAAAAGAAAGAGGGGAGGAAATTGCATGTGCAAAAACAGAAGCGACTGAAAATACATTCACAGCAGGGCAAATCTTGAATGTTCAAATTGTGCCTCATTTCCATTCAACCTGAACTCTCAATTAACAGTGGCTCATTTAATCCTTTGTATCATATTGTATGAGTTCAGTTTGTTGGCCGGTGAGAAGCTTGAGGTACTGTACACATTGACAGCCAGCCTAAGGCTTTTCGGCACTGTGGTTATCTGCAATGCCATTCTCCTGAACTGTAGTCTTTGTAATAACCCACTGAATGGATTTTGGATACTGTAGTGTTGTCATTACATTAACCTGCTGTGAGGCTTTAGGTTACTATGTTGTAGTTCAGCTGCGCAGTCTTGTTTCAGTTTTAATAATGAGAATCACGAGAGGACTGGCATTTTGACTCCTAAAGTGATTATGTCCTGTGTCACTGGAGAGAGATTCTCTGTGGATGGTTTCATTGAATCGCTGGGGTTCTAGTGGGACGAATTAAAGCCTACAAAGAAAAAAATCCACAGAAAAAATAATGTAAAAATTATTCATATATGGCAGAGCAGACAAGACTAATAATAGTTGTGGGTTGTCAGGGAGAGGCACAGAATGGATACCTCCCGGATAGGACCGAATGCAGCTCACATTGCCATTGCTAATAATGCTAACGGTGTAATGCCACTCAAATGAGCGATGGCGTGCCTGCATTAAGAATTTCCTGCTCACTCTCCACACATCATCCGCCTGTAAAGTAACGCACACACATGCAGATAGTAACACAGGGCTCCCTACTGCTCTCGCCCATGGTGGTAACAGTGATTACTGCCACTATAAAGTCCCCCGGGACCCTCTGTCTGCAACAAGGTAGATTAATTCACACACACACATGCACACACACACACACACACACACAAATGTGCACACTCAGGGCACACACACAGCCACTCATTACATGTGATACACATAATTGATTTTAAAGCTTAGGCAATAAGGAGAGGCAGAGGAAATGCCACTGAATGGGACAACATGGAAAAAGTGGAAAAACTGATGAGGAAGACAAAAGAAAAATAATTAAACTAAGAAACAGAAAAGTATATAAAAAACAAGAGAGGAAAGGAATCTTTCCACTCCATTGATATGAGAAACCATAAAATTAATGATAACATTTAGAAACATGAAATGCCAGATTTAATGGACAGCAATTTGGCCACACCCATCAAGAGCTTGTCATTGCATGCTAATAAAAAATGTTAGTTTGTGTAGATAGCGGTTCTTCTTTGTGTTGTGGCTGCGAAATGATACATTTCAGTATTTCAGGCCAGATGGCATTGTAATGTCTTCACGTGGATTAAGCGAATGAAGAGCAGCATTGACAATACTTAATGCTGGCAGCGGGGCGCGCTTGCATTGTTCTCCGAGACAGTGACAAAAATCGTACGTTAAAATATTTTACAGGTCTAGTTCATTTTCATTAAGACAGCAAGTTATGCAGAGGAACCTCCATTTCTCCATACAAAGCAGGACCTGGGACTGACACATAAGGTATTTAGAAGGAAGCTTACGAGGCCTTGATCGTAAAGGAAATGTTATCCATTATATTGCATTTAGTTAAAGTCAAGAAAACAAATGATTAACATGTTGACGAGTCATACATCCCTTGACTCATATTTCCTCTACTTAAATAGAACTGTACATGAGTGTTAAATCTGAAAATGTATTCCAATTAAGGAAAACACACACACAATTGTGTGTGTGTGTGTGTGTGTGTGTGTGTGTGTGTGTGTGTGTGTGTGTGTGTGTGTGTGTGTGTGTGTGTGTGTGTGTGTGTGTGTGTGTGTGTGTGTGTGTGTGTGTGTGTGTTTTCTGCGCTGCATAGATGCTTTCAAGTTGCATTTGATAAATTTGAGGGTTTGCTATTCGAAAACAAAACTCCTACATTGAAACATAATAACTACAAAATCTACGTATAAGTGTCGGATATATGTAGTGCATTTAACTGAGCACTTCGTACATTTAAACTCCCGTTCTACGGCAAATTCCCTCAGAAGCGAGAAAAAAAGACCTACACACCTTTGAAAACTATGGAATGTTAACACCGCCCATTTGTGTCGTTGATTGGTTTAAAGTTGGTGTGGCTCCTCCCTAGGTCTTTCTCTTTTCCAAAGGCTCCCCTCAAGTCAACCTTCGAAGTTAACCAACTTCGCAATTCAACTTCTATTTGGCTGGATCAACATGAATAGTATACCGGATTACATAGTACCGATGAAATCTACATATTTCTGTTGTAATTAAACGGTGAATCTGTGCTTTAGATATGAAATTCTTCAAATGATTTACACAATCGGTACAGACAAAAATTGGAAGGAGAGCAAGTGCGATATACTAATCTTCAACTAAAAAAAATTATTTTTGGTTTTTACCCATTTTTGCTATCTGGAAATCTTAAAACACTGTGAAGAAAAAAGTGGCTGCGGAGGGCCCAGGCAACAGAAATTAGCATCCATTTCTTCTTGGATGTATGCTATTTGGATTTTCTCAAGATTTCCGTGGCGTGCACCATGCAGACGTGTTTGGCACACGCATATACATTGAACAAATTGAAGAGCGTTGTCTGATGCCAACAGATTGACTTTTCCATCGGGATTACAAGGACTCTGGTACATATTTCCGCTTTCCAGTTGCTCTGTAGTCAATCTTACCTGTCTCTGTCCCCTGTTCACCCAACCTCCACTTCCACAATCGCCCACCGTATCAAGACACTCACTCATAACCGATCCAAAGACAGCATCGTCCGCCAGGCGTCATGGGTTGGCGTTGGTGTGCTGGAACTTCCACGGCTTGGGGAACGATGGTTTTCATACTCCATGTAGTGTCCACAGCTCTAGCGAAGAGACACGTTGTCTACTGGAACAGTACCAACACAAGGTAGGCACAGGCCCGAGCCTCTTTCAACAGCATGTAGCATTAATGGAATTACATCTCATGTAGTTGGGTAGAGAATACACTATTTAATGGGCATGGATTCATGATTTACCCCTACAAGTTCTGGCCAATTACAACGGCAAAGCTTATAACATAACGCTTACAGCTGCTCATTTATTTCTTTATTTTTTGACACCGACACTTTTGCTTAAGTTCGTTCCTCTGGTGCAGCAGTGTCCCAAAGTGTCCCCCACAATGTTGCTGAATAAGTGAGTGTCAGTGTAATAGGAGAAAGCACTGTTTGTACTGTGCGAGCCCTAATTATATCTTCGCTTCATGCTCAATACTGTATCACAGCATCTACGCGTGTCATGATTGCCATTCATGTCTCGGCCCGACACCAGTTAACTTCAAATGTCATCCAAGGTGACTGAACAGGAGCCTGTCTGAGCTGTTGGATTTCACATTATTTGACAGTTCTAGCAGCCATGGTAGAGCAGAAAGTCTTCATTTCTGCGTGCTGTCGATACAGGTGTAAGCTTTCCCCTGAGAATGGCTGGTGGATAAGCAGTTCTGCACATTAGGATTTGTCCCACCAATACAGTGTTTGACGTCAGACTGACACTGTGCAGTGTCCTACACATTTTCTGCACAACCAGTCCTGACAGTAGCATTTACAGTGTTGCTGTATACATGTGCTGTTTGGCTATTAGTACCTTTGCTATCATGTGACAGTACTCGACTAGTTTAAATCCAGACTTTGTCTCCGGAAGGCTGCAGAGAGGGCTACTTCCATATCCACTAAGGTACAGACACGCCCTCTCCAGATTTGAGGAAAAGTTCCCCGTTTCTGGCGAATGGGCGACTCTTGTCCTTGAGGGCTGGAAGAATACTGTTTTTCAGGTGCCTTTTTAGTGAGCGGTTAATTAATACCTTGAATTGTAGGTGATTTTCAACTTCCAATTCAAAAAGGGGGCTTCAATCAATAGTAATTACGATGTGAGATTGTGTGGAAGGCGAGAGCCGCTCTGGTCTCCGTGGACCAAAATCACCCTCCGTGCAGCGCAGCATTGCATATTGCACTGTGGCAAAGTTTTAGCACAGCAACACACATCGCGGGTGGGTGTGTTCCTTCCCTTTTATTGGAACAATCTTTCTCCCAGCGAGGGCCTGCCACATCTCTCTGTCCTCCTCCTGCTGCACTCCTTCTTATGCTCTCTCCCTCCCTCCCTGACTCAAACCCCTCTTCTCCTCTCTTCTGTCCTGCAATTTCTTGATGGTCAGTGCTGTGGTGAACTGAGCCTGTTGCTGCAGCTTCATCCCAGGTTGGGTTATATTGGCACCACAATAAAAAGACTTTGCTGCCAAATTGCTTGAACAAGCTGAAGAAGGTTAATATAAAACAAGACTGGCAATATAAAATTCTCTCTCACACACATGCACACACATGGCAATGTCTGTCTGTCTATCTGTGAATCTAATCCCTCCCCCCATGGTTTAAGTGTAACCAACTCAACAAGTTGAGGCACATTTCTTATGGACACCAAATGCCATTTGTTCAGAGAATATGTAGTCTGTCCCCTCCCTTAGCTAGCCAGTTTTTCCTGCCTTTTAACCTTCTCTCTCTTTTCAATAACCACCTCTGCTGTTGTAACTCCATGCCTATTCTTTAAAGCCATACACATGCCTGGCTGCTCCACTTCATCTGGGCATTCTTGTACCAACTGTTGTGTTAGAGTGCTGTTTCCAGTAGTATGCACATATTTTATCTGTTTACAAAACTCTGAAATGAAAGCCTGAAGAGGTACAAGAGAGCTCTATGAGCTCATTCCAAATGAGTGTGAATTTTGTGGTTTTCATTTGCTTTTTCTCTGGATATGAACATTTATCACCTTACAACAAATGTTAAGCCTCTCACACACACACACACAGACTTGTACATTCTACACACATGAGATGACAAAACCTGAGGTACTGAATCAAAACAGATTTACCCAGACACTCATATATTCAAATTGACAGCTAAAACCTCAGTAATTTTTCTCCATCAGAGAAAGTGTGATTGCGCCTCTAAATGCATATCAAATTTTGGTTGGATGGACTTTCATAATTCGTACAAAGTCTTTCTTAATCTTGCACTTCCCTTTGCAAATAATTAACTTAGAAATCCTGTGAACTGTAATCAAGAGATCCAGCACAAGATAATTATGTTTTTTTTTTTTTTTTTTTGCTTTCCTGCAAACAAAGAAAAAAATTCACAGCTTTTTTTTTTCTGTCGGCCTTTCAATTTTCCTCTGTCTCTAATGTTGTATTGTCTGTGCTATGGAGTGTTAAACCTTTTTTTTGTCTCCAGTGGAATTTCTTCCATTTCAGTACATGCTACACTGTGTGAATTATGAAGTGAACTCCTTTGGTTTGTATACAGCTTTATTTCCCTTTCTCTGGAAACAATGTGTTTCAGTGATTTGAGCGTAATCAATGTTGCTCACTATTGAATGGCATTGTGTCCCATTCCTCTGGAACAATGATGCAGTCAGGAGAATACGTGGAAGATTGCAGTTCATTGAACTGCATCGAGACTGAATGTGTGTTCATTTCTGTGCATTTGTTTCTGTTATGAAGTTTTCATCCCACTTTACCAATTAGGGGCTATCTCTTCAGTTGACTACAATCTATGAGAATGAAAGATAGAAAATGGGCATTCTCTGAGATCAATTGCCATTGTATTTCCCCCTTTGAATTACATTCAAAAGAATAGGATTATTTTTCTATGATGAATATGATTATGATGCAGATAATTCACACACATATTTACCTATTCATAGAGATGTATAAACACTCGAGTATGGGCAATCAACACTGACCTTGGTATCACTCAATTTTAGAATAAAATTCATTTTACCTTTGACTTCAATAAAATGTTAAACCTCAGATTTTGCTATTCGTAATTATGTTATTGTCTTATGCAAAATCATGTATCCGCCTTCAGCTGTGGCATACTTAAGTTTCCATTTTGTGTGTTGGCAAAATCCTGCAAGCGAAACAGTTCCTTGACATTATATAGGACTGAAAAGACAGTTATTCATGCTTGGCCACTGACTTGATCTTGATGCTGCTCTGGTTTGTCCTTTCAGTCACAGATTGAAACTAGTGTTTATGATTTTTATGATTACACCATCTCAACATGTGGTCACTGAACTGAATGAACAATGCATCTAAAAATGCCTTGTATCCTAGTGTTTTTTTCTCAGTGTAGCACAAAGGGCCAGAACTGGTAGATTGTATAGCCCATTTTCCTCTTTACTCATTGATTATATTTAAATGGAATGCTACCTGTTGGTTGTTTTTCCTGTGATTCAAGTGGCTTAAAATGACAAATGAGGAAGGTTTTCACAACAGGACAGAAGATTGTTTACTCAGTAGTTTGATTTATGTTCACCAGATGGCTGTGGTCCTAGATCAGTGATAGTACAAAGTAAGTAAAATATATGGACAAATAGGGTAGGAAGGGTTTCTGTGTTTTCCCTGTCTGTGCACAGTGGCAGTATTGCCATCAGTTGTGAGGGGCGGGGTTAGGGCTAGCGATTTAGGGATGATGCAATGGCAGGATAATGGCTGTGTCAGATTTGAATTTGAATTTTTAAGGGCCCTCTCAACTCGCCCAGAGGTCTGTTCAGCAGATGCAGCACACCTTGTAGTTTTAAGTTGTTGCTCAATGTCCCCTGTCCAAAAAAAGAGTGATTATGGGTATTTTGGATGTGGAAGATTTCCCCACATTCAGTGATGTATGGTCTCGCATGTTACAGATGAGAAGCTGCAGGTCTGTTCGTCAAGAGCAAACCAGGTGCATTACTTCTCCAACTCTATGAACTCCTCTAAGGCTTTCTGCTTGCATTTTATGACAATTTCAGTGAAATCAGGAGGTATATTTCCCTGGAGTGGGCTTTTAACACCTTTATTGTGTCAGTCTTGGTTTTATTTTTGCTCACAAACACACACTGGTGTGAAAGATTGCAGCTACATGTTTGGATGGATGTCTGTCGCATTGTCATCCCTTCTTACCTGTGCACACCGCACCTCCATCAGGTCCGGTCTCAATGAGCACGCGCCCATAGGAGTGAGCAAAGCCAGAGGATTAGACCCATGCGCTTACTAAGGTGCGTGTTTTTTTTTTTTTTTTTGCCTAGAGTGCTGCTGCTCTGCCGCGCACAGGGTGTCTCGCGCAGGTCCTCCGCCGCGTGCACAGCGGGTTTATGATGTGCTGCGAGCATGCTCTCGCCTGTCCTTCAACGTCTCGGGCTCGGCTCTGCGGCTCCAACCCCATGGCTCTATTACCCACTTCAGCTGTCTGTTTGACTTGGGCTTTCCTGTGTCATCACTTATTGTACTCCTTGTGTACTCATGTCAAGAGCCCCTGGGCCCCCACAGGACAACAATAAAAAAAAAATAAAGAGCAGCAGGTTTCTCACTGGCAGCAGTGTTCAGCACGCAGCGCACTATCAAAGCAGGGTCTGAGCTGCAGTAATAAACAGCATGGTGAACACACTCAATCTGCAGCCTGGATTCTGCAGCCCATAGCCCAGTGAAGTTTGAGGAAGGATGGTGCACTTGTGTGTGATATGGCATGGAGCTCATTAATCTGGACTGGGCTGCCCAGCAGGGCTTTGTCCACAAACAATGGCACTCCAGTTGGGTGTAGTTTATTACAGCGCCATGTTGTGATTTTTGTGTATGAGGGTGTGTGTGCGTATTGCATGCATATGTATATTTTTTGTGCGCACATGCATTGAAAGTTTTTATGTAGGTCTGTGTCTGTCTGTGTGTGTATGAGAGTGTGTGCATGTGTGTGTGGGTTTGTGTACTGCATGCATGTGAGCGTGTGTGTGTGTGTGTGCACATGCGTGGAGGTGCAGGGTGCATCTTTATGTCCAATTGTGTGTGTATTAATGAGCGTGTAATATACCAGTCAGTCTGAAGTTCAGTTTCTTATCTCTGTGTCAACATGGCACAGTGATTTATAAGGGGGCCAGAATGAAGGCAGAGCCCACATGCACAGAAAAGGCAGGAAGACGAGGGAAAGACTGGGACACTGACATGGGTGAGAAGCATTCTGTACCCTTCTCTCTCTGTTTTTCCCCTTTGATGTAAGTGGGAGTCAGTCATTTAATTTCCCTCCACTACATACTTCAGAAAAAAAAAACATTTATTTATTTTATTGCATTTATTGCAAAAATTCTGTCCTTGTATTAGAAGAGGAGTTGCCGACTGTGGCTTCCCCTTTAATGTAAAAGCCATTATTCCAGCAATGGGTAAAGAGAGGGATGGAAAACGCATTATGAAAGGATGATAGGGAAAGAGTCAAAAGATTTCAGCTCCCAAAACAGCTAGGGATCCCCTTGGGGAAGGGAGAGAAGGTGAGAGAGAGAGAAGGAGAGGGAGAGAGAGAGGAAAAAAGGTGTCAGAAGGTATTACTATCAATGTCAGGACACATTTTGAGAAAATTCCCTCTTAGTAGTTGTGTGTCTGAGGAAAAGGACATGGAGGGAATGTCCCTCATTTGCAACTGTCACATTGTAGTGTTGACCATTTAAGATGAATATTTTGACCCCGTGAAAATGGCCTTCTGACGTTGGATGTTTATGGAATGCCAAATGAGACACATCCAGAGGTCTCAAATGAGCTGGTTTCACAAATGCACGTATTTAGTATTCACGTGAGTGTGTGTGAACGTGTGTGAGTGTGTCTGTGTGCGTGCCTACACACACAGTTGAGCCTGGGCATGTTGTCTCAGCTGCTTCTGCAATAACCGGTAACACACGCATTTCGGGTTGTTTGTGAATCTGCAGTTTACCTGCTCTGTCTTGATCCTTCCCTATCTCAGCCACACACTGTCAGTCCAGACAGTCTATTAAAATGGGGTCAAGCTTCAACTAGCACATTTGTGTGTGCATAGATATATCATTTTATTTTATAATACATTTAAAATGTGCTTTCAGCTTGCCCCCACCCCACCCGCTGCTCTCCCCCATGAATCAAACACATTTCATGGTGCAATTGTTGATTGATATGTTTTGTAAATTGAGTAAATAGTAAACAGTGAATACTTTTAAAAAGTAAAATAAATCACCTTTGGGTTGGTGAGTGGGGGGTTAGTAGAGCCTGGAAACTTAACAAATAAATTTGTTTGTGATTCAAGAATTTGGCTGAATTCGTAAAACCGTTATTGCTTTTGCAAGTGAAATCAAATTTCTCAGAATACATTTTCGTCCATTTTCTGTTCGGTGATCTCTTTCAATGCATGAATTCCACAGGATCATTTCTGTAATTAAATATTTCAGTATGAAGTATCGTTCCATCCACCACATCCCTGACTCAGATCAAGCTCGGCAAAGACATTTCATGTTAGATCATTTTTAACACACTTAAAACCAGCGCAAAGTCTTTTATATTTAATTAAAGTTAGTTAATAAGCCATGCATTCTGCCAAATATAAAATAGTTTGACAAATTGTGTTGTGCGCAGTGTTTGTCAGCAATGGATGAAAGTTGCATTTTGGGGTCTCTGCCTTTTGGATACCATACCAGCTTTATGGAACTTAATATTTTTTAAATAATTTTCTTGTAAATAGTAGTTTAAATATGAATGCAAATGTCAATCTCGTATTAGAAAACTTGAACTGGTGACAGACCACACCCCTATGAATAGGGCTTATTGCTTGATGATGTGAAAAAGGGGATTAGCGAATTAGATAACGTTCGTCAGCTAGCCATTGCCCTGCACTGACATTCCATTCTGCCTCACCCAGAAATATCTTGCTGCCACAGCCTGCGCCATCCTCTTACTTCAGCCGCCACAGACCATCTGCTTTTTCAATATTATTTTTCATTTTTTTCCACTTTACATTCATGTCAACATTTGCAGTTTTATTTACAGATTTTTAGCCTCCATTTACAGTGGCACCAAAAGAACATGGTGGTTTGCTTTGGACTGGAAACCTCCGGCTTAACACAGAGTCCATACATCCTGCTATACATCCATGAGGATGGGCTTCAGTGCCCTGTTTAAAGCTAGCTCTCCTAAAACGTTGGGCCAAAACGCGTCAATGGCTACGTTCAACACCATTCAGGACATTCACAATCCATAACATTTGATTTCAACTAATTAAGCACAGAAGTGCAGTCGTCAAGCAAAGTCCCGCTGTCTCGAAAAAGAAAAATGAATTGCATAGCAAGAAATCTAGCTGAACAATGTTGTTTTCATAGTTTGCTTCAAGTAAATATTGTGCAGAAGGCAAATCAAAGCAGATGTGTCGGCCCTTTCTGTTATGTCAAAGGTAACAAAATGAGGTGCATCACCTTTAAGCAATGGCTTACTGATCCTTACGAATTTGTTTTGGTGTTATGTGTTCATTGATTGAAATAAACTATCAAAACTGATCCACCCCATACTTCAGTGCATAATTTCTTCTCAAATTGTACTACACAGACTCATGACATTGTTTAGGGGACATTATAAGGTAGGCCCTGGTTTTCTCTCCATTTTCAAAATAAAGGTTACAAATCATCACAGCCAGAGGAAATGCATCGGTGACCTGGTGATCCGTATTTTGCCTTTCCTTATCTCAAGCCTTCAACATTTTTAACCGGTCTCTGTTTATTTTCCCGGTTTTTAAAAGCATTTATCAGCTCTGTTTCAAGGTCACTGCTGTGTAAATAAGATGGGATAACACCACTTTCCCTTTCATTATCTAAGCTATTGGCATGCACAATAATTCTGATATTTTTCATTCCTGCAACTTTTTACCTTGCACATTGAATTCATATTAGTCATAATATTAGGAATATTGTTATGTTGTAGTGTAACAACACAAGGATGGAAGGTGATTCCGTGTAATATATGCATTAAGAGTTGAAGCTGAATTGGAATCAAATTGATGAGTTCCACTTCATGTATGTCGGTTGCATTTATCTTTCACAAGTATAAAGCTGGAGCCAAAATGGATTTATTTCGTTTATCAATTTTACACATAAAATGTGATTTATTTTATCTATAAAATGGCTTAACATTGCCCGGACTGTGACCACTCCTTAAAGGGGATTCTGTAAAACCTCCATTTACTGAAAAATGAGCATGTTTTCCATCAACTTCATCCTCATCCGTGAATCCTGCAGGACTGAAATAGGGAGGCATAAGAGAAAAGAGTGACCTCTGAGTGGTTATATCTTAGCTGGAGATAATGATAAATCTGACAGAGCTCTATGGCAAAGTATATGGCTCTAAAGAAGGGGGTCAGGGACTGTTTGTATATACTACTGTTAGTTATTTTCTGAATAATAAACATTATTACACAATAATTATAATAATTTACCTTCTGTAATAATTAGACCACAAGTTGAGTATTATTATTATTATTATTATTATTATTATTATTATTATTATTATTATTATAGTAGTAGATATTGATATTGATATTATTAGTATTAATAGTAGTATTATATTTAATTTTTTTTCTCATCTGTGTGAAAATAATTGTCAGTGTCACTTATGAGTGTAAGCACAGGGGACTGTGTCAGTAACGTGCTGATTTCAAGGTCTTGGGCAGGAAAGGCCATGCCCTTTCATGTCATTGCGTTGAAGCACGTTTGAATTTGAATTTGAAAATTTATGATGGAGAAAGTTGGACAGGGAGGCAGGCAGGGACAGAGGGGGTAGGAGATAGAGAGGAAGAGAGAGAGAGAAAGGGCAGTTTTGTCCCATGAGATTACAATGCAGTGACCGTGAAAGTGCTTAAATAAACACTGTGAGAGAGTAGAGGAGGGAGGGAGGGATGGGGACGGAGGGGAGGGAAGTGGGGAAGGGGGGGTAGGTCGACAGAGCAGAATGTGACAGTGAGAGGAAGAGAAACAGGGAGCAGAGAGATGAGGAGAAGAGAGCAAGAGAAAAGTGAGGGGGGGGGGTGAAGACTTCCAAATCAGGCAGAGGGAGAGAGAGTAAGGAGTATGGAGACAGCGGGGGCAGGCTCTCTCCTTCAGGAGGCCCCTTTTAAATTATTCAGCCTCTTCCTGTGCGCTGGATCCTGTTTTCCTGACATCTCTAAACGAGGGCTCGCAACCCCAATGCACAGGGCTAGCGGGCAGCTCAGACTCTAACGACCCCAGGGGCATGGTGCCAGAGCCGCCGCCGCACCTGCAGAAGGCACAGGCCGGCGGCGTGGCTCGCGCTCAAACAACTGACCCCACGGCGAGAGGAAAAAGAGTTCCACCGCATCAAAAAGCATGACCCACTTTCTCATGATGAATTCCAAACTCTGGGCTGATTTATTATTATTACCTATTTGCTTAGCAGGCGCCCTTTTCCAGCCAGACTTACAGGTTTTACATCTTCCTCAGATCTGCTCTAACCCATTTAATACAGCTGTTTTTTTTTTTTTTTTTTTTTTTTGGAGACTCGAGTCGAGAACAATGAGGGCGAATAACAAATGGCTTTTTCACCTGAGGTTTCAACCCTCGATCATTAAGTAGAAAGCCCATCAGATTATCTCCAAGTTTAAACTTATACACCACTTAGTTTGGTTGAAGATGAAGCATTTAAATCATTGAAAATTCAAATCGGTTGGCAACACCTACCCTCATCCCCAATATGCGCACACGCACACATACACACACACACACATACAGACATCACAACACACAGTGCCCCTGTAAAACAGATAAAAAGCTCTACGGAATAGAGCCATGCTGACGGGTTGAAAAGTAACATGGCCATTAGAGGTTTTAGAAGGTTGTGATCTACGGGTGGGGTGAAAGGTTGGATTTAATCCCAGTTTGGGCCTGGCTGTCTCCCAGACCTCTGTACCTCTGACCCTATTTGCTCCCTACACGCCCTTGTTAAAAGAGTGTGTTCCTTGCACAAAGGGATGTTTTTTGTTTAAAATGGTGTGATGGCTTGGCTTCCACTAGCCCTCCAGCTTTTTTTTTTTTTTTGCTTTGACCTCCTCCAGAAGTTTCAGAGGTGGTGGGGGGGGTGCAGGACAGGGGTGGGGGTGGGCTATTGGGCGTGAAGTCGGATCTGAGGCGCTGGGAAGAGTGCGAATGCTGGCGAGGCCCTGGATGCGGTGGGTTTTTTAGTGGAGGCTGTGGAGCGAGACGGGCCTGCAGGCTCGGCACACAGTGTCACAGACTCCCAGCCCTGGCCACATGCCCACACAATGCCCCCCAAAACCACATCCCCCTCCCTGCTGATGGGCCTGCTTCTGCAAGCCTCCCCTGGAACAGGGCAGGATTAGCGCACAGACAGCAGGGCCGGAGGCTCCTCCGTCCCGGGGAGCGCCCAGGCAGAGCCCCCCGAGCCGCAGCGTGTCAGCTGGGCCTCGTGCTGCATGATGTATGCTGTGTGCGTTTGAACAGAAGGCTCACAAAACCTCTGTGTCCTAAAAATGGACACCAGAATCCCCAGATAATTTATTTGTGGAAATATTTCAAAGTGCTCCTGCAGGTTGCGCAGGAGTGTGGCCAGAAGCTCCTGCAGGGCTAAACCAGGCGGGCTCACTTAAATCTTCTCCTCTGAGACAGGAGCGCTTAACTGCCGCGCCCGCTAACAGCAGGCTGACCCACAGAACCACATGCGCACACACACTCTCTCTCTCTCTCTCACACACACACACACACACACACACATACACATAAATACATGCAAAAACTCACATGCATACACATGTATATATGCACAAACTCACATACACACACGCTCACACATACTCATCTGTGCATACACAAACATACATAAATGTACCCACTCATAAACATACACATGCATTCATATAAGCATTATTAATACATGCACATATACATACATAAAAGTATTTACATGCACATATACACATAAGTATTACTCATAATTAGTACTTATAAGCACATACACGTACACTCAAATAGAAATACGAACACACACACACACAGACACAAATAAGCCCGCAGCATGGCAGAACTACTGTAGTTCTGCACACTTCCCATAAGAGATTGCCTTCAAAAAAATGCCACTTGAGCTCAGTTTACCGAGCCAAACACCAGAAAGCTGGACACCCTGCAGCAAAATGAAACAAATCAATTTAGTCTCTCAAACCATCAATGAATCCCCCTGGAACAATAAAGCAAAATCACACAGTAAACGAGAACACTATCAGGCCCTCACCACACATTCTCCTGACAGGATGTGTACCCAGACTCAGAAACGAACCAAGCAAAAACACAAGCACAATCCCCACCATGTGCAGACTCAATGACTGCAGTCCAGTCTGGTCATAAAAAAGAAAAACCCTGACATCATAAAGGGGAAAAAATCATGTTCTGTTGTAGTCTGTGTTGGAGGTCGAGGCCAAGGTTTGCTTCCTGTTATCCTGCACCAAATATGTGGATACAGACTGATAGATTCTAAGGCCATGAGAAAAATAACTTTTTTTTTGATAAATTTCCCTTCCTTTCGGAGAACAGATGGCCAGAACTGCCTGCAAATACGTGTTCCTTTACAACTGCCTGATATGCCCGCTAGACACAACACAACAGACCAAGACATTAGTTTCTCACAATTGTGTTTTTTTTTCTGCTGTGTTTTCGTGTTTCTGAGCTGGGAACGAGGGCTAATGCCGGTGCAGGTTGTAATATTGTAGTGGAGGGAGGTGTCCTTGTATCGCTGCCCAAGGTAGAGGGTGGCTCTGTGCATATGGAGTGAAGGTTAATTTGGTGACTGTCACCATCTTTTCATTATGCAGTCTGCGCCATGTTGCGTCGGTGTGCTGCATGTCGCTCTGAGTGCCTTGACATCGCCGTGGCGGTCCTGCCGACCCCTGTGAGTCAGACAGGAGTGGAGTGAAGGTTGAGGGGAAAAAGAAAGGTTACGGAGACGTGAGTCGCGCAGATCACCAAGACGAGATGGACGAAAGGCAGCAGGGTGATGGAGAGAAGGAATGAGCTCCCTCCTCCATCAGTTCCCATTGATCTTTACTCTGTCTCTCCTTCTCTTTCTTTCCCCCCTCCCTCTCGCTCCATTGGCTCGGTCGGCGCTGTCTGTTCCCCTCTTTCGCTCTGTGATGGAGGGATGGCCCATGGAGTGAGAGGGCACTGAAGCGATGGAACCCTTTGGGAAAGAATGTTCTTTCTGTTTTTGTTTTTTTTTCTTCCTTCCCTCCCTCATTTCCGCCCTTCCCCCGCCCCACCTTACATTGCCATGCTCCCCTCATGTACGCTGACCTCTCTCTTTCTTTCTCTCCTCCCTTGTGTCTCCATCCCTCCCTCTCTCTTTGCAGCATGTTCCTTGGACACTGGGCCTGGGGTGTTAGCCTGTCCTCGAGTCAGCATTTCTGGAAAGCCATCATCCAATCCTGCCAATTTTCACGGATGCACAAAATAGCCATTGAACACGTAATAGACATGACTAATTATGGAGAGCAATTTATGCATTTCAGCGAGTGCAGCCCAGTGAGCACTCTGATATGTGTTGAATTATTAGAATTACACAGAGCCATCATCCAGGAATTGGCACTCACTTATTTATTTTATTATGTCCTTATATCAGCCCAAATGGGTTTGCCACTATAATGTTAGAAAAAGGAAATGAGTTGTGATAAATACCAGAACCTTCTCTTCTTCCAAGCCACAATTATGCTGTTGTGGCATGGGATGTTGTAAAAAATTGTGTGTGTGATGATAATCTGTATGAAAAAGTGTTGGGTTGTGTTTATCTGGAAGTGTAGGTTCCTTCCTCTTCCACGCTGTATTAAGTGTTTACGTTCTGCATTGTGCCATATCGTGATCACGCTGTTTTTCCCTGACGTGGGATTAGCTGTGCTCTGTACGGGCTCCTCTTCTGCAGCACGCCGGGTGTCTGAGTGTTGCTGCTTTTGTGAGGGACTGCTCGGTGTAATTAGGGTGTATCTGTCTCCGAGTGAGGGAGCTGACATCTCACACACACTCACATACGTACACACTCTTGTTCACTCACTCACACGTGACACTCACTTGCTCACACGCACACACACACACACATCATGGGCACATACCCTTTTTGCAATTACCTGGAAATGTTTCATCCAGGGAAGCACTGGGGGGCCGTGAGAGGAGGGAGACACAAAGAGGAGGAAGACAGACAGTACAGACCTGACACTGGGAAACAATAATAAGAGTACAGAAAGCACAGGAGAACGGGGCGAGGTCCTCATAAAGAAAATGGAGGTTCAGAGAGAGTCATCGGCCTATAAATGTGTCCTACCAAAGTGATGCCGGCGTCCACATTTCATTTCCCTTTTCTAGATCCTGTCTTCTGGTGTCCACATCAGTTTCTGTAAGATCTGTTTTTGTAGGATGCACTAATATGAAACAATCATTTTTGGCAAATTAGTTGAATAATATAATCAAAGAAATACATATAGAGATTGTAAAAGTAGAAGGCTGTGACAAACTGTTTTATTAGAATTTTATTTGTTAAATTTATAGAATTTAATAAATAGATAATGATGGTGATAAAAAAGAAAATGTTATCTATTTTTATGTAAAATTAGTATACACACCATACCAGTGCATGAATCCTGGGTCGTGGGTCCTTGGAAATGCTGCTGCTGTTTTAAAATACAAATTTACATTAAATAAT